>CM061554.1:179051828-179577461 GCA_030864225.1 Capsicum baccatum var. pendulum | reverse complement strand
GTGCGATGGGCCAAAAATGACAAAATCATGCCAAGGAGTTTGCAGATCATCTCAGTGTTGTTCTTTTAATGTTTTGTGGCAATTTGGGTGGACAAATGGGTGAAACAGCATAAATAGGGTATTTTTGGGCTAAATAGGTGTGCTATACCCTACAGTTTTGGGGGTGGGCCTGGTGCCCGGGCGTGTTGTGTTCCAAAAATTGATCGGAGTATTCCAGGGAGGTTGGGGATCATCCCAGTGTGGTTCGTTTAAATTTTCATGGCCATTTGGGTGGACAAATGAGCGAAACAATGCGAACATGGTATTTTCAAGCCAAATTGGTGTTCTATAGCCCATAGTTTAGAGGTGAGCGCGGGGTCCGGGCGAGCTGTGGGCTAAAAAATGATCGAGGCATGCAAGGAGGGTTGAGTATCATCCCAGTATGTTCCGTTTAAATTGCTGAGGCCATTTATGTGGACAAACAGTTGAAACGGCGTGAATGAGGCATTTTTAGGTCAAATCGGCGGGCTATAGCCCACGGTTATGGGGATGGGACAGGGGTCCGAAAATAACTTGGGCATGCCAGGGAGGTTAGGGATAGTCCCAACATGGTCCGTTTAAATTTTCCTAGCCATTTGGGTGGACAAAATGGCGAAAGGGCGCAAACTGGGCATTTTCGGGACAAATCGTTGCGCTGTAGCCCAAGGTTTTGGGGGTGGGCCCGGGGTCCGAGCGTGATGTGGGACGAAAACCAACCGGGACATGCCAGGGAGGTTGGACATTATCCCAGTATGGTCCGTTTAAATTTTCGTGGCCATTTGGTTGGATAAATGGGCAAAATGGCACAAACTCTACATTTTTTTAGCCAAATTAGTGTGCTATAGCCCACGATTTTGGGGGTGGGCCTAGGTTCCGGCCGTGCTATTGGCCAAACGGGTAAAACAACGTGAATGGAATATTTTTGGGCCAAATTGGTGTGCTATAACTTATGATATTGGGAGTGAGCCCAAGGTTCGGGTGTGCTGTGGGCAGAAAATCCATCGAACCATGTAAGAGAGGTTGGGGATCATCCCAGTGTGGTCCGTTTAAACTATCGTGGCCACTTTAGTGGACAAATGGGTCAAACAAGGCAAATGGGCCTTTTTTAGTCTAGATCGGTGGGCTATAGCCCATGGTTTTGGGGGTGGGCCTGGGGTTCGATCGTGCTGTGGCCTAAAAATCGATCGAGGTATGCCAGAGAGGTTGGGGATTATCCCAATGTGGTCCGTTAAAATTTTTAAGGCTATTTGGGTGGAAAAACAGGCAAGACGGCACGTACGGGGTATTTTTGGGCCAAATTGGTGTGCTATATCCCACGGTTTCGGGGGTGGGCCTAGGGTACGGGCTTGCTGAGGGCCAAAAATTAATCGGGGTGTACTAGGGAGGTTGGGGATTGTCCCAGTGTGGTCCGTTTAAATTTTTGTGGCCATTTAGGTTGACAAACGGGCGAAAAGACACGAACGAGGCATTTTTGGGAATAATCGGTGTGATATAGTCCATGGTTTTGGGGGTGGGCCTGGGGTTCGTGCGTTCTATGGGCCAAAAAATAATCGAGGCATGGCAGGGAGGTTGTGGATTGACTCAGTGTTATCCGATTAAATTTTTGGGGCTATTTGGGTGGACAAACGGGCAAAACGGCGTGAACGGGGCATTTTTTTGCAAAATTGGTGTGCTATAGCCCAAGGTTTTAGGGGTAGGCCTAGGGTCTGGGCGTGCTGCCAACTGAAAATCGACCAGGGCGTGCCAGGGAGGTTGGGGATTGTCTCAGTATGGTTTATTTAAATTTTCGTGGCCATTTGGGTGGACAAATGGGTGAAACGGCACGAACGGGTCATTTTCAGGCCAAATCGATGTGCTATAGCCCACGACTTTGGGGGTGGGCCGGGGTTGCGAGTGTGCTGTGAGCAAAACATCGACCGGGGTATTCCAGAGAGGTTTGGGATTATCCATGTGTAGTCTATTTAAATTTTCGTGTTTATTTGGGTGGACAAACGGGTGAAACGGCACAAACGGGGCATTTTCGGGCCAAATCAGTGTGCTATAGCCCACAGTTTTGGGGTGGGCCTGGGGTCCGTACGTGGTATAGGCCAAAAATCGACTGGGGCATGCTAGGGAGGTTGAGTATCATCCTAATTTGGTTTGTTTAAATTTTATTGTTTATTTGGGTGGACAAATGGGCAAAACGGCGTGAACGGGGCATTTTTGGGCCAAATTGGGTGTTATAGCCTACAGTTTCAGGGGTGGGCTCGGGGTTCGGGCATGCTATGGGCTGAAAATTGAATGGGGCATGCCAAGGAGTTTGGGGATCATTCCAATGTGGTCCGTTTAAATTTTTATGGGCATTTGGGTGAACAAACTAGCAAAACGGTACGAACGTGACATTTTTGGGCTAAATCATGGTTTTGGGTGTGGGCTCGGGGTCCGGGCGTACTGTGTGCCAAAAATTGATCGGGGCATGCCAGGGAGTTTGGGGATCATCCCAATATGGTCCGTTTAAATTTTAGTGGCCATTTGTATAGACAAACAGGCAAAACGGCATAAACGAGGCATTTTTGGGCTAAACCGGTGTGCCATAGTGAACGGTTTTGGGGGTGGACCTGGGGTGTGGGAGTGCTAAAGGCTGAAAATCGATCAGGGCATGCCAGGAAGGTGAGGTATCATCCCAGTGTGGTCCATTTATATTTTTGTGGCCATTTGGGTGGACAAACGAGCGAAATGGCATGAACGGGGTATTTTCGAACCAAATCGGTGTGCTATAGCCCATAGTTTTGGGGGTGGGCCCAGGGTCCAATCGTACTATGGGCTAAAAATTGACTAGGGTATGGCAGGGAGGTTGGGGATCATCCAAGTGTGGTCCATTTAAATTTTTGTGGCTATTTGGCCAGACAAACGAGCGAAACAGCACAAACAGAGCATTTTCAGGCCAAATCGGTGTGCTATAGCCCTCGACTTTGGGGGTTGGCTCGGGGTTTGAGCATACTGTAGGTGAAAAATTGATCGAGGCATGCCAGGGAGGTTGGGGATCATACCAGTATTGTTCGATTAAATTTTCATGGCCATTTCGGGGGACAAACGGGAGAAACGGTCCAAATGGTGTATTTTTAGGCCAAATCGGTTTGTCATAGCCCATGGTTTTGGGTGTAGGCTTGGGGTTCGGGCGTTCCGTTGGCCAAAAATCGACCAAGGCATGTCTGGGATGTTCGGGATCATCCTAGTTTAGTCTGTTTAAATTTACGTGGCCATTTAGATAGATAAATGGGAAAAATAGTGCGTACATGGCATTTTCGGGTCCAAATCGACATGCTATAGCTTACAGTTTTTGCAGTGGGCCCGATTTCGAGCATGCTATCAGCAAAAAATCAATCGGGGTATGCCAGGGAGGTTGGGGATTATCCCATTATAGTTCGTTTAAATTTTCGTGGCTATTTGTGTGGACAAATGGGAGAAACGACACGAATAAGACATTTTTAGGCTAAATCGGTGTGCTATAGCCCACAGTTTTAAGGGTGGGTCTGGGGTCCGGTCGTATTGTGGGTGAAAAATTGATCGAGACATGCCAGGGAAGTTGGGGATCATCCCGGTATGATCCGTTTAAATTTTTGAGGCTATTTGGGTGTATAAATAGGAAAAAAGGTGTGTATAGGGCATTTACGTGCCAAATCGGTGTGCTCTAGCCCTCGATTTTGGGGGTGGGCCTAGGATTAGGGCGTGATGTAGCCAAAAAATTGATCAGGGTGTGACAGGAAGGTTGTGGATCATCCCAGTATGGTCTGTTTAAATTTTTGTGGCCATATACGTGGACAAACGGGTAAAACGACGCAAACAGGGCATTTTCTGGCTAAATCGACCTGCTATAGCCCACGGTTTTGGGGGTGGATGCGGGGTCGGGCGTATTGATGGTCAAAAATCAATCGGGGAATGCCAAGGAGATTGGGGATCATCTTAATGTAGTTCTTTTAAATTTCTGTGGCTATTTTGGTGGACAAACAGGTGAAACGGTGTGAATGGGGCATTTTTGGACCAAATCGGTGTGCTATAGCCAATGATTTCAGGGGTGGGCCCAGGGTTCATGTGTGTTGTGGACCAAAAATTGACCAGGGTGTTCCAGGTGAGTTGAGGATCATCCCGGTGTGTTCCTTTTATATTTTCGAGGCTATTTGGGTGGACAAATGGGTAAAATGACACAAACGAGGCATTTTCGGGCAAAATCGATGGCTATAGCCCACGATTTTGGGGGTAGGCCCAGGGTCCGGGCATGCTGTGGTTCGAAAATAAACCAAGTCATGCCGAGGAGGTTGGGGATCGTCCCAATGTGGTTTGTTTAAATTTTCCTGGCTATTTGGGTGGACAAAAGGGCAAAACGGCATCAACGGAGCCTTTTTGTGCCAAATTGGTGTGCTATAACCAAGGTTTTGGGGGTGGGCCGGGGTTCGAGTATACTGTGGTCTAAAAATTGAGCAGGGCGTGCCAGGAATGTTGGGTATTATCCTAGTATGGTCCGTTTAACTTTTCGTGGCCATTTGGATGGACAAATAGGCAAAACGGCATAAATAAGGCATTTTTTTGCCAAATCGGTGTGCTATAGCCCACGGTTCTGGGGTGGGCCCGAGTTTCGGGCGTGCTGTAGGCTAAAAATACATTGGGGTATGCCAGGGAGGTTAGGGATCATTTCAATATGGTCCATTTAAATTTTTGTGGCCATTTGGGTGGACAAACGTGTGAACTAGGGTGAATGGGGTATTTTTGAGCCAAACGGTGTGCTATAGCCCACGGTTTTAGGGGTGGGCCCAGGGTTCGAGCGTGTTGTGGGCTAAAAATTGATCGGGGCGTGTCAAGGAGGTTGGGGATTATCCCAGTGTAGTCCGTTTAGATTTTTTAGGCTATTTGGGCGGACAGACAGGAAAAAAGGCACAAACAGGGCATTTTCGGGCCAAATCAATATGCTATATCCCACTATTTTTGGGGTTGGCTCGGGTTTTGGCCGTGTTGAGGGTCGAAAATTGATCGGGGTATGCCAAAGATCATTTCAGTATGGTCCGTTTAAACTTTTGTAGCCATTTAGGTGGACAAGCAGGCGAAACGGCACGAACGGAGATTTTTTGGGCCAAATCGGTGTGATATAGCCCACGGTTTTTGGGGTGGGCCTGGGGTCCAGGTGTTTTATAGACCAAACAATTATCGGGGCATGCCATGCAGGTTGGGGATCATCTCAGTATGGTCCGTTTAAATTTTCGTGGCCATTTGGGTGGACAAACGGGAGAAACGATGCGAACGGGGCATTTTCGAGCCAAGTCGGTGTGCTATAGCCCACGGTTTTGAGGGTGGGCCCGGTGTTTAGGTGTTCTGTCGGCTCAAAATTGACCAAGGCATGCCACGGAGGTTGGGGATCATCCCAGTATGGTCCTTTTAAATTTTCATGGCCATTTGGGTGGATAAATTGATGTGCTATATCCCATAATTTTAGGGGTGGGCTCGGGGTCCACATATTTTGTAGGTCAAAAATTGACTGGGGCGTTCCAAGAAGTTTGGGGATTGTCCCAGTGTGTTCCATTTAAATTTATTGGCTATTTGAGTTGACAAATGGGCAAAACGGCGTGAACGGGGCATTTTTGGGTTAAATTGGTGTGCTATAGGCCAATGTTTAAGGGGTGGGTTGAGGGTCCGGGCGTTCTGTGGGTCAGAAATCGACCAAGTCATACAAGGGAGGTTTGGGATCATTCTAATGTGGTCCGTCTAAATTTTTGTGTCCATTAGGGTTTACAAATAGGCAAAACGGTGCGAACGAGGCATTTTCGATCTAAATCAGTGTGCAATAGGCCACGGTTTTGGGGGTGGGCCCGGGGTCCAGGCATGTTGTGGGCCAAAAATTGACTGAGGCTTTCCAAAGAGGTTGGGGATCATCCCAGTATTGTCCGTTTAAATACTCATGGCCATTTGGGTGGACAAACATGCGAAACGGCACGAACGGGATGATTTCGTGCCAAATCGGTGTGCTATTGCCCATGGTTTTGGGGGTGGGCCTGGGTTCTGGGGGTGTTGTGGGCCAAAAATTTATCGAGGCATGCGACGGAGGTTAGGATCATCCTAGTATGGTCTGTTTAAATTTTCGTGGCCAATTGGGTCGACAAACGGGTGAAACAACACAAATGGGGCATTTTCTGGCCAAGTCGGTGTGCTATAACTCATGATTTTGAGAGTGGGCCAGGGGGTCGAGTGTGCTTGGGCCAAAAATTTATCACGGTATGTCATGGAGGTTGGGGATTGTTCAAGTATTGTCCGTTTAAATTTTCGTGGCCATTTGGTTGACAAACGGGCGAAACTATGCAAACCAGGTATTTTTGGGCAAAATCGGTGTGTTATAGACCATGATTTCGGGTGTGGGCCTGAGGTACGGGCGTGCTATTGGTCAAAAATTTATCGGGGTATGCCAGGGAGGTTGGAAATCGTCCCAGTGTGGTCCGTTTAAATTTTTGTGCCTATTTGGGTGGAAAAAACAGGCGAAACGGTGTGAACGGATCTTTTTAAGGCAAAATTAGTGTTCTATAGCGCACGGTTTCGGGGGTTAGCCAGGGGTCCGAGCGTGCTGTTGTGGAAAAATCAACTGGGGCGTGCCAGTAGGGTTAAGGATCGTCCTAGTATGTTCTATTTAAATTATCGTGGTTATTTGGGTGGACAAAAGGGCCAAACGGTGTGAATGGGACATTTTCGGGCTAAATCGGTAGGCTATAGCCCAAGATTTTGGGGGTGGGCATGAGGTAAGGGAATGCTTTAGGCCGAAAATTATTTGGGTCATGCCAAGGAGGTTGGGAATTATCTCAGTGTGGTCCGTTTAAATTTTCGTGGCCATTTAGGTTGATAAATGGGCAAAACGGCCTGAACGGGGAATTTTTAGGATCAGTGTGCTATGTCTAATGGTTTTGGGGGTGGGCCCAAGGTTCAGGCGTTTTATGGTTCAAAATTGACTAGCGCATGCCAGGGAGGTTGGGGATCATCCCAGTGTGGTCTGATGAAACTTTCGTGGCCATTTGGGTGGACAAATAGGGGAAACGATGCAAATGGGGAGTTTTCATTCTAAATCGATGTGCTATAGCCCATGGTTTTAAGGGTGGGCTTGGGATTCAGGCGTGCTGTAGGCCAAAAATTGATCAGGGCATGCCAGGGATGTTGGTGATCATCCCAGTATGATCCATTTAAATTTTCGTGGCCATGTGGTTGGACAAACAAGCGTAACAGCCGAACAGGGCATTTTTGGGCTAAATCGATGTGTTATAGCTTACGGTTTTGGGGGTAGGCCCGGGGTCTGGGAATTCTATGGGTCAAAAATCAACCGGGACATGTCAAAAATGTTGGGGATCATCACAGTATGGTCCTTTAAAATTTTTGTGGCCATTTGTTTGGACAAACGTGTGAAGCGACATGAACGGGACACTTTTGGTCCAAATCGGGGTGCTATAGCACCCAGATTTGGGGATGGGCTTGAGGTCTGAGCATGGTGTGGGCCAAAAATTAACCGAGGCATGACAGGGAGGTAAGGGATCCTTCCAGTGTGGTCCGTTTAAATTTTTGTGGCCATTTAGGTGGACAAACGGGTGAAACGGCGCGAATGAGAAATTTTTAGGCCAAATTGGTGTGATATAGACCACGGTTTAAGGGGTGGGCCTGGGGTTCAGGGTGTTATGGGCAAAAAAATGATCTGGACATGTCAGGGAGGTTGGGGATCATCTCAGTATGGTCCGTTTAAATTTTATAGCCATTTGGGTGGACAAACGGGCAAAATAACGCGAATAGGGTATTTTCAAGCCAAGTCGATGTGCTATAGCCCACGATTTCAGGGGTGGGCCCAGGGTCTAGGTGTTCTTTCAGCTCAAAATTGACCAAGGCATGCCAGGGAGGTTGGGGATCATCCTAGTGTGGTCCGTTTAAAGTTTCGTAGCCATTTGGGTGGATAAATTGGTGAAACAATATGAACGCGACATTTTTTGGCCAAATCGGTGTGCTTTAGCCCACGGTTTTAGGGGTGGGCTAGGAGTGTGAGCGTGTTATGGGCAGAAAATTGATCGGGGCATTCTAGGGAGGTTGGGGATTGTCCAAGTGTGGTATGTTTAAGAAATAGACTGGAGCATTCCAGGGAGGTTGGGGATCATCGCAGTATGGTCCGTTTAAATTTTGATGGCTATTTGGGTGGATAAACGAGCAAAACGGTGTGAACAGGGCTTTTTCGGGCCAAATCGATGTGCTATAGCCCATGGTTTTAGGGGTGAACCCGAGTTCGGGCATTCTGTAGGCCAAAAATTGATCGGGGCATGCCAGGGATGTTGTGGACCATCTCAGTGAGGTCCATTTAAATTTTTCTGGCCATTTGGGTGGACAAATAGGTGAAACGGCGCGAACGAGACATTTTTAGGCCAAATTGGTGTGCTATAGCCCACGGTTTTGGGATGGGCCCAGGGTCTTAGCGTGCTGTGGGTGAAAAATTGATCGGGGCCAGCTAGGGAGATTGGAGATTATCCCAGTATAGTCTGTTTAAATTTTTGTGGCAGTTTAGGGTGGAGAAACGGATGAAATGGCGCGAACCATGGTTCGGGCATGCTGCGGGCCAAAAATAGACCGGGGCGTGCCAGGGATGCTGGGGATCATCCCAGTGTGGTCCGTTTAATTTTTTGTAGCTATTTGGGTGGAGAAACGGATGAAATGGCGCGAACGGGGCATTTTCGGGCCAAATCGTTGTGCTATAGCCCATGGTTTCTGAGGTGGGCGAAATGGTGCAAACGGGGTATTTCTTGGCCAAATCGGTGTATAGCCCACAGTTTTGGGGATGGGCCTAGGGTACGGGAATGCTGTTGGCAAAAAATTGATCGGGGCATGCCATGGAGATTGGGTATGGTCCCAGTATGGTCCGTTTAATTTTTTGTGGCTATTTGGGTGGACAAATGGGCAAAACGGTGTGAATGGGTATTTTCAGGCCAAATTGGTATGCTATAATAGCCCATAGTTACGGGGATGGGCTCGAGGTTCGGGCGTGCTGTGGGCCAAAAATTAACCGGGGCATACCAGGGAGGTTGGTGATCGTCCTAGTATGGTCCGCTTAAATTTTTGTGGCCATTTGTCTAGACAAACGGGCAAAACGACACGAACGAGGCATTTTTGGGCCCAATCGGTGTGCTATAGACCACGGTTTTGGGGTAAGCTCGAGGTCTGTGTGTGTTGTAGTCTGAAAATTGACCGGGGTATGCCAGGGAAGTTATGGATAGGCCCAGTGTGGTCCGTTTAAATTTTCGTGGTCATTTGGGTGGATAGATTGGCGAAATGGTGCAAACGTGGCATTTTCGGGCCAAATCGGTGTGCTATAGCCTACGGTTTCAAGGGTGGTCCCGGGGTCCAAGCGTGTTGTAGTCCAAAATTCAATCAAGACATGCCAGGGAGGTTGGGGATTATCCTAGTATGGTCCGTTTAAATTTTTGTGGCCATTTGGGTGGACAAACGGGTGTAACGGTGCGAACGGGGCATTTATTGGCCAGATCGGGGTGCTATAGCCCACGAATTTGATGGTGGGCTCGGGGTCCGGGTATGCTGTGGGCTAAAAATTTATCGGGTCATGCCAGGGAGGTTGGGGATCATCTCAGTGAGGTTCGTTTAAATTTTGGTGGCCATTTGGGTGGACAAATTGGCAAAACTGCGCGAATGGGGCATTTTTGGGCCATATCGGTGAACTATAGCCCACAATTTTGGGGTCGGCCTGGGGTTCGTCTATGCTGTGGGACAAAAATTTGTCGAGGAGTGCTAGGGAGGTTGGGGATTGTCCAAGTGTGGTCCGTTTAAATTTTTGTGGCCATTTGAATGGACAAACGGGAAAAACGGCACGAACGGGGCATTTTTTGGCCAAATTGGTGTGCTATAGCACACGGTTTTGGGGGTGGACTTAGGGTCCTTTTGTGCTGTTATTCGAAAATTCATAGGGGCATGCCAGGGTGGTTTAGGATCTTCCCAATGTAGTCCGATTAAATTTTCATGGACACTTGGGTGGACAAACGGACTAAACGACGAATGAAGAATTTTTGGGTTAAATCGGTGGGCTATGACCCACGATTTTGGGGGTGAGCCCGGGGTCTGGGTGTGCTGTGGGACAAAAATCGATCGAGGAGTGCCAGTGAGGTTGGGATCATCCCAGTGTGGTCCTTTTACATTTTCGTGGCCATTTGGGTGGACAAACGGGCGAAACGACGCGAACAATGCATTTTTGGGCCAATTAGGTGTACTATAGCCCACGTTTTTGGGGTTGGATTCAGGGTCCGGGTGTTTTGTGGTCCAAAATCAATCGGGGAATGCCAAGGAGTTTGAGGATCATCCTAGTGTGGTCCGTTTAAATTGCCGTGGCTATTTGGGTGGACAAACGGACGAAACGGTGCGAACGAATCATTTTTAGGCCAAATTAGTGTGCTATAGCCTAAGGTTTTGGGGGTGGGCCTCGGTCCGAGCGTGATGTAGAATAAAAATTAACCGGGGCATGCCAGGTAGGTTGGGGATCATCCCATTGTGGTCCGTTTAAATTTTTGTGGCCATTTAGGTGGATAAACGGGCGAAACGGCGCGAACTGGACATTTTCGGGCCAAATCAGTGTGCCATAGCCCACGATTTCGAGGGGTCTTGGGTTCCGGTGTGCTGTGGGCAAAAAATCCTCTGGGGCATTTTAAGGGGGGTGATTATCCTAGTTTGGTTAATTTTAATTTTTGTGTCCATTTGGGTGGACAAATGGGTGAAACGGTGCGAACAGGGCATTTTCAGGCCAAATCGGTGTGTTATAGCCCACGGTTTTGGGGTTGGGCGAAGGTTCCAAGCGTGCGGTAGGACGAAAATAGACTGGTGCATGCCAGGGAGATTGGGGATTATGCTATTGTGGTCCGTTTAAATATTCATTGCCATTTGGGTGGATACAAGGGCAAAATAGCGCGAACGGGGCATTTTTAGGCCAAATCGGTGTGCTATAACCCACGATTTTGGGGGTGGGCTTGAGGTTCGGCGTGCTGTGGGACAAAAATCGACTGGAGCATGCCAGGGAGGTTGGATCAACCCAGTAAGATCCTTTTTAATTTTTGTGACCATTTGGGTGGACAAACGGGCGAAACGACACGAATGGGGCATTTTTGAACCAAATTGGTATTCTATAGCCCACGGTTTCGGGGGTGGGCCTGGGGTCCGGGCGTTCTAAGGGATAAAAATCGATCGGAGTATGGCAGGGAGGTTGGGGATCATCCCAGTGTGGTCCGTTTAAATTTTCGTGGCCATTTGGGTGGACAAACGGGTGAAACGGGACAAACGGAGCATTTTCAAGCCAAATTCGTGTGCTATAACCCACAGTTTTGAAATGGGCCCAAGGTTCGAGCGTGCAGCGGCCCGAAAATTCGGGGCATGCCAGGGAGGTTGGGTATCATCTAAATATGGTCCGTTTAAATTTTTGTGTCTATTTGGGTGGACAAACGGGCGAAACAACGCTAATGGGGAAATTTCAAGTGTTGGGCTTGGGTCCGGGTGTGCTGTAGTAAAACAATTGACTTGGGCATGCCAGTGAGGTTAGGGATCATCCTAGAGTGGTCCGTTTAAATTTTCATGGCCATTTTGGTGGACAAAGGGCAAAACGGCACGAACGGGGCATTTTCGAGCCAAATCGATATGCTTTTGCCAACGGATTTGGGGATGGGCCTAGGGTCAATGCCTTCTGTGGGTTGAAAATTGACTGGGGTATTCCAGGGAGGTTGGGGATCATCCCAGTGTGGTCTATTTGGGTTAAAAAATGGGCAAAATGACACGAACGGAGCATTTTCAGGCTAAATTGGTGTGCTATAGCCCATAATTTTGAAGAGGGCCCGGACGTGCTGTGGGCCAAAAATTGACCGGGATTAGCTAGGGAGGCTGGGTATTATTCTAGTGTGGTTCTTTAAAATTTTTGTGGCCATTTGGGTTGATAAACGGGCGAAACAGCGCCATCAGGCCATTTTCATACCAAATAGGTAAGTTATAGCCCACAGTTTCAGGGGTGGGCCCGGGATCCGGGTGTGATGTAGACAAAAATTTGATCGAGGCATGAAAGGGAGGTTGGGGATCATCCCATTGTGGTCCATTTAACTTTTCATGGCCATTTTGGTGGACAAACGGGAGAAACGACGCGAACGGGGTATTTTCAGGCCAAATCGGTATGCTATAGTCTACGGTTTTGGAGGTGGGCTTAGGGTCCGGGCCTGCTGTGGGTCAAAAGTTGACCTGGGCATACCAGGGAGGCTGGCAATCATCCCAGTGTGGTCTGTTTTAATTTTTGTGGCTATTTGGGTGGACAAACAGACAAAACGACACGAACAGAGCATTTTTGGGTCCAATTAGAGTTCTATAGCCCACGGTTTTGGGGGTGGGACAATAATCAATTGGGGCATGACAGGGAGGTTGAGGATCATCCCAGTGTGGTCCTTTTAAATTTTTGTATCCATTTGAGTGGACAAACGATAGAAACAGCATGAACAAAGCATTTTCAGGCCAAATTAGTGTGCCCACGGTTGTGGGGGTGGGCTTGGGGTCCGGCATGTGTGGGCTAAAAATTGATTGAGGCATGATAGAGAGGTTGGGGATTATTCCAGTATGATTCATTTAATTTTTTGTGGCTATTTAGGTGGACAAATGAGCAAAATGGTGCAAAATGGACATTTTTCGACCAAATCAGTGTGCTATAGCCCACGATTTCGGGGGGCCTGGGTTCAAGCGTGCTATGGGCCAAAAATCCATGGGATATGCCAGTGGGGTTAATGATCATCACAGTGTGGTCCGTTTAAATTTTTGTGCCCATTTAGGTGGACAAATGGGAGAAACGATTCGAACAGGGCATTTTCGGCCAAATTGGTGTGCTATAGCCCATGATTTTGGGGGTAGCCCTAGTGTTCGAGTGTCCTATGGGCCAAAATTAGATCGGGGAATGGCAGGGAGGTTGGGAATAATCCCAGTGTGGTCCATTTAAATATTCATTGCCATTTGGGTGGATAAACGGCAAAAACGGTGTGAATGGGTTATTTTTGAGCAAAATTGGTGTGCTATAACCCCCGGTTTTGGGGTGGGCACGAGGTCCGGGCGTGCTGTGGGTCAAAAATTGATTGGAGCATGATCGGGAGGTTGGGGATCATCCCAGTATGGTCTTTTTAAATTTTGTGACCATTTAGGTAGACAAACGGGCAAAACAGTGCGAACGAGGCATTTTTGGGCTAAATCGATGTTTCATAGCCTATGGTTTTGGGGGTGGGCCTAGGGTTTGGGTGTTCTGTGGGTTGAAATTTGACCGAGGTATGCCAGGGAGGTTGGGTATCATTCCAGTCTATTCTGTTTTAATTTTTATGGCCATTTGGGTGGACAAAGGGGTGAAACGGCATGAACGATGCTTTGTCAAACCAAATTGGTGTGCTATAGCCCATGGTTTTGAAGTGGGACTAGGGTCAGGGCGTGCTGCGGGCTAAAAATTAATCGGGGCATGCCAAGGAGGTTGGGTATCATTCCACTGTGGTCCGTTTAAATTTTCTTGGTATGTCAGGGTAGTTGGAGATTGTCCTAGTGTGGTCCGTTTAAATTTGGGTGGACAAACGGGCAAAACATCATGAACGGGGCTTTTTTAGGATTTATCGGTGTGCTATAGCCCATGATTTTGGTGGTGGACTCGGGGTACAGGCGTTCTGTGGTCTGAAAATCAACCGGGGTGTTCCAGGGAGGTTGGGGATCATGCCATTGTGGTCCATTCAAACTTTTGTGGCCATTTGCATACACAAACGGTCAAAACGGCGCGAACGGGTCATTTTCAAGAAAAGTTAGTGTGCTATAGCCCACGGTTTTGGGGGTGGGCTAGGGGAACGGGCATTCTGTGGGCAAAACATCAACCGAGGCATGCCAGGGAGGTTGGGGATCCTCCTAGTATGGTCCGTTCAAATTTTTGTGGCCATTTGGGTGGAAAAATAGGCGAAACGATTTGAACGGGACATTTTCGAGCCAGATCGATGTGCTATAGCCCATGGTTTTGGGGGTGGCCTTTGGGTTCAGGCGTGTTGTGGGCCAAAAGTCGACTGGGGTGTGCCAGGGAGGTTATGGATCATCTCAGTGTTATCTGTTTAAATTTTGGTGGCTATTTGGGTGGACAAACGTTCAAAACGATGCGAACGGGGCATTTTAGGGCCAAATCGATGTACTATAGCCCATGATTTTAGGGGTAGGCCCAGGGTCCAAGCGTGCTGTGGTACAAAAATCAATCGAGGCATGCCAAGGAGGTTGGGGATCATCCCAGTGTGGTCCGTTTAATTTTTTGTCGCTATTTGGATAGACAAATGGGGGAAAGGGCACAAACGGGGCATTTTCTTGCCAAATTGGTGTGCTATAGCCCATGGTTTTGGGGGTGGGACCAGGGTCCGGGCGTGTTGTAGGATGAAAATCATTCAAAAAATGCCAAAGAGGTTGGAGATCATCCTAGTGTGGTCCGTTTAAATTTTTGTGGCCATTTGGGTGGACAAATGGGTGAAATAGCACAAACGTGGTGTTTTCGAGCCAACTCAGTCTACAATAGCCCAGGATTTTAGGCATGCCCAGGAGGTTAGGGATTGTCACAGTGTGGTCTGTTTAAATTTTTGTGGCCATTTGGGTAGACCAACGGGCAAAACAACGCGAATGGACCATATTTGGGCTAAATGGGTGTGCTATATCCCACGGTTTTGGGTGTGGGCCTGGGACAAAAATCAATCAGGGCATGCCAGGGATGTTGGGGATTATCCCAGTATGGTCTGTTTAAATTTTTGTAGCTATTTGTGTGGAAAAATAGGCAAAACTGCGCGAACAGGGCAGTTTTGGGCCAAATCAGTGTGCTATACCCCACGGTTTTGAAGATGGAATCGGGGTCCGACGTGCTGAAGGCTAAAAATTGACCGGGACGTTCTATAAAGGTTTAGGATCATCACAGTGTAGTCCATTTAAATTTTTGTGGCTATTTGGGTGGGCAAACGGGTAAAACGGTATGAATGGGGCATTTTCGGGCTAAATCAGTGTGTTATAGCCCACAGTTTCGAGGGTGGGCTCGGTGTCCGTGCGTGCTTTGGAGCAAACTTTGATCCGGGCGTGCCTAGGAGGTTGGGAATCCTTCCAGTGTGGTCCATTTAAATTTTCATGGCCATTTAGGTGGTCAAACGGGAGAAACGGTGCGAACGGGGTATTTTTGAGCCAAATAGGTGTGCTATTGCCCACGTTGTTGGAAGTGCGCCTGGGGTCCAGGCGTTTTATTAGCTAAAAATTGATCGAGGTATGACAGCGAGGATGGGGATCATCCCAATGTGGTTCGTTTAGATTTTGTGGCATTTGGGTGGACAAACGGGCGAAACAGCGCAAACGGGGCATTTTTAGGTAAAATTAGTGTGCTATAGCCCACGATTTTGGGGGTAGGCCCAGGGTCCGAGCATGCAATGGGCTAAATATTTACCGAGGCATGTCAGGAATATTGAGGATCATCCCAGTATAGTTCGTTTAAATTTTCGTAGCCATTTAGGTGGACAAATAGGTAAAACAGCTCAAACAGGGCATTTTCGGGATAAATCGGTGTGCTATAGCCCAGGGTTTTGGGGGTAGGCCCGGGGTTCGGGCGTGATGTGGGAAAAAAATTGACCGGGGCATGGTAGGGAGATTGGGGATCATCCTAGTGCAGTCCATTTAAATTTTTATTGCCATTTGAGTGGACAAACGAACAAAAAGGTGCGAACTGGGCATTTTTTGGGCCAATTTGGTGTGCTATAGACCACGATTTTGGGGTTGGTCCAGGGGCCCGGGTGTTCTGTGGGCCAAAAATTGATCGGGGCATGCCAGGGAGGTTGGGGATCATCTCGGTGTATCCGTTTAAATTTTCGTGGCCATTTGGGTGGACAAATGGACAAAACGGCGCGAACGGGATATTTTCTAGCAAAATCAGTGTACTATTGCTCATGATTTTGGGGGTGGGCCCAGGGTCCGGGTGTGCTATGGGCTAAAAATTGATCAAAGTATGCAGGGAGGTTGGGGATCATCCCAGTATGGTCCGTTTAAATTTTCGTGGCCATTTTGGTGGACAAACGAGCCAACCGGCGCAAATGGGGCATGTTCGGGCCAAATCGTTGTTCTATAGCCCACAATTTTGGGGGTGGGCTCGGCGTTCAGGCATTTTATGGATCAAAAATCGGTCGGGGCGTGATAGGGAGGTTAGAGATCGTCCCAACATGGTCCATTTAAAATTTTGTGGCTATTTGGGTAGACAAACGTACAAAACGTCATGAACGAGGCATTTTCGGGCTAAATCAGTGTGCTATAGCCCACGGTTTGGGGTGGGCCAAAGGTTCGAGCGTGCTATTAGTCGAAAATCAACCAGGGAGTGCTATATAGGTTGAGGATCATCCTAGTGTGGTCCGTTTAAATTTATCGTGGCTCTTTGAGTTGACAAATGAGCGAAAAAGCATGAACGGGGTATTTTTGGGCCAAATCAATGTGCTATATGATGATAGGTGAATTTACACGCCTAAAGTAATATATTTTACCCATATTTTAGCTAAGTTTTGAGGACAAATTATATAATTCATGCACTTTTAGTCCTTTTTCCTGTAAGTGAGCTAACGAACACGATTAGCAAGTTTTCAGGAATAAATGATGCAGAATTCAGCATTTTATGGATAACTGACACCAAAGGAAGCTTCACGAAAGGAGGAAAGCAAAGCTTGGACGCCAAGGACCAAAAGTGGCGCATGGAAAATCTGTCCCGGGCAAAAACAACATTAATGTTCCGTTGGTGGAGGCACTAGAACAAATGCCTGGGTACGCAAAATTTATGAAGGATCTTTTAACAAAGAAGCGGGCAGTAAGTTATGAGCCGGCAGATAATATTCATCATTGTAGTGCAATTGCCACAAGGTCCTTAGTTCAGAAGAAGGCAGACCCTGGTGCTTTCACTATTCCTTGCACGGTTGGATCTATGAATTTTGCTAAACGATTATATGATTTAGGAGCCAGTATTAATTTGATGCCACTATCCGTCTACAGAAAGTTGGCGTTGGGTGACCCTATACCAACCAATATGCGGCTCGTGATGGCAGATAGGTTGGTAAAACGACTTGTGGGTATCTTGAATGATGTGTTGGTGAAGGTGTCTACCTTCATTTTTCCTGTAGACATTGTGATTTTGGATTGCGAGGTGGATTCTGAAGTTCCCATAATCTTGGGATGTCCTTTCCTTGCAACAGGAAGTGTGCTTATTGACATGAGAGCTAATGAGCTTTTATTTCGGTTGAATGACGAAGTGGTCCGCTTTGATATATGCAAAGCAATGAAGCAGCCCAGCAATATGAATGTGTTCTCTGTATCTGATGTTCATTATGAGGATACGAAAGAAATATCTGTAGAGCAACAGCTTACTGTTGAGCCATTATCTGCTGCGCTGCTGAATGTTGAGCATGAGGACGATGGAGATTATAAAGAAACTATGTGTGCTCTAAGAGAAATAGGGTCATATTCTCATGCTCCTAAGAAGTTGGACCTTGATCTTGCAAATCAACCTTCACAAACAGCGAAGACTTCCATTGTAGAGCCACCAATGCTAGAATCGAAAGAGCTCCCCAATTACCTAAGGTATACGTTCTTGGGATATGGAAATACACTTCCGGAGAGTGTTGCGGATGATTTAAGTGTTGAGATGCAATCCCCAATCAACAAGATTGCATGCCTACAAGTAAGTATCAACGTCGTCTGAATCCATTCAAAAAATGATGCCCCATCTATCTCGATGAAGTCTAAGTAATCGAGGTAACTATGTCGTGCCGCGATAATAAATCAAGTGCTACATGGGAGGCAACCCATGGTTTTTAATCGTTTTGTTTTTTTTAGAGTTTGTTTTTGTAGTCGAGCCACGACCAAAACTAAGGCGCTTGATGGGAGGCAACCCATTGTTCTAATCATTTTTGTTGTTTTTGAGTAAGTGTAGGTGCAAGATGTATAAGGAAGGAGGTTGGTCTTGAATTTTGATTTGGAAGCAGTGCATGTCGAAGGTGGTATGTTAGGAATGAAGAAGCAAAAGGCTATGGGTTAGGCATTGCCTATGAAAATATAGGCAAAGAACAAGGCAAGGCCTATGTAAATCAAGGCCACGAACAAGGCAAGGCCTATGCTATGGCATAAGCTCTCGGATTCTAGAGTGCCATAGCATAGGCGCCGCCTATGCTTAACAATGCCATAGCATAGGCGCCACCTATGCAAAAGCCTTCTGCTCAACTAGGCAAAGCATTAGGCATGGCCTATGCTATGGCCTTCTGCTCAACTAGGCAAAGCTAAAGGCGCCGCCTATGGTCACTTTTGGTCTCCAAATCCAATTCCAAATGGGTCAAAACCCGACCCAAGCTGGTCCTATAAATAAGAACTTCATCCTTATGACAAAGTCACATTGTTTACTCAATCTAAGCACCGCCTACCCTTCCAAAATCTCTCAAAACTTTTCTTTTTGCTCATCTAACCTTGCAAGATCATATTCCAAATCGATCACCAAGTAAGTTCTTCTTTTATATTACATAAGTACTATGCTTATAATGATTCGTTAGATCTCGAATTGGTTTTGGTAATTTGAATGTGCTTGGTTTGTTATGATACATCTAATTGAGTGAAAGAATACATGTAGGTGTTCTTGACTTGGTTCCAACTTGTATTTGATTTTGATACACTGTCATACTTTTGCTGAGTCGATATGGGGAAGTTAAATTGCATAATCTTAAAAATTGAATGCTTGAATGTTTGAATGACTCATTCATCATGATTGAATACAAGCATGAGATGTTGTGATTATTTCTATACCATAAACTTGATTCAATCCCTACATGGTAGTCTTGTTCCAAAAATGCATTAATCCAAACCATAAAGGATGGTCAAGATTACATGATATAGAGTTGAAAAGAATAGTTAAAGACAATATGCAAGTATGAATGTGCTGAATATATTGTTGGAACATATCGCCTATATGTATGTCGATGAAATCTGAGTAATCGACATCACACACTTAATTAGTTTGTACAAACAAATTAAGTGTGGGGTGGTGCCACTATAGTTTGTTTGTCGATTATATCTTTCGAGATGAGCTAACATGAATTTCAGGTAGAATGGCACCAAAAAGGACGACAAGGAAAAGAAAAAGCGACCACCTCACAGAAAGGTAAGAAAAGAGGAAGAAAAGAGCAAGTTGAATCCTCCTCGCTGCAAATACCTCGACGCACTCTTGGAATCAGTTTATTCTTATTTATTTTCCACTGAGGACAGTGTGTCCCGTCTAAGTGTGGGGTGTTGGTATTTGTATGCTGTATTTCCTTGCCTACCTACATTTATTTATTTGATTTTTAGTAGTAGTTAAATTTTGAAAAAAAATTTAGAGTTTGATGCATAAAATTGTTCTGATAGGCGGCATGGTATTATGACAAGAGTTTGTGCTAAGATTATTACGATTGAGATGTTTAGGCTCTAATTGTGACTCACTATGTGATAATTGTATGGTTCAGTTCCTTCATCCGTTGGGTCAAGAGTCTATACTACTCCCAATAAAGTTGACCATGTGCCTTGTGTGTGTGAGATGATAGTATATTCTGTGTTTGTGACTGATGCTAGAACTTGCCTGGTGTGTATGTAAAGCGAAATAAAGAGTGTGAGTCTAGGAGATGATTTAGGCATTTCTTTGGCAGCCTATAATTGTTTACCTTCTTTTTACCTACCCATGGACATCATACTAGATAACCCCCTTTGAGCCTTTAGACTATTTTCTTTGACAGCCTCATATGTAAGCCTAATCTATTTTTCAAGACCATAATTTGATCCAAATTCCTAAGTGCTTTAAATTATAAAATCATGTAACAAAATAAGAGGAAATTGGGTGAGTGTGATGCCTTAGAATGTATTGGTACTTGTATTTGTTATGAAAAAGAGTGGCTATCATAGAGGTGTGTTATAAAAGAAAAAAAAAGAGAGAAGAAAAGAAAAAGAAATAGAAAAACAAAAAGATAAATTGTGATTATGATTAAATAAAAAGATAGTTATGTTTGAATGGCAAAATAGGTGAAAAGGGGTGATAGATGAAAGAAAGGTAGCAGGGTTGTTTAAAAGAAAGTATTAATGGCATAATGTGATGTATTAAAGCGCTTAGGAACATAGTCACTATTTCTGGCCAAAATAGTCCTACCCGTCCCTTAGCCTACATTACAACCTGTAAAAGACCTATTTGATCCTAAGCTCAGCATTCTGATATTTAGTGGAGCATTACACTAAGGGCAAGCCTATGGTCATCAGTTGCAACATATGACTTCTTTGTGAGAGTGAGAGCAAGGATAATCCTATACCCATGTTCGAAATATATACTATACTTGTGAGTGATTATGGGTAATATATTGTGAGACACACATGGTTGATGAGTTTTGGGTAGTTGTGTATGATTCTTTGTGCCTTAAACTTTTTGAATATAAATTGACCATCATCACGAGTCTATGTTGGAGGTTAAATTGTTTCTACTAATGATCAGAAAACTACTCTTTGTTAATTATTGTCGTGCCTGCCTTGATGAATATTTTGTGTTGTTACTGTGAAACCCTAAGTAGATGTTTAGATGGACATGATAGTTTGTTCGAGGACGAACAAAGCTTTAAGTGTGGGGTGTTGATGATAGGCGAATTTACACGCCGAAAGTAATATATTTTACCCTTATTTTAGCTAAGTTTTGAGGACAAATTATATAATTCATGCACTTTTAGTCCTTTTTCCTGTAAGTGAGCTAACGAACATGATTAGCAAGTTTTCAGGAATAAATGATGCAGAATTCAGCATTTTATGGATAACTGACGCCAAAGGAAGCTTCACGAAAGGAGGAAAGCAAAGCTTGGACGCCAAGGACCAAAAGTGGTGCATGGAAAATCTGTCCCGGGCAAAAACAGCAATTCTAAAGACTTTGAGGACTAAGCAGTAACTTAGTAGGATTAGGATAATAATACATTAACCTAGTAGGATTGGGTTAAGTAATGCATTAGCTTAGTAGGAATAGGATATGGGTATTATAAATACCCTATTCTGCTAGAGATTTTTATTCATTCCTCTATTATTCTAGTTCTAAATTCTCTTTCTAATACATTCTACTTCTAACAATTCTTCTACTTTCAATTCTTAATTTCCGAAACAAGAGAAACGTTACTCAAACAAGGGATTCACGCCATTCTTACCCCTATACCTAACGTGAGATCTTTATTGTGGTACAATAATAATGTCTATTATCATTTCGTTTTCCCTAATGAGTAGCTAAACTTCTCTGTTGGGGTTATGGAAGCCTTATGAGATACTATCTAAGGCTATGAGTTTGTGAATTCGTGACACGTGTGCTGCTTATATCATTATTCTCTTCATCTTAAACTAAATGCTTTGTGGCTGCAGACGCATAGAATACGCCAGTATAGCATTAACTTGTTCGAAAGAAAAGTTATATGTCTGGAAAAGAGATAATGTCAAGGTAATACGGAACCAACCCCTGTTAAAAAGTTAGTGTCGTAACTGGATTAACCTCTTGGATAATTTGTACCGTTAGATACTCTTTAAGCTCGAAAGAGTTAAAGTGAAATAATCCTTGTTAGGTCGAAAGACGCTTGGATTTACCATAGACTACAATTCTCTATAAGCACATGCATGTCTGAATTCCGCATAACTCATAGCCAATAGAGACGTAAACTCAGAAGGTTGACATAACCCCAACTCTCAATTCTCATTGATTTAACATCTTACCAAAAAATTCTTTCTTTTTACTTTGCTAATTTCCATTTTTACTCTATTATTTTGGTTACACGTTACAATCCCCCCTTTCTACGAGACTTCCACCAAAAGTCTAATAATCATTACTTACTTGTTGACCGGCTATTCCCTGTGGGATCGATACCCAACCCAGTTGGGTTATATATTTGACAACGACCGCTTTACATTCTTACAAGAGCTGTAGATTGAGCGTTATCACTATAGTCCACGGTTTTGAGGGTGGAACCGAGGTTTGGCGTGCTGTAGGCCAAAAATTAACCGAGACATTTCAGGGAGGTTGGGGATCATCCTCCTATAGTATGTTTAAATTTTTGTGGCTATTTGGGTGGACAAACGGGCAAAACAGCGCGAACGCGGCATTTTTGGGCCAAATCGATGTGCTATAGCCCACAGTTTTGAGGGTAGGCCCGAGGTCCGAGTGTGTGATAGGCTAAAAATTGATCGGGGCGTGCCTGGGAGGTTGAGGATCCTCCCATTATGGTCTGTTTAAATTTTCATGGCTAATTGGGTGGATAAGCAGGAGAAACTGTGCGAATGGGGCATTTTCGAGCCAAATGGGTGTGCTATAGCCCAGGTTTTTAGAGGTAAGCTCAGGGTTCGGGTGTGTTATGGGATAACAATCAACCTAGGCATGCAAGGGAGGATGTAGGTCATCCTAGTGTGGTCTTTTTAAATTGTCGTAGCCATTTGGGTGGACAAACGGGCAAAACAGTGCAAACGGGGCAATTTTAGGCCAAATCGGTGTGCTATAGCCTACGGTTTTTGGGGTGGGCTGGGGTCTAGGCGTGCAATGGGCCAAAAATCAATCAGGTCATGCCAGGGAGGTTGAGGACCATCATAGTATGGTCAGTTTAAATTTTTGTGGCCTTTGGGTTGACAAACCAGAGAAACTGCGCGAACGGGGCCTTTTAGGGCCAAATCGGTGTGCTATAACACACATTTTTAGGGGTGGGACTGGGGTTCGGGCCTGCGGTGGGCTAAAAATTAACCGTGGCGAGCCAGGGAGGTTGGGGATTATCCCATTATGGTTCGTTTAAATTTTCATGGCCTTTTGGGTGGGCAAACAATGGAAATGGGGCATTTTTGGCCAAATCGATGTGCTATAGCCCACGATTAGAGGGATGGGCCCAAGGTTCGGGTGTGCTGTAGGTATAAAATCAAATGAGGAATGCCAAAGAGGTTGGGGATCATCCTTGTATATTTTGTTTAAATTTTTGGGGCCATTTGGATGGATAAACAGGCGAAACAGCACGAACGGGGCATTTTCAGGATAAATCGGTGTGCTATTACCCACTATTTCGGGGGTGGGATCGAGTCCTGGCGTGCTGTAGTACGAAAGTCATCTAGGGCATGGCAGAGAGGTCGAGGATCCTCCTAGTGTGGTCCTTTTAAATATTTGTGGCCATTTGTGTGGATAAATTGGCGAAACAGCGCAAAAGGGGCATTTTCGGACAAAATTAGTGTACTATATCCCACGGCTTCGAGGGTGGGCCATAGGTCCAGTGTGTTGTGCGTTAAATATCAATCAAGGCATGCTAAAGAGGTAGGGGATTGTCCCAGTATGGTTAGTTTAATTTTTCATGGCTATTTGGGTGGATAAACGGGCAAAACGGCACAAACAGGGCATTTTTGAGCCACATCAGTGTACTATAGCCCACGGTTTTGGGGGTGGGCTTGGGGTCCGGGCGTGCTGTGGGCCAAAGATCGATTGGAGCATGCCAGGGAGGTTGGGTATCATCTCAGTATGGTTCATTTAAATTTTCGTGGCCATTTTGGTAGACAAACGGATGAAACGGCATGAATGGAGCATTTTTGAGCCAAATCGGTGTGCTATAGCCTACTATTTCGGGGGTGGGCCTAGGGTACGAGCGTGTTGTGGGTAAAAAATTGACCGACGCATGCCAGGGTATTTTAGGATCATCCCAGTGTGGTTCGTTTAAATATTTGTGGCCATTTGGCTTGGCAAACAGGCGAAACAGCGCGAATGAGGTATATTCAGGTCGAATTGGTGTACTATAGCTCACGGTTTTGAGGGTGGAACTCGGTTCCGGCGTGCAGTGGGCTGAAAATCGATTAGGGAATTTCAAAGTGGTTGAGATCCTCCCAGTGTGGTCTATTAAAATTTTTGTGGTCATTTCGGTTGACAAACAGGAGAAACGACATGAACTGGGAATTTTTAGGCTATATCGGTGTGCTATAGCCCATGTTTTTGGAGGTGGGCCGAGGTTCCGAGCATTCTATGGGCAAAAACTTGATCGAGGCATACCAGGAAAAATGGGGATCATCCCAGTGTGGTCCATTTTAATTTTGGTGGCTATTTGAGTGGACAAACGGGAGAAACTGCGCGAATAGGGCATTTTTGGGCCAAAAGGGTTTGCTATAGCCTACATTTTTGGAGGTGGGACCGGGGTCTGGGCATGCTGTCAGCCAAATATTGATCGAGGCATGCCAGGAAGGATAAAGATCATCCCAGTATGGTCAGTTTATATTTTTATGGCCATTTAGGTGGACAAACGGGCGAAACAGCGCGAACGGGGTATTTTCATGCCAAATCAATGTGTTATATAGCCTACGATTTTAGAGGTGGGCTGGGGATCGAGCGTGCAGTAAGCTGGAAATCGATTGAGCCATGCTACGGAGATTGGAGATTATTCTAGTATGGTCAGTTTAAATTTTTGTAGCCATTTGGGTGGACAAACGGGCAAAACGATGCGAATGGGGTATTTTTGCACCATATTATTATGCAATAACACACAGTTTTGGGGGTGGGCTCGAACGTGCTGTGGGCCAAAAATTAGACGAGACATGCTAGGGAGGTTGGGGATCATCCCAGTGTGGTCCATTTAAATTTTCATGGCTATTTGTGAGGATAAATGAGCGAAACAGCGCGAACGAGGCATTTTCGGGCCTATTCGGTGTGCTATAGCCCATGATTTTGGGAATGGGCCCGAGTTTCGGGTGTGCTGTGGGATAAAAATTTTCTAGGGTGTGCCAGAGAGGTTGGGGATCATCCTAGTATGGTTCATTTAAATTTTCGTGGCCATTTGGCTAGACAAACGGGCAAAATAGAGCGAATGTGGTATTTTCGGGCCAAATCGATGTGCTATAGCCCACGATTTCGAGGATGGAATCGAGGTCCGGTGTGCTATAGGCCAAAATTTGATCGAGGCATTCTAGGGAGGTTGGAAATCATTCCAATATAGTCCGTTTAAATTTTTATGGCCATTAAGGTGGACAAATGGGAGCAACAATGCAAACGGGCTATTTATGGGCTAAATCAGTGTGCTATAGCCTACGGTTTTGGGGATGGGCCCGAGGTCCGAGCGTGCTGTGTGCCAAAAATTTACTGGGGTATGCTTGGGAGGTTGGGTATCCTCCCAGTGTGGTCCGTTTAAATTTTCATGGTCATTTGGGTGGACAAACGGGAGAAACGGCGCGAACAGGGAATTTTTGGGCCAAATGGGTATGCCATAGCCTACGGTTTCGGAGGTTGGCCAGGGTCCAGGCGTGCTGTGGGCTAAAAATCGACTGAGGTATGCCAGGGAGGATAGGATTGTACCAGTGTGGTCCGTTTAAATTTTTGTGGCCATTTGGGTGGACAACGGGAGAAATGGCACGAACATGACATTTTTAGGCCAAATCAGTGCGCTATAGCCCATGGTTTTGGAGACAGGACCAGATTTTGAAAGTGCTGTGGGCCAAAACTCAATCGGGGCAGGACTGGGAGGATGCAGATCATCCTTGTATGGTCCATTTAAATTATCGTGGCTATTTGGGTGCATAAATAGGCAAAGCGGTGTAAACGGGGAATTTTCAGGCCAAATCGATGTACTATAGCCTACGATTTTGGGGATGGGCTGGGTTCCGAACGTGCAGCGGGCTAAAAATCAATTGTGGTATCCTAGGAAGGTTAGGGATCATCTCAGTATGGTCAGTTTAAATTTTTGTGATGATTTGGGTGGACAAACAGGCAAAACGGCATGAATGGTTCAGTTTCGAGCTAAATCTGTGTGCTATAGCCCACAGTTTTGGGGGTGGGCCCAGGCTCCGGGCGTGCTATGGGCCAAAAATTGGTCGGGGCTTGCCAGAGAGGTTAGGATCATCCTAGTATAATCCTTTTAAATTTTTGTGGCCATTTTGCTGGACAAACAGCAAAACAGCACGAACGGGGCATTTTTGGTCCAAATCGGTGTGTTATCGCCCATGATTTTAGTAGTGGTCTCGGGTTCCAGGAGTTTTGTGCGCCAAAAATTAATCGAGGCATGATAGGGAGGTTGAGGATCATCATAGTATGGTTCTTTTAAATTTTCATAGCTATTTGGGTAGACAAATGGGCGGAACGACAGGTATGAGGCATTTTCGGGCCAAATTGGTGTGCTATAACCCACTGTTTTGAGGGTGGGCCCAGGATAATAGCGTGTTGTTGGCCGAAAATTGATCAGTGCGTGCTGGGAGATTAGGGATCCTTCCAGTATTGTTCATTTAGATTTTTGTGGCCATTTAGGTGGACAAATAAGAGAAACTGCGTGAATGGGGCATTTTCGAGCCAAATGGGTGTGCTATAGCCCACGTTTTTGGAGGTAGACTTAGGGTACAGTTGTGCTTTGGGCCAAATATTGATCGAGGCATGATAGGGAGGAAAGAGGTTGTCTCAGTGTAGCCCATTTAAATTTTCATGGCCATTTGGGTGGACAAACGGGCGAAACGGCGCGAACGGGGCATTTTTAGGCCAAATCGGTGAGCTATAACCTATGATTTCGGGGGTGCGATGGGGTCCGAGTGTAGAGTGGGTCAAAAATAGATTGGGGCATACCAGGGAGGTTGAATATCAACCTAGTGTGGTTTGTTTAAATTTTCTTGGCCATTTGGGTGTACAAACGAGTGAAATGGCGCGATCGGGGAGTTTTGGGGCCAAATCGGTGTGTTATAACCCACTGTTTTAGGGGTTGGCCTGGGGTTCGAGCATGCTATGGGTGAAAAATTGGTCGGGTTATGCTAGGGAGGTTGGGGATTATACTAGTGTGGTCTGTTTAAATTTTCATGGCCATTTGGGTGGACAAACGGGCGATACGGCGCGAAGGTTAGGCCGAATTGGTGTGCCATAGCCCACGATTTTAAGGGTGAGCCCGGGGCCCAGGCGTGCTGTGGGCTAAAAATTGACCCGGGTGTGTCAAGGATGTTGGAGAGCATCCCAGTATGGTTCATTTAAATTTTTGTGGCCATTTGGGTAGACAAACGGGTGAAACAACGCGTACGTGGAATTTTTGAGCCAAATCGGTATGCTATAACCCACAATTTTTGGGGTGGGACCGGGTTCCGAGCATGTTCTGGGTCAAAAATTGACCGGGGCATGACAGGGATGTTGGGGGTCATCCAGTGTGGTCTGTTTAAATTTTCATGGCCTTTTGGGTGGACAAACAGGCAAATCAATGCTAACGGGACATTTTTGGCCCAAATTAGTGTGCTATAGCTAACGGTTTTGGGGGTGGGCTCGGAGTCCGGGCGTGCTGTGGGCTAAAAATCGACCGAGGTATGTCAGGGAGGTTGGAGATCATCCCAATATAGTCTATTTTAATTTTTGTGGCCATTTGGGTAGACTAATGGGAGAAATGGCATGAACAGGGTATTTTTGGCCCAATCGGTATGTTATATCCCATGATTTCAGGGGTGGGATCTGGGTCCAGTGTGATGTGGGCCAAAAATCAATCGAGGTATGCCAGGGAGGTTGGGGATCATACGAGTGTAGTCCATTTAAATTTTGTGGCCATTTGTGTGGACAAATGGTGAAACAACGTGAATGGGGCATTTTCGGGCCAAATAGGTGTGCTGTAGCCCACGGTTTTGAGGGTAGAATCGGGGTCCGGCGTGCTGTGGTTCAAAAATTGACCGAGACATTTCAGGGAGGTTGGGAATTATCCCAGTGTAGTCCGCTAAAATTTTTGTGGCCATTTGGGTGGACAAATGGGCAAAATGGCGTAAATGGGGCACTTTCGGGCCAAATCTATGTGCTATAGCATACGGTTTCGAGGGTGGGCCTGGGGTCCGGGTGTGCTGTGGGCCAAAAATCAATCAAGGCATGCTTGGGAGGTTAAGGATCCTCCCAATGTGGTCTGTTTAAATTTTTGTGGCTATTTGGGTGGATAATCGGAGAAACTACGTGAATGGGACATTTTTGGCCCAAATGGGTGTGCTATAGCTCATGTTTTTGGAGGTGAGCCCGTGGTATGGGCATGCTGTGGGAAAAAATCGACCGAGATATTCCAGGAAGGATGAGGATCGTCCCAGTGTGGTTTGTTTAAATTTTCATGCCACTTGGGTGGACAAACAGGTGAAAGGGCGCGAATGGGGCATTTTCGGGCCAAATCAAAGTACAATAGCCTACGGTTTTGGGGGTGGGATGGGGTCCGGGCATGAAGTGGGCCAAATATAGGCCGGGGTATGCCAGGGAGGTTGGGGATCGTCCCAGTGTGGTCTGTTTAAACTTTCGTGGCCATTTGGGTGGATAAACGGGCAAAACAGCGTGAACGGGGCATTTTGGGTCCAATTTGGTGTGCTATAACTGACGATTTTAGAGCTGGGCCAAGGGTCAAGGCGTGCTGTAGGTCAAAAATTGATTGGGGCATGCCAGGGAGGTTGGGGATCGACCTAGTGTTGTCTGTTTGATTTTTTGTGGCTATTTGGGTGGACAAACGGGTGAAACGATGCAAACGGGGTATTTTCAGACTAAATCGGTGTTTTATTGCTCATGGTTTCAAGTGTGGTCCCAAGGTCCAGGCGTGCTGTGGCTCAAAAATTGACCGAGGTATTCTAAGGAGGTTGGAGATCATCCAGTGTGGTCCGTTTAAATTTTTGTGGCTATTTCGGTGAGCAAACGAGCGAAACGATGCGAATGGGGCATTTTCAGGCCAAATTGGTGTGCTAAAGCACACGGTTTTGGGGGTGGGCCTGGGGTTCAGGCCTTCTGTGGGCCAAAAATTGATCGGAGTATTCCAAGGAGGTTGAGGATAGTCGTAGTATGGTCCGTTTAAATTTTCATATCTATTTGGCTGGATAAACGAGCGAAACGACACGAACGGGGCATTTTCAGGCCAAATCGATGTGCTATTGCTCAGGGTTTTGGGGGTGGGCTCGGGGTATGGGCATCCTGTGGGCCAAAAATTGACTAGGGCATGCCAGGGTTGTTGGGGATCATCCCAGTGTGGTCCGTTTAAATTTTAATGGAATTTTGGGTTGACAAACAGGAGAAACGATGCGAATGGGGACTTTTCGGGCCAAACCGGTGTGCTATATCCTTCAATTTTGGGGTTGGGCTCGGTGTTCGAGCATGTTGTGGGCAAAAAATGGCCGTGGTATGCCAGGAAGGTTGGGGATCATCCCAGTGTGTTCGTTTAAATTTTGTGTCCATTTGGGTGGACAAATGGGTAAAATAGCGCAAACGGGGCATTTTTTGGCCAAATCGGTGTGCTATAGCCCACAGTTTCAGGGGTGGGCCTGGGCGTGCTGTGGGCCATAAATCGATCAGGGCGAGCCAGGGAGGTTGGGGATTATCCTGTATGGTCCGTTTAAATTTTGTGGCCATGTGGCTGGACAAACGGGCAAAACAGTGGGAATAGGACATTTTTAAGCCAAATCGGTAGGCCCATGGTTTTGGGGGTGGGCTCGGGGTCCGAGCGTGCTACAGGCAAAGAATCAACTGAGTGTGCCATAGAGGTTGAATATCGTCCCAGTGTGGTTTGTTTAAATTATTCTGGACATTTGGGTAGACAAAAGGATGATACGGGACGAACGGGGCATTTTCGAGCTAAATCAGTGTGCTATAGCCTACTATTTCGGTCGTGGGCCAGGGGTTTGGGTGTACTGTAGGCAAAAAATCAACCGAGGCATGCCAGGGAGGTTAGGGATTGTTACATTATGGTCTATTAAAATTTTTGTGGCCATTAGGGTGGACAAACGGGCAAAACGACGAGAACAAGACATGTTTGGGCCAAATCGGTGTGCTATAGCCAATGATTTTAGGTTGGGCTCGGGGTTCAGGCGTGTTGTGGGTCAAAAATTTACCAAGCATGCCAGGAAGGTTGGGGATCGTCCCAGTGTGGTATTTTTGAATTTTCGTGGCCATTTGGGTAGATAAATGAACTATATGGAATGCACGTGCTATAGCCCACGGTTTTGGGGGTGGGCCTGGGTTCAGGCATGTTTTGGGCTGAAATTTGACTAAGGCATACCAAGGAGGTTAGGGATCATCCCAACGTGGTCCGTTTAAATTATCGTGACCATTTGGGTGGATAAACGGGCGAAATAATACATTTTTTAGCCAAATCGTGTGCTATAGCCCACGGTTTTGAGGGTGGGGCTCGAGGTACGAGGATGATGTGGGCTGAAAATTGTTTGAGTCATGCCAGGGATGTCTGGTATCATTCCAGTATGGTCCGTTTAAATTTTTGTGGCCATTTGAAGAGACAAACGAGCAAAACAGCACGAACGAGGCATTTTTGGCCAAATCGGTATGCTATAGCCCACGGTTTCAGGGGTGGGATCGGGGTCTAGGTGTGCTGTGGGCCGAAAATCAACTGAAGTGTGCCAGGGATGTTGTGGATATCCCACTGTGGTCCGTTTAAATTTTCATGGCCATTTGGGTCGACAAACAGGCAAAACTGTGCGAACGAGGCATTTTTGGGCCAAATAGATGAGCTATTGCCCATGGTTTCGAGGGTGGAACCGGCGTCCGATGTGCTGTGGTTCAAAAATTGACCGAGGTATTTCAGAGAGGTTGGGGATTATCCTAGTTTAGTCTGTTTAAAGTTTTGTGGCCATTTGGGTGGACAAATGGGCGAAACGGTTCGAACGGGGCACTTTCTGGCCAAATAGGTATGCTATAGCCATGGTTTCGGGGGTAGGCCCGGGTTCTGGGCGTGATATGGGCCAAAAATTGATTGGGACATTCTTGGGAGGTTGGGGATTCTTCCAGTATGGTTCATTTAAATTTTTGTGGCAATTTGGGTGGACAAAAGGGAGAAACTATACGAACGGGCATTTTTGGGCCAAATGGATGTGCTATATCCCACGTTTTCAGAGAAGGGCCCAGGGTCCGGGCATGCTGTGGGACAGAAATCAATCGAGATGTGACAGGGAGGATAAGGATCATCCCAGTGTGGTCCGTTTAAATTTTTGAGGCCATTTGGGTGGACAAACAGGCAAAACGATGCGAACGGGGCATTTTCGAGCCAAATCATTGTGCTATAGCTTATGGTTTTGGGTGTTTGCTCGGGGGCCAGGCGTTTTGTGGGCTTAAAATTGATCGACGCATGCCAGGGAGGCTGGGGATCATCCCAATATAGTACGTTTAAATTTTTGTGGTCATTTGGGCAGACAAAAGGGCGAAATAGCACAAATGCGGCATTTTCAGGCAAAATCGATGTGCTATAGCCCACGATTTCGTGGGTGGGGCCGGGGTTCGGGTGTGCTGTGGGTCAAAAATTGATTGAGGCATGCCAGAGGGGTTGGGGATCGTCCCAGTGAGGTCCGTTTAAATTTTTGTGGCCATTTGGGTGGACAAACAGACAAACCAGTGCGAACTGGGCATTTTTGAGCCAAATCAATGTGCTATAGCTCACAGTTTCAAGGGGGAACGGGGTTCGACGTACTGAGGGCCAAAAATTGATCGGGGTATTCCTGGGAGGTTGGGGATCATTCCAGTTTAGTCCATTCAAATTTTTGTGGCTATTTGGACGGACAAACAGGTGAAATAGCATGAACGGGGCATTTTGAGGACAAATTAGTGTGCTAAAGCCCACAGTTTTATGGGTGGATTCGAGATCCGGGCATGCTGTGTATCAAAAATCGATCAAGGCAGTCCTGGGAGGTTGAGTATCCTCCCAGTGTGATCCGTTTAAATTTTTGTGGCTATTTGGTTGGACAAATGGGAGAAACAGTGTGAACAGGGCATTTTTGGGCCAAATAGGTGTGATATAGCCCACGTTTTTGGAGGAGGGCCCGCGGTCTAGGCATGATGTGGGCCAAAAATCAATCGAGGCATGTCAGGGAGGATGGGGATCATCCCAGTGTGGTCAATTTCAATTTTTAAGCCTATTTGAGTAGACAAACACGCAAAACGGTGTGCTATAGCCTACGATTTTAGGGTGGGCTGGGGTCCGGGCGTGTGGTAGGCCAAAAATCGATTGAGGTATGCCAAGGAGGTTGGGGATTGTCATGGTATGGTTATTTTAATTTTTTGTGGCCATTTGGGTGGACAAACGGGCAAAATGGCCCAAATGGGGAATTTTAGGGCTAAATTGGCTATAGCCTAGGGTTTTAGGGCTATAGCCCAGGGTTTTAGTGGTGGGCCCGAGATCAGGATGTGTTGTGGGCCAAAAATCTATACGGCATGCCAGGGAGGTTGGGGAGCATCCCAGTGTGGTCCGTTTAAATTTTCGTGGCTATTTGGGTGGGCAAACAACGCGAATGAGGCATTTTCGAGCCAAATTGATGTGCTATACACCATGATTTTGGTGGTAGGACTGGGTTCCGGGCGTACTGTGGGCTGAAAATCGACCGAGGCATGCCAGAGATATTAGGATCGTCCCAGTGTGTTCTGTTTACATTTGTTTGGCCATTTGGGTAGACAAACGGGTGAAACGACACGAACGAATCATTTTTGGGCCAAATCGGTGTGCTATAGCCTATGAATTTGGGGGTGGGCCCGGGGTCCTGGTATGTAGTATGCCAAAAATCGATCGGAGCGTGACAGGGAGGTTGGGGATCATCCTTGTATGGTTCATTTAAATATTCATAGTTATTTGGGTGGACAAACGGGAAAAATATTACGAATGGGGTATTTTCGGCCTAAATCGGTGTGCTACAACCCACAGTTTTGGGGGTGGGCCGAGGCCCGGCATGCTGTTGGCTAAACATCAATCGGCGTATGCTAATAAGGTTGTGAATCATCCTAATGTGGTTCGTGTAAATTTTTGTGGCATTTGGATGGAAAAAACGGGTGAAACAGCGCGAACGGGGCATTTTTGGGTCAAATCGGTGTGCTATAGCCCATGGTTTTAGGGGTGGGCTAGGGGTTAGGGCTTACTGTGGGTCAAAAATTGATCGGGGTATGCCAGGGAGGTTAGGGATCATCCCAGTATGGTCCGTTTAAATATTCGTAGCCATTTGGGCGGACAAACTGGCGAAACAGCACAAACGGGGTAATTCCAGGCCAAATCGGTGTTCTATAGACCACAGTTTTGGGGGTAGGCCCAGGGTCCGGGAGTGGTGTGGGCCAAAAATCAATCGGGGCATGCCAGGGAGGTTAGGATCATCTCAGTGTGTTCTGTTTAAATTTTTATGGCAATTTGGGTGGACAAACAGGCGAAAGAGCATGAACGGGGCATTTTCGGGCCAAATCGGTATGCTATAGCCCACGATTTTGGGGGTGGGCCTAGGGTTTGGGCGTGCTGTGGGCAAGAAATTGACTGAGGCATGCCATGGAGGTTGTGGATCATCCCAGTGTAGTCTATTTAAATTTTTGTAGCCATTTTGGTGGACAAACGGGCGAAATGATGCGAACGGGGTATTTTCGGCCCAAATTGGTGTATTATAGCCCACGGTTTTAGGGGTGGGCCCGAGGTTTGGGTGTGCTGAGGCTAAAAATCGACCAGAGCATGCCAGGGAGGTTGCGTATTGTCCTAGTATGGTCTGCTAAAATTTTTATGGTCATTTGGGTGGACAAACGGGCGAAACGACGTAAACGGGTTATTTTTAGCCAAATTGGTATGCTATGGCCTATGAATTCAGGGGTGGGTCTGGGGTACGAGCACTCTGTGGGCCAAAAAATAATAGAAGCATGCAAGGGAGGCTGGGGATTATCCCAGTGTTGTCCGTTTAAATATTCGTATCCATATGGGTGGACAAACAGGCGAAACAGCGCGAATAGGATATTTTCAGGCCAAATTGGCGTACTATAGCCTACGATTTTGGGGTGGGATCGGGGTGCGAGCGTGCTGTAGGCCAAAAATTGATTGGGGCATGCTAAAAACATTGGAGATTCTCCCAGTGTGGTCTGTTTAAATTTTCATGGCAATTTGGGTGGACAAACGGGTGAAACTACTTGAATGGGGCATTTTGGAGCAAAATCGGTGTGCTATAGCCCACAGTTTTGGGGGTGGAACAGGAATCCAGGAATACTGTGGGCCAAAAATTGACCGAGGCATGACAAGAAGGTTCAGGATCGTCCTAGTGTAGTCTGTTTAAATTTTTGTTGCCATTTTTGTGGAAAAACGGGCGAAATGGCACGAACGGGGCATTTTTGGCCTAAATCGTTGTGCTATAGCCTAAGGTTTTGGGGGTGGGCCCGGGGTCCAAGCGTGCTGTGGGTCAAAAATCAATCGGAGCATACCAGGGAGGTTGAGGATCATCCAGTATGGTCTATTTAAATTTTCGTGTCCATTTGGGTGGACAAACGGGCGAAATGGTACTAGCAGAGTTTTTCATCCCAAATTGGTGTGCAATAGTCCACGGTTTTGGGGGTTGGCCTGGGGTCCGAGCATAATGTGGGCCAAAAATTAATCGGGGCATGCTAGGGAGGTTGAGGATCATTATATTGTGGTCCGTTCAAATTTTTGTGGTTATTTAGGTGGATAAACATGCGTAACGACGCAAATAGGGCATTTTTGGGCCTAATCTATGTGCTATAACCCACGATTTTAGGGGTGGGCTTGGGATTTGGATGTGCTGTAGGATGAAAATCGACTGAGGTATGCCATGGAGGTTGGGGATCGTCCCAGTGTGATAAACGGGCGAAACGACGTGGATGGGGCATCTTCGGGCCAAATCGGTGAGCCATAGCCCATAGTTTTGGGGGTGGGCCTGGGGTCCGAGTTTGTTGTAGGGTCAAAATTGACCGGGGTGTGTTAGGGAGGTTGGGGATCATCCCAGTATGGCCCGTTTAAATTTTTGTGGCCATTTTGGTGCACAAACAAGCAAAATGGCTCAAACAGGGCATTTTTGGGCCAAATCGGTGTGCTATAGCCCCCAATTTTGGGGGTAGGCTCGGGGTACGAGTATTTTGTGGGACAAAAATCGATCGAGGCATACCAGGGAGGTTATGGATCATCTCAGTGTGGTCCGTTTAAATTTTCATTGCCATTTAGGTATACAAATAGGTAAAACGGCGAGAAGGGGGCATTTTCGGTCCAAATCAATGTGCTACAACCCACGATTTCGAGGGTGGGCCGGGGTACGAGTGTGCTGTAGGCCAAAAATTGACTGGGGTATGCCAGGAAGCTTAGAGATCATCCAAGTGTGTTCTGTTTAAATTTTTGCTGCCATTTGTGTGGACAAATGGGCGAAACTGCGAATGGGGCATTTTCGGGCCAAATCGGTGTTTTATAGCCCACGGTTTCGGGGGTGAGCCCAAGGTCCAGGCGTGCTATGGGCTGTGATTCAATCGAGGCATGCCAGGGAAGTTAGGATCATTCTAGTGTGGTCCGTTTAAAATTTCGTGGCCATTTGGGTAGACAAACGGGCAAAACAGCGCGAACGGAGCATTTTTCGGCCAAATTGGTGTTCTATAGCCCACGGTTTTGGGGTGGTCCAGGGTCCATGCGTTCTATAGGCCAAAAATTGATTGGGGCATGCCAAGGAGGTTGGGGATCATTCCAGTACGGTCTATTTAAATTTTGGTGTCCATTTGGGTGGACAAACAGGCAAAACGGTGCGAACAGGGCGTTTTCAGGCCAAATCGATATGCTATAGCCCACAGTTTTGGGGGTAGGCCTAGGGACCAGGCATGTTGTAGGCCAAAAATTGACTGGCGCATTCTATGGAGGTTGGGGATTATCCTAGTGTGGTCCATGTAAATTTTCGTGGCCATTTAGGTGGACAAATGGGAAAAATGATGCAAACGGAGCATTTTTGGGCCAAATCGATATGTTATAGCCCACAATTTTGGGTGTGGGCCTGGGGTCCGGGTGTCCTATAGGCTGAAAATCGATCAGGCATGTCAGGGAGGTTGGGGATTGTCCCAGTATGATTTGCTTAAATGTTTTTGGCCATTTGGGTGGATAAACGGGCAAAACGACGTGAATGGGTTATTTTCAGGACGAATCGGTGTGCTATAACCCACAGTTTTGGGGGTGGGCCCAAGGTTCGGGCATGCTGTTAGCCAAAAATTGACCCGGGTGTTCTAGGGAGGTGGGGGATCATCCCAATGTGGTTCGTTTAAATTTTTGTGTCCATTTGGGTGGACAAATGGGAGGAAATGGCCCGAACAGGGAATGTTTGGCCAAATAGATGTGCTATAGCCCACCGTTTTGGGGGTGGACTCGGGGTTTGGGCGTGCTGTGAGCCGAAAATCAACCAAGGCATGCCAGGGAGGTTGGGGATCGTCCCTGTATTGTTCGTTTAAGAGATCAAATTGCAGATGTCTTCACCAAGGTACTCCCACAAGCCAAGTTATATGAATGAAAAGTAGGTGAAGTTCTCTGCAACTATATTCTTCTTCTTAGACATTTATCCTCTTTTCTTCAATTCCCCAACAAACTGAACATGGCGGAGGAGCTGGGAAGTTATAATCAGACAAATAAAATTTCTTGGATGGTCTTCGATTGCACTTGGTGGAAAGAGCATCAAGAATAACATAGCGAAGAAATGCCTGGGTCCTTTGGTTTTATTTCTGGGCCATGAAGTAAGATCATAGACTTGTATGACCTGGCTGTAGAAACTGAAGTGACATAAGAGGGCACAATTTCCAGCACAACTTTGACCCTACGCAAGCCTCCCTCTCCTCGTCGACATCTAAACTCTGGTTAAAATTTAACCATATCCCAAACTCTGATGACATACAGGCTGATGTTTCTGAAGTTTTCATAAATTTATCTCAACCTTTTTCAATCTGCAATAAAATCAAAGGATAGAGTGGGTTTTGGGAGGCTGTGCCAGCCTACTTTCCAATGATATATCCAGTCCACTCCAAAATTAGCTCTTTGAATTTAAGCTATCCTATCGTTCAAGTACCTTGTATTGGAAAGCTCATCAGCCGCTGTCATAATTTACAGAGGTTGTGGGTAGGTTCTTTTTATGTTGTACTTTTGTTTAAATTTGCATGTTTTCAACAGTCAAGACTTGATACATTAACTGTTCTTGTGATAAAATAGAAAAGTTGATCATGGTTATCATTCTATTAGCTTCTGAGCATTTTGTCTAGTTGTAGAAACAGAAGTTTCCAACGAAAGAACAATAATCCTAACTTATTACTAATTGTACGCTGATTCTGATAAGCTTGGTTGTATACTGAAATAACATAGCTAAACAATTTTTGTCAAGTAAATTCTGGAATAATTTGCAGGTCAACCATATGAAGAATAACTTAATGTTGCATAGTTGTTATCTGGACTAAAGATCTGCTCCTACACTTTGGCAATTGGCATTTTATCTCTCCGAGTTGGATGCTTCCACAAGCCTTTAAGTTCTTGTCCAGTGGCTCGGATGTATCTCTTGCATTATTGTTTATGCCACTTGAAATGGATGTGATTGCAGGTGCTAGATTATGTTGAAGATAGTGGTCTTGAGGAGATTGCCAACTCTTGTAAGGAACTTCAAGAGCTTAGGGTGTTCCCTTCTGATCTATTTGATCCTGGACCAAATTTATCCTTGACAGAGCAAGGCCTTGTGGCCGTATAAGTGGGCTGCCCTAAACTTCAGTCAGTTTTATACTTCTACCGCTAATTGACAAATGACGTATTGGTTACTGTTGCAAGGAACTGTCCTAACATGATCCAATTTCGTTTGTGTATTATAGAGCCTCAAACACCTGATTACTCAACCCTTGAACCACTTAATGCTAGTTTTGGGGTCATTGTCCAACACTGCACGGAATTGCGGAAACTTTCTCTTTCTGGCCTCCTTACAGATCTTGTGTTTGAGTACATCGGGGTCCATGCTAAGAAGTTAGAGATTCTTTCCTTAGATTTTGCAGGGGATAGCGATCTAGGCCTTCATTACGTGCTCTCTGGTTGTGAGAGCCTCCGTAAGTTAGAGATTAGATATTGCCCCTTTGGCGACGAGGCTCTGTTGGCCAATGCTGCAAAGCTGGAGACAACGCGATCCCTTTGGATGTCCAACTGTTCAGTAAGTTTTGAAGAATGTAAGCTGCTAGCTCAGAAGTTGCTAGAGCTTAATGTTAATGTTATAGACGAGAGGGGTCATCCGGATACGAGGCCATAAAGTTGCCCCGTTGAGAAACTTTACATATACAGGACAGTGTCAAGAAGAAGGTTCGACACACCTGGTTTTGTTTGGATTATTGCTGAAGATGCATCATCGACTCCATATAGCAATGAGTATTGCTCTCTGGCTTCTACTTAGAAATGACTTCAGGTATTAGTTCCGTGCTGATCTTTTTTCTTATGCAGTTGCAGTACTCGTTATGGTGGGGTTGAAGCTCGTGAGCCATCGATTTTACTCTTTTTAGCGGCTTCGCAACAATTAGTCACAAATAATGAGTTTAAACTCTTTATGTTGTTCTGTATCACCAAGGACTACTATGTATTTTTTGGGTGGGAGGGGGCATGTCCAACTGTGTATCCTAGTTCGTATCATTATGTATCAGTTTAATTTTCTGTAGTGGCTTGTTCTTCTGGTGAAATGGTATTTGTAATGTACATTTGGTCATGTATGGGGGTGAAATGCTATTTGTAATGTACATTTGGTCATGTATGGTTGAATATTAGTTGTAATTCTCTTTGATGATTTATGTGAACCCTCATTCATTTGAGTACTGGAATTCCATTTGTTCAGCTTCTAGAAGGTATGTTAGTGTTCTACAGCGAGTCAGGTTGACAAACAAACACTTATTATCGGTCAAGTTGGCCGAATGTTTGAGGAGAGAGCGTGTATGCGATCCACAACCTTTTCACTTCATGATCTAGATTTTGTGATTAGTCTTTGTTGGGTTTGTGACAGAGAGGTGTCAAAGCTTTGTTTTGAATCTGTACCGCAATCGAGGTTAAACAATTGTTTTGACCACGTAAGATGGGACTTCAAGTAAGTTTGGACAGCCAAAGGCAAATCTACATCGTAATCTATGGATTCACGTGAATGTAATAGGTTTTCTCCAGATCCTTTAAATGTATTAAGATGTCGAATAAATAACTATAAACATGTGATTATGAACTCAATTACTGTCCTATTAACTTGTGGAAGGAACTGGTATAATTCAAATCCTGCATCCATCAGTCTGAATGCAAAGATTAAAAAAAAATTACTGCTATACTACTGTACTATTGTAACAAAAGCAAAAGCATGAACCAATGCATCTGTATCACTTTTCTGCTAAAAATGACTATTAAGTTAAAGTAAAGAAAGCAGTGATCGAAATAGTACTTTGGTGTACAACATTAATGTTCAAAATTCCAAAGGAAAATTATCCTTTCAAAAATTCATTCATGCTTATAATTGCTTTTACTGGTATATCGAGAGTTCCTCCACGTATTATTCGACATAAAACAGATAATGGATTCCTCTTGGATGATTTAAGCAGATGCCAGGGTGATATATCTGAACTACTCTAACCACTTGAATAACTCTGAGTGACAGATTCTTCATCCCTTTCCAAACCTTACGGCATTAGACTTTGTGATGTGTATCTGAGTAAAAGGTGCTTCATTTCTAATTGAGTGGAAGCTAGATAATAGACTTCTATTCATTAATGGACTTAAAGGTGCCAATTGCAGAAAAGAAGACACTGTTAGAAGCCAAAATTGGAAACAAAAAACTAGGACGATTTAACCTAGAACCTCCATTACCACAGAAAGATTCAATACTTCTAATTGTGAGAATCAACAATGGGTACCTCGAGTATTCTTGGCAAAGGAATAGGAGAACCGTGCTCATCAGTGAAGGAGGTCGATAGCCATGTTGGGTAATTGCTCATCGGTCAATTACCTAGTGCAATCTATCGATAAACTTCTTTTTCTTAGAAACAGGAGGGAAATATGCACCAATTTGTCTATTGATAAACACTTACTGTTGCGCATGAGGCCAAATACAGCATCAACATCTTGATCATTAAAAACAACTGTTTCTCAACTCCAAACGCTTATCTGTGGCTGATTCTTGGTGATGTAAATCCCACCACCCAGCATCACAATTCAAACTCTTACAACACTGGGCTTTCTCGATAACCTGCAGAGGTTTCACATTGTTTGTGATGATGGTATTTCTTGAAAGATATGCAAAAATTGAGATATAGGATAACTTGCATATTGCTTTTATACAAACTTCATACGCGAAACAGTTTAATAAATATATACAAGATAATTTTAACTATATTATTCTTATGAAAGATTACGATCTATATTTAAATTCTTTTTTTATGTTGTTACCAACACAAACTGATTGTTCAATATTTTTTCTCTAATATCCATTGACATATCTTTTATTGATATATACAATGAGTACTTAATAATAAATAAATTGACAATACTCCTTATACCATATTATTTTTAAAGAACAAAAGGAAAAATAGAAGAAAGAGAATTTCTGACGAAGGAGAACAAATCATTGGTTGAATAATGATTCACAATGGAACAAATCATTGGTTAATTTATTCTAGGATTTCAACGCGAATGAGTAGAATTGAATTTTGGTTTAGACATGATTCACAATGGAGAATGGAAAAACAAATATATCAATTTTATATTTTTCATAAACAAGCTGAATATTATCTTAAACACACTTTTTTCAATGAAGAAGATGAATATTATATGAAACCCACTTTTTTTCAATTTTGTATTTTCAAGGAAAGAATATGAATATTATATGATTAAGTTAATGGAATCAGAATTTTCAATAAATTTTTGAATGGTTGTGTATTAGAATGGAGAAAGAGAATATATACTTACCATCATTATCAATACACAATTTAAGGGGAATATTGATTACAACCTTATAAATATGGAACTGATTTTAAATTATATAATTAAAAATGAATTTTGAATATACAATTAAAATAATATATCTTTAATAAGTTGCTATAACTGATAACTAAATTGCTATGAATGCAATTATCTAAAAGTGTTGCTAAAATTTGTTATTTTAAATCTAATAATACAATAGGGATAATTTTCTCAAAAAAAAAAGTGTTATATGCACTATTAATTAAAGATAAAGGTATATATGCACCACGTTTTTAACAAGGAATATGCCTGCTCTATGTCATAAAATTTCAAGCTATATTTTCCCTTTTAGATCTCTTTGAAAAACAAATCAAAAAGTCTATTTTTTTTTAAATCCAAACAATTGTCAACCGACTATTTACTTTTATTAATCCTGGTGAGGGGACAAACCATTCACTAACTTATAAAAACACCAACAAGAAGAAAAACACATTTGCTATAATCATCAAAAGAGTTTTATTGACATAAGAGAAAATCAGATATATTACAATCATAATAGGGTATACACCATATTTTTAACAAATCTTGTTAGCTTCAAAGTAACTTCATGATCTTGCTCTTTGCCTATGCACATTAGTTAAATATACGTGGTCATTATCACATCCTGCTGGATCTTGTGGAAGTTGTAACCTTCCTATTCCTCTTAGATGATTTAGGAACATGCCCGAGCGATATATCCCCCGGGGCCAGGGCTGGTGCATCAACTTCAGGGTACGATAACAGTTGGAACAGGAGTAGCAGCCTGCACAGCGATATTGGCGAATTTATCAAATTGAGCTCGACTTGTTGTGCATCAACTTGTTGCTCAATATGCACCACACCACTCGGTAGATATAGAGGCAGGAGGATTTGAGTTTTCTGCATTACAAGTGAAGTTGCACCAGAAATTACTCTTGCATTGATTCTATATATGTTTTCAACATAAAAGACTCCAATATGATTAGTCCACATTATGAACATAAGTTTAAGATGATAATTTATTGATCAAAGTAACTGAGCATGATAATTATTGACAAACCAGAGGCAACACTTACAAAACACGATAGATAACAAAGTTGGAAACAACTCAATAAAGGCCAGACAAAATTTTTCTCAAAATACTAACCATATGCATCAGGCTTCCACTACACTCTACATTGATCTTGAAATCCACCTCCGCATAGTATGTGCATAGAGTTGGAACCATAGTCTGGTGACACTCGAACTTCACTTCATTAGGTTATTTTTTTAAATTTGTCTAACAAAGATCATCTATTGACTCAAAGGCTGCCTGAAGAAAAGAAGCCACAGTTAGAAGATATTAAAATGACAAGGAATTACTAGGATGCTTTAACTTTCATGAAAGTTGATATTGTTTAGTACATTTTTCTTGCACCAATTCATATCCAGCATTGATGTATTAATATGCACATGAAGCCAAATACTGTATGGCAGCACCAATTTGAACCCGAACTTGACTTGGACACTGATGGATCTTGTGGAAGTTGAACTCTTCTTGGAGAAATATCAAATCTCTTAAGACACATCCTGCTTTTACTATTATATCAGGAGTTACTCCACCTGTATTGCTTGATGTAAAACGGATAGTGGATTCCCCTTGGATAATTTAGGTAGATGTTCGGATGATATCCACGCTGCTCTAGCCACAGTTGAACAATTTCGAACAACAGATTCTTCAACCTTGTCAGAACCGCCCTGCATTTAATTTTTAATGATCTTCTTCTGTATTGATCAGAATTATTAGATTTTAGTAGCTTTTCCAAGAGTAGCAGCCTGTGCGGCTATATTCATTTGTACTTTGAAACGAATTTAGCCAAGGAAATATGAGATATAAGTAAAATTTTAAGATGATCGTTATTGATCATAGTTACTAAGCAATTCATAGTATGTAACACGTGTGTCTTCCTATTCTTTACTAGTTTCCTGTAATTAAGATCAACATTGTCATGAACTGTTCTTTCATAACACGGGCCACTTGGATCACTAACCATATGCATCAGAAACTTTATACAAGTACGACCACGAGGATGGACGTGAATGAGTGCGTAATGAATCCGTCCAAGGAAGTGCACAAGTGAAGTGTAAAAGAGGGCCTAAAAACACAAAAATCAGCCCACTTCTTCCACTTGATGGGCACCTCACCCTTGAGGGGTATTATGAATATTTCACACTATTTTTGTAATATCTATAAATAGAACCTTTTAGGGTTTCATTCATTAGACTTTGATGATAATGAATGTTGTATAACATTGAAAGACAAGTCCTCTCTCCTTGAGGCGCAAATTCAAAACTTGTAACTAGGGTGATACTAGGGTGGAATCACTAGTGTTGCATTCTTGCTTAGAACGTTGGGTGCTAGAGGAGGTTGAGGTCTCTCTTGTGCTCACCGAAGAGAGTAGGTGTTCCTACTATTATTGTATTAAGGGTCTAGGTGCTTTAATACACTTAGGTTCTTAGTTCATGAGATAGTATATGTCACTCTATCTATCTTTTCTATTCTTGCAATCTTGTAACGTTTGTATCTCGTATTGTACCTGTTTGTGTTGTTGTTGTTATTCCCATTGTTAAGTTCATCTTGTTATTCATCTTATTGTTGTTAAATCTAGTTTGGTGGATGTTTTGGGGTTGAAACACACCCTTATATTTCATTCTTGTTGTTGTTGTAGTGAATCCGAAAGTGGTCACCAAATAAGTCCACGGTTTTTCAAACTAGTGGACTGATTTGGTGTTTGTTTTGTGGCTTCCGTTGTATTTTTCGTATCATTTGGTATCCGAGCATGGCTTGATATTGTTACTACAAGATCAAATCTTGGTCTAGCTTACTTGAAAAAAAAAATTGAAATCTGAAATTCCACAAAAAGAACAATCTGTCCATTTTGTGTTCTTGGTCAAAAATTGTGTTTTTTTGTGTCTTGGCTGAGATTTTTACTTGTCTTTGTTGTCTATAAGTGTTAGTTTTGTTCCTCACTAAAACATTGAGTCTATATCTTGATTTGAGCTTGTATTTTGATGTTGTTATTGTGAACATAAACTTGGCCCATTGTTGTTGAATATTGTTGTAATAGACATTGTTGTTGAGAAACTTGATTGGCCGTGTGTTTGTTTGTTGTTGTTGAAAGAAGTGTTGTTGTGAATGTTGTTGTTGTTCTTGAAGTTCTTCACAACCTTCATCTCTTGTTAAAACCGAAGATACAACACTAAAGAGACTTGGCATTTGTTGTTGTGGATTGGAGTTGGCCGTTGGAATTGTTGTTGTTCTTGAAGATTGTTGTTATTGTTCTTGGTGTGGTTTTTGGTGTTCTTTAAGTTCTTCACCTTCGTTCATATATTGTTAGAACATAAAGTGAATGATAGATCCTAAAAGGTGAAGGAAAGAGGTTTAAGTAATTGTTAGTCTTGAAAGGACCCCAACCACCAAAAGACTTTACATCACTTCTCAACTACTTTCCCATGAAACAAGGGTCCATGTTTTAAGAAAAAGTACTACAAAAGTCAAGTCTTGAAATTTGAAACTTGAATAAAAAGGCTCCAAGACTTATTCTTTCCTCCTTAAAACAAATTCCACCAATCCAAATTAAAATTGGTCCAGACTAGCACTTTAGAAAATAAAAATTGTAGAAACCACAACCAATACGTGGCTGCCACGTCAACAAGTTACTGTTCACACATCAAATTTTGGCTCAAATTTCAGATTTCTTAGTTTCCTTTTGTTGTTTCTTAGTTTCAATTTCGTTGGTTCCATTACTAATTGGAAAACTAGTACTCATCTACTGGATTGTTAGTTAGTCTTTGGGTTTGTTCATTCGTGTTAAGCGTTTGTTGTGTGCTTTTCTCTTGTGTGAATTCATTGTGTCTTGTTGGTTCAAGTCCATAAACAAATTTTCCTTTGAGTCAACTCAAACGAAAATCTATTCCGGGAAAAGATAGACTCATCCCTCAATCACTCACGAAGTACAAGCCGGCTTTCAGCACTTGTGAAACCAAGTGTGAGGTAAAAATCGAGAGTGAGAGTGTGGTGAGACTTATCCCAAAATGTCAATTTACACGCACCCAAAAAGAAGAATAGTAGTTTATAAGATAAAGAAGAAAGCAGAAGACCCAAATATTCAATAAACATGAAGACAGAGATTTAACTTCTGTCCCAATTCTTAAGAACCTCAAATGATTCAACATGCATATTTCATTCAGTAAATTAGTTAAATATGAAGCCCATCTAGATTTGCACATGGTCATTGTCACAGCATCTTGGGTCTTATGGAAGTTGCAACCTTCTTGGCAACTTGCTCAAAGTAAGATGACCGTGTGATATATGTGCAGGGGCAGGGCTAGAGCATCAGCTGCAGGTTCGGGTGAGCCCGATAGCTTCTGCTTAGACCCTGTAGTTTTATTAGAAAATTCATTCTATAAATATTTTATAGTGAAACAGACGAGTTATGAGTTTAGTGGAAAGTTCAGAATCCATATACTTCAAAGTGTGGCTTCGCCTATGTGTATCTGTGCTGTTCTAGCCACATTTGAATAATTATGAGCAAATGGTTCTAGGTGATAACGCTAAAACAAGAGTAGCAGCTAGATTATTTACACATGTATCGCTAGCTGCAACCGCAATACATCAGCATTTTCAGGCGAATTCATCCACCTGCACTTTTTTTTCTTTCATCACATGTGCGTCAACTAGCTGCTCAGCACTGTCAGCCACCGTGGTAGATATTGATGCTGGAGGATTTGAAGTTGTCTGCATTACAGGTGAAGTTGCACCTGGTGACTGTTCAAGCTTCACCTCATTAGTTATTTTTTTGAGTTTGTCAATGGACTTAAAGGTGCCACCTGTAGAAAAGAAACCACAGTTAGAAGATATTAGTGATGAAACTGAGAGTATCCGAAATTGGAAAAGAATAAACCTTCAGAAAGGCGATGTGCTTAGCACCTCATTACTCTAAACATCTTGATAATTAAACACCAAATGCTTATCGATGGTTGATTCCAACAGCCTGCACGACCATTATAAGTCCTTGCAGGCAGAGATCCCACTTCCTGTTGCATTGGAATTTCTCAATGACTTCAGTACTTGAAAGATTTACAATCACTAGAAAAAAATTGATATATAGAGTAACTTTCATATAGTAGAGAGGTTGCCGACCTTCTGTTTCACTTCTTACCTTCTCAATAGCAGAGAAACGGCAACTCCAAGTGTTCAGTGGCAGCAAACTTGCAGTGCGAGTCATAGCAGTGGCACATCAACTAGCGAGGCATAAAATGTGCAGAAAATTTTGTAACACACTCTATGATGATATTTAGAAATAATGATGCGAATTAATTAACGGAACAAAATAAAAGCAAGAAAGAAGATGGAGTAGGTTCATGTGATATTATTTAAATAAGAAATGACCCTTTTAAATCTTGTTGCTTTAAGCAAATAAATATCAAGCCCACCTTGAGCTGCATGTGGTCATTGTGGAAGTTGCACTCTTCTTGGCTGCTTGCCTCACTGAAAGGTCTAGTGGAGCAGCCACTACAAAAAATGGTATTGGAAATTACTATTGCTCGACGTAAAACAGATAGTGGATTCCTCTAGGATTATTTTGGAAGATGCCAGACTGATGTATCCTCGCTGATCTAGCCACACTTGAATAATTTTGAGCAACAGGTTCTTCATCCTTGTCCGAACCCTCCTGCATTAGATTTTTAATGAGATTCTTGTCTGCTGTTGAATAATTCTTGTCCGAGCCTTCCTGCATTAGATTTTTAATGAGATTCTTGTCTGTTGTTGAATAATTCTTGTCCGAACCCTCCTGCCAATTATTTCCCCATGTCTAGCTAACCAAAATAGCTTTTTCCTTTGCTAAGTTACAAAGTAAATGCACATTGTCAAATTTGTACTTCAGACGCACTAAAGAATTGACCATATATAACATTTCTCTCACTACATATATATATTCAACATCAAGACTCATCCACATTATGATACTGAAGATAAATTTAGCAAAGGAAATAGGAGATTGAAACAAAAGATTAAGATGATAATTTATTGATGAAAGTTACTAAGAAATAGCATAGCATGTGATACCTCCATTTTTACTCTATTCGTCGCACTTCCGTTTTCCTCTACTTGATTGGTTTCCTGTATCTTGATCGGTTCTGCCTCCGTTTTCATGATTACTACTGGATTCGCTCTTGCTGTGTTGGCTGGCATTTTCAATTCAGTTATCTGACAGATTTGGAAATGACGATGAGTTGTTTGTTTCCTCCTCCCGGTCTCCTTCATTTTGTTTTCCTCTTTCCTTGATTGTTCCAAAGTAACTTATCCTTCCCTTCTTTTCAATATTCTCAGGATCTGAAGTATAAAATATGCGAACAAGTAAGAATACAAGAAAATGAAGAAAGAAACATAAAACGTCATATAAATATTGATCAATGTCATCCCACAATGGTGTTTACAAAACGTTATCCCACTACATTAATTTACACACACATGCCTTGCTGATTTTCCTAATTACCTTAAGCTTTCATCAATCACAGTGCAAAAGAACAGAGAAGAACCTGTTCTGGTGGTGCTTAAGAGCTACTTGATAACGGGATATTATTCAGACCCAGGACCGGAAGCTCGTCCCCTCCCATCATAGCCTCAACATATTCCTTAATCTTCCGAGCTGAATACTCAAATTGAGGGCTCTTTACAAGTTTGATGATTTTCAACGAACAAATATCGCCGAAGCTAGGTGGAATCTCCTCAAGCATATGACATTTCCATAGTACTAATTTCTCAATCATGGGAAAGGATTCCTCTCCAAACTCCCACTTAGCAAGAGTCACTTCTTCTAACTCCAAATATTTGAGATTCTCAAAGGTGTCTTCCTCCCCTATGTTCCATTCTCCCCCCGGAAGATTGTTCTAATAAGGAAAACTCTTCAAGGTTGGGCAGTCTCACTATTGTTGATAGTGAATCGAATGTCAGAGGAAAGCCCTGCAACACCAACATTTTCAAATTCGATGGAAAGTGAAAATCGCACGACCAATTTATCGCTAAAGAGGGCCCACTATCATTTGCGTTTGAACTTTCAAATTCTACTCTGAGCAAATCAAGTTCAGTCAAGAAATCGAATTTCGGGAACCAATATCGCTCTGTTGAATAATCCCATGATTCCTTTATTTGCCGGATCCTCTAAGTTCATCCACTACTGGTACCGAACACCGGATGTAAACAAAAAACAAAAAACACTCACTCAACAACTTACAAAAATCAAAAACCCAAAAATTTTTAATAACATTTCAAACCTATCTTATTTCCGAATAATTACAACAATTAACTAAAAAAACACAAATTATATCTAAAAGTGACTGCTTTTATTTAGGAATTGACCAAAAATCCATTAGATTTTTGCTACACAAATTAGCAAAAATTAGACACATGAATCTAAATTAGTTGAGTTCCAATACTAATAACGAACACCAAATGAGAAACAAAAAAAAAATAACATATCAGGAAAAAAATTACTCACTTTGAAGTACAGAGTGGAAGAAGAATTGTTAATATTTTAAAATTGGAGAACAAAAATGGCGCTAAGATTTTATTAAATAAGAGGAATTTTATACATGAAAAAGAGAGATATAATATCTTTTTTCCCCTAAAACAATGAATATTAATGGAAATACACTTGAAATATAAAGGGATTGATATAATACGTAAATCGCATTGATGGGGAGCCCGATTTATGTACTTTGTTGCATTTCTTTGTTTTAAGTACTTTTAAACATTTTTTAAATGTTCGTACGAAATAAAATATAGTATATTTTTAGATATTTACTCCTTTCATTCATTTTTAATTGACACATTTTATTTTATAAAAGTCAAATTTACTAAACTTCAAAGATAAATTGAAGTAGATTAATGTAATATTTTAAATTTATATGTTTGAAAAGTATACGAAAAACGCTATACATTGTAGTCCTTCTTATGTTAACATAATGAAATTCTTAAAATATTGGTCAAATTTCATGCCATTTGGCTCTCGAGAAGGGTAATGTGACAGATAAAAATTGAATGAAAAAAGTATTTTTAAGCCAAAAAATAAAAAAAAGTCAAAAATCATATTCTTTTGCTAATTGAAGGTACAAATCTGAAATGTCGGAAAGCTAATAATGATCATTTTCCTGCTCTTGAGCATCTGGTGATCAGACATTGCCTTCATTTGGAGGAGATCCCTGTCGAGTTTGCAGATATTTACTCACTACAACTAATCGAGTTACAGAACAATAGCGCAAAACTGACTCGTGGCTTCTGCTGGACGAATTCAAGAAGAGCAAGAATCTCTGGGAAGCAAAGCTGTAGATGTCCGTTCTTACAACGATTTTGAAGTTTCAAAAATTTTTGAAGTTTATAGTTGACCCTTTATGTTCTTTTTGCTGCAGCTGAATGTGAGCTTAGTCGAAGTGAATCTGATTCAGAGTGATGTTTACTATGGATTGAAGACTTCAGATGTCATGAACCCCGTTAAGGGATTTGTTGACCACACAAGTAATAACACAGTAAATGATGGACTTGGGCCTGAGTGAATTTCCACAGAAATCCGGGTTAAGCAAGCACGTTAAAAGGAGGCAGTCGCCTATAGAAGGGGTTATACAATTATGTCGAAGCTTTGGCTTAGTCTTTTATCCTCTCATCTTCTTCTAATTACATTCTTCCTTGTATAATTGGAGGAGATCCCTATTGAGTTTGCAGATATTTACTCATGACTACAACTAATCGAGTTAAAGAACTGTAGTGCAAAACTCGTGGCTTCTGCTGGTCGTATTCAAGAAAAGCAATAATCTTTGGGAGGCAAAGGTGTAAACATTCGTTCTTACAACGATCCAGGTGAGTACAATAACTGCCTTTGAAGTTTCAAACAATTTTGAAGTTTATAGCTGACCCTTTATGTTCTTTTTGCTAACGCTGAATGTGAACTTAGTCGAAGCGATTATGATTCTAATACGAGTACGACCACGAAGGTGGGCATATGTGAGATGTATTGAATCCAAGACTTGAAGTGTGCAAATGAAGTGCAAAGGAGGGCCTAAATAGGCTCCAAAACACTCCAAGGACACCTAAAGTGAAGCATTTGACTAAGGGGTCTTTTGGACATTTCACACTATTTTTGTAACCTACTATAAATAGAATATGTTAGGTCATTTACTACTTAGTTTTTGAATAATATTGAAAGTTGTAACATTGAAACACCCTCTCTTGAGAGAATGGCCTCTTGGCCGAAACATAGTAACTAGGGATATTCAACTTGAGTGTGGAATCACTCGTGTTGGATTCAAGCTTGGAAACGTTGGATGCTTGGGAGATCGAGGTCGCTCTTGTACCAACGTAGGAGTTAGGTATTTGTTGTGTTTGGTGTTAAAGGTCCAAGAGTGGAATAGGCTCTAGGGTTTTTAAGGTTATACCTTCATTTTGTCTAACTATCTATCCTTTTGTTTGATGTAATCGTTTCTTTTCTTTGTTGTTGTAACCGTGGGATCTTGTTGTTATTGTGGAATCCGAAAGTTGTGTCTTATGTTCATCTTGTTCATCCTCTTATTGTTATTTTACCTCTTGTTATTGTTGCAATTCTTGTATTATTGTTGTTGGTCAAAGTAACGCTCAAAGGGTCCTCAGATTCGTCTTTGTGGACTGTTTTGCATTATTTTGTGCCTTCTGTAGTTATTCTTGTATTAGATTTGGAATGATGTTTGCTAAGTATTGAAGATTTCAGATGTTATGAACCCCGTTATGGGATTATTATAGTAATAACAACCCAACAATTGGGTGGACTTGGGCAGGTGAAGTTACAACCCAACAATAGGGTGGCTTTCCTCTGGGATCCTGGTTACGCAAGCACGTTAAAATGGGGAAGTCGCCTATTGAAGGGGTTGTGCAATTATGTCGTCTATTAAACTTTCATATCCTTTCTATGTTCTAGTATCTCATCTCCTTCTAGTTACGTTTTTTCTTGTATTAGTTACTATTATCTTGTATTCTCCACTACATTTTTTATAAACTGTTGTTTATCAAAAATAACAGTTTCTCAAATACTTTCGGAAACAGCCTCTCTACCCCCACGAGGTAGTGATAAGGTCTGCTTACACTCTACCTTCTCCAGACCTCATGTTTTGGATTTCACAGGGTATGTTGCTGTTGTAGTTGTTCCAAATACCATGGTAGAAGTTCCAAGTTCAAATAATAGGCACTATATTTTTATTCTTCGACTCTCTAAGTGAAAATTCTAGATCTGCTGCTGTCGTTATCCCATTTTTATAAAGTTTTGACTCTTTTATAGGGAAATGAGGGATTTGGAATCGCGGATAAAATATTTTGCAAAAATCGCTGGAGATGAAATTAAATTTGGACTACGATATGCTATAATAGCAGAAGATGAAATGCAGACAGGAAAATCACATGAGAAACTTCGTAAGAGGTAGTGAAGGACATTGACCATGTCCAAGAAGAGTCGCAAAGATTCAAGATCATAAAGATAGACAAGCATCGACATGGTTCTTGGCACGAGATACGAGTTAGGAAAAATTACCTAATCTGGAGTTTCGAACAATGTGGTTGGACGTGACAAGGAAAAGAAAAGGATGCTTGAAGACCTCACAAGAGACTCCTCCGATGAACTAAAAGGCATCCCAATTGTCGGGACAAGTACAGTATTTGCGGAGGGAAATTATCAAGCATTATTGGACCCAAGTCCAAGATTCTCAGTAACTTGAAATGTTTAAGCTCTGATTTGAGAGTACAGACTGAAGAATAACGACAAAAAAAAAGAAATGGAATGAGTTCATTTCAAGAGATTGTAGACATTTTCTGCAACAGTTTCCCAATCTTCTATTATCCGTTTAAATTTGCGCAGAAGGCCAGCAACTATGACAATTGTTAGTGGTAGTCCTTGACATTTGTCAATGATTTGCTTCCCAATAGTCTCGAATTCAGACGGTAATGTTTCATTTGCAAATGCTGCATTTTAAAAAAAGTTCCAACTCTCATCCTGATCCATGAAGCTTATCTGCAATGAAAGATTCTCTGTATCAGCATAACAAACCACTTCACTGTTACGGGTAATCAGCAGTATTCTACTCTCGTTGTTCTGAATCGAAAAACATTTTTTCACATAATCCCATGCTTTACTACTCCATATGACATCCATGACAATTAATTACCTCTTTCACTTTAAACTTTTCGGTAGCATTTCTGCTAGCTTTGCCTCATCTTTCATATTATCTCCGTTATCCAATTTGATTGTAGAATTTAGAAGACTTAGCAAGATTCCCTTTACATCGTGTTGTTGAGATACGGTAGCCCAAGCATGGATATCAAAGTGATGTAGAACGGATACGTCATTGTAAACTTCTTTCGCTATAGTTGACTTGCCAATGCCTCCCATACTGATGATTGGGATGGCCTTTAGTTCACCAGAGAAGCCTCTAGTCAATTCTTGTAGAAAACTTTCCTTTTCATCATCAGGCCCCACCATAACGTTCTTAAAATTCAGAATATCTTTTGTTGAACTTGAATCTTGAAAAAAAGATTTGCTTGATGCTTGTTTCCCTTTAACTTGAATCTTTAGTGAATCGTTCTGGACATGATCAATACCCTCTGCTACTTGTAGGCTATCATAAAGCCTCTCATGTGCTTTTACCCTCAGGATATCATCATTTACCATTACAACTTCTGTTACTCTTAGTTGAATTGTATGTTCAACAACATTTACAACATCTTTTATCTGTAAGTCTCATAGACCATCACCTAAAGGCCGTGGCAAGGCTTTATGCATTAGAGAATATACATGGAAACCTGTATATTATATCATTATCACTTACAATTCAATGCATATGTACTTACAATTATATTATCTCAAAAATATGCTACAATACAAAGATATCACATCTCCTAGGAAGCCATATGTTGCTTGAAACCGGTAATTTAATGGTAATTTGCGACAGGGGAACCGAAGTGATATCCCAAGAGTTCAATCCTTGTTGCCTTGAACTCCTTTGCTAATATTCTTCTGAATCAGAACCCCACTGAGAAGAAACAAAAAGGGTCAATAGAAGTTCGACAAGTGACATTATTCAGATGCAGATTTAGTGTGTGTTAAACCTAACTCACATCTTTCAACTCAACTCCATGTGAGAGCTAAAATGCTTATATTACATCTCAACTCAGCTATGATGTACAAGTATGACCACATCAGTGAATCAACACACTGAAGGTCCACGTAGGCATGCGTATGTTCCATGCATGCACTAAGGTTGCCAAAAATACGGTTTTAATTAGTCTAGGGGTAATAGGATCCCCTAAAGTTCGGGTTTGTCTCAGCAATTTCGTTTATAGTTTAGGTGGAAACAATGCATTTTCTCTTTTTAAAAATTGGAAGTTACTGTTTATGAAAAAATATTGAAACATTTACATTTATTTTCAAGATTGAATGTTAAGAAAACTTTTATAAGTATCGACAAGTTCGGTGCACTAAAAGCTTCCCTTATATGCGTGTTTCGGAAAAGGATTGGATAACAAGTGTCACTATGGATTTCGTTAGTGGTTTGCCTCATACTTCTCATAATAGTTCTGATGGATCAGTTGACCAAGTCAACACATTTTTCCTATTCAAATGTCCTTCAGTGCCGAGACATTGGCCCATATCTATGTGCGTCTATATTACATAGCCTTACCCTGCATTTTTGTCAGTGATTCTTTGGCCATGAATCATTTTGGCTAAGCTACGCAACAAGTTTAGTTTAGCTATAAGCCTATGACCGTTGCTCGCTCTGCCCCAGTTTTGGGAAGCTCTTAAAAACAATTTCTTCTATTGTAAACGACTTGAGCAACATATATAGGTTAGAAAAGAAGTGGATCGGTCGTGATCCAAGCTGATCCACTTGCCAGTTTACTTCACCACCTTGGGAGAAGATGATTATAAGTAGTAAAATAGCTACAAAATTCCTTCTCCTTTTATAACTCAAGTTTAATCAATGGCAAGATGCAGATGCGGATAAAAAACACAATCTATCAATTCACATGAACTCAATAGCTTTTGCTCAAATCCACTAGTATTTGTCTAAACGTAGCGCCTGGTGACTAAAAATTTCTCACGGAAACAACCTCTTTATCTCTATAGATTAAGGTCTACATATGCTTTAGGTACCTTCCCTAGACCCCTTAAGTGTGAGATTTCACTGGATATGTTGTTGATAGAATTTGTCTATTAGAAGCTCAACTATCATTGACAGCCATTGATGTTGAGCTTGAGCTAAGAAGAAACAGGAAGAATAGAAGAGATCTTATTGATTGATGAAGGAAGAAAAATGAATTGATAACTGTAACACCCCGTAAAATTCGTGCATGGATTAGCCTTTAATAGAGTGCTCTTAGACTTAAAAACTTGAAATATTTTCTAAGTGTAATGAGGACTTAGAGTCATTTTAGCTGGCAATTTTTGGGATACGACTTTTCAACCTTTTCGACCTCTATTTTTAGATTTTTAAGATGCGTTATGATTGGAAAAGATCATAGTACATCTCGTATAAGTGTCGGAATTTTTTCGGAATGCATAAGGCTGCGTTTGGATTTAAAAACAGTAGCAAAACGCATAGCCTATTGCCCAGTTTTCAGCATTTCAGGGTCAACTTCAAACGATCATAACTCTCTGAATATAATTAACTAGGAGAGCTTCTACCTATCAAATGAAAGTTCTATGATTATTCTTTCCAATTCAATTGGTTTCATCCAAATACAACATCTGAGTAAGGAGTTACACCCATTTTACTTCAGCCTATTAGCTTGTTGACTGAGGGTCAGTATCGACTTTGTTTGTTTTCTTAGGGACATTTTAGTCATTTCACCTCACCCAAATTTCGTCTATAACACCATATTTAGCCCCCAATTCATCAAAATATAATCCTTTTATCAAATTTTCTCTCAAAAACTATCACGACCCAAACCGAGGCCCTAGCCGTGACTAGTATTCTGAACCATCAAGGCCCAAAACACCCCTTATCTATCTGATAATCATGCACATGACTTATATGAAAAAGAGATGCGGAAGATACACTATATAACGGAAATATGGTCAAGAATTATATGAAAACAATAATGGGGGATAATGTCCCACAATCTCAATCAACATCTCTATAACATCTGCGAAATCTCTACTACATGACTAAAACAAATGTCTATCTGAAAACTGGGACAAGTCCCCCAGTAGACCCAACACTAATAAATGATAAATTAAACTGCAGACATTAGGCCTTCCAAAATATAGAAGGCTCACCACTTGATTCTGTGATCTGTCGGAAGGAATCTAATGATTGTCTGGATCGCTAGACTGTTCCTCCGAACCTTGGAGGAGAGGGGGTTAATACAAAAGTACTGGTACGCAGAGAAATCAAAATAGAAATATAATATTTTTACACAATATAGGTGAGAGCCATTATAAAGCAGTTTCATATTAAATTATTTAAAAACACATGGGCATAATGTTATAGTTTTCAATACCAATGTAATGCAATTGAGCTAGGTGGAATACCATACAATTGTAATTCCACGACTATGTGGAATCTGCCTTTGGTGCTCGGCGGCTAAGCCTCCAATCCAAGTAGCCGCCAGGATTTGGAGCTGGTATATCCCCCATGTGAGTACACCATAGGGAATCCCCCCATATTAGATGTCCCAATTATTTTATTATCCTCCCATGTAGGATACAATATCATATGACCCGCATCGGCAACTACGGTTTCCAGCGATGAGCCCTTTCTCTCAAACGCCTTCTTCGGGCATCCACTTTTCTCATGAAAATCAATGCATTCAAACTTTATCCAAATAAATCAAATATCATACTCTATAGGGTATTGTCATACCCGACTTGCAACTCATCAGTATCATATCATTCTCTTCATTCAATCATCATATGCAACATATTTCAACATGAGCAAAACAACCCTCTCATTGAAAGTCAAAAACCATATCCAAATCATGATATTTTTAAGACATTCCATGACATGAATTTCAAGATGATTTCAAATGATTCATATCATGTGAAAACATAAAATAATATCATATCAAGAGAGGGGTTCCGTGTAAATCATGCTCTCAATTTATCATCATTATGAAACACATGCATATCCATATATAATATATCAAATCACACTGGAATTAGGCCTAAAGACCAAATCAATAATATAAAATGTTTAAAACATAATCATATTCGTAATTTCAAAACCCCCATTTGAAAATATGAATTTTTAAAGCCCATGATAGTTTTGACATAACCCCACGTACCTCTATATGCGAATGTGATAGGTGCTTCTTGAAGCCTACATTGCGAAGATTCCAAAGCTTCAATTTGTTTTGAAAACCCATGGTTGAATCTTGAACTACTTGGGTTTTTATTTTGAAACCCTAGAGAGAGTTCTTGAACAATTTTAATGAATGAAGGTGTATTTTGGGGTTTTTGCGAACTGAATTTCGTGTTTATGGCTAAATAAGGGTGGGAAAAGGACCATTTTGCCCCAAAAACGGAGTGTTTAAGTCACTTGAAACCTTTACATAGGCGCCGCCTAAGATATCACCGATCTTTACATAGGCGCCGCCTATGCTATCTCTTATGTTTACATAGGCGCTGCCTATGCTATTGCCTATGTTTTCCAGGGGCCATGTGCGAGTGGTTAGGCGACGCATACTACTTTGAAAGGCAACAACTTCTTGCTCGGGTGCCGAATTTAAGCAAATTTGTATCGTTGGAAAGCTAACTCGAAGACCTATCATTTTACACATAGTAGGCTCTTTAATTCAACATATACAGAGAGTTATGGTCGATGGAAGCTGACACAAATTACAACATTCACTAAAACTTAATCGATCGAAATAGTTTCAACTCGTCCTTGAGTTGATGGACCTCTATGGTCTAAATTTAAGCTTGAATGGATTAACATACTACACAAATAATTAACATGCCATATTGGCATAGGATTTATTGCTTCGGGATTATCAACGCATCGAAATCATGGTCTATATTATAGCCCGAAATGCGGGGTGTTACTAGAATTATTCAGTTCGGGTCTATATACGTAGGAACGACGGTATAAACTCTAGCCCAAAAATACGGGGTGTTACATTATCTCCCCCTTAGGATCATTCATTCTCGAATGATGGGTAGGAATATATTGAAGCTTAGAGGTATGGAATAACACAGACATGATAAATTTCTCTAAGAAAGAATGCACTGATCGGAAACATGACTATAAGACTGGAACTACTGATATTCTGAATTCTTATATCGGACACGCATATCTGATGCATGGAATACACGACTGAAGCTATTCATAAGCTGAATTCTCATAATGAACATGCACATCTAATGCATGGATCTGTGACTGAGTTGTTCTCATGAACGCAGGACTAAATACACTGATAAGTTGAACTTTTTCTATTGAACAAGCATTTCTAATGCACGCATATCTGACTGAACTAACGTATGAACGTATGACTGAATATACAGTGATAACTGATGCAAAACTTCTACTAAGAATCTATGCTTACAACTGAATGGGGTATCTCCCCCTTAGGACACTATGTGCCTCTATGAATTCTCAATTCACTAGGATACTTGAAAAATTGAGATGATGCACAAGGAACCTACGAATTGAATCATAACTGAACATCTGGAATCTGAATTTAATGCATGACGCATGGACTAATCTATACTCGTAATAACTAGTATACTCTATCTTGGAATAGTAGTGTAGACACCTAATTCTGTCCCTCCCGAAGACCCAACTTATCCATTTTTACCCTCGTCTTACCATGTGTACTACCCCATATAATAACCTCCATACAAAAGGACAAAATAACCAACTCTAAGAAAATTGATAACGAATTTTATCCATTCCAACAACCCATACCCATCACCTACCTCACCCAACCCCATACCCCACGTCACTCTACCCCCCTCTCTTTTTCTTGTCAACAAAGAAAAGACTCCAAAAAAAACCAATATATATACACACCCACATATACCAAAAAAAGGGGATGAACAATAACAAAAACAAAGAAAAGATCAACTTTCTCTCTACTCCTGCTCTTTTTCTCCTAAAAATTTTTGAACCCCACCACCGCTTCATCGCCGGCCGGCGACCGCCACCACCACACCACCATCTTCCCCTCTCTCTACCATCTTTATCTCTCCCCAAAACTAAAAAATAAAAAAAATAAAAAAAAGAAGAAGAGAATCCGCGGCGCCGGCCTTCTCTCTGTCCAACCAACGACGGCAGTAACAACGCCATCGTCACTGTCAGCCGCCGCCGTCCTCAGCATCATTGGAAGCACCGGTGTTGGTACCAGCGCCGCTCCATGTCGACCAGAGCTACCGTGGTTTGCCGACCAGATCTGCCACGGTCCGCCGATCGGACCCGATCTGACCTCCCAACCTGAGAACCCGACCAGATCTCCGTCATCGTTGACAATAACCGCCGCCGCCTCTCCATCACCAGATCTCCCCGGAGCTCGATCTGTGTGGGTTTTTCATTTTCTGTTGTCTTTGGTTGATCTTGGTTTCGTTTATTTTGAGATTTGTCGTTGATAGTAGATCTCGAGTCGTCTTTATCGAATTGTGTTGTCGTTCTCTGTTGCAGGTATCGTATAGTAAAGTTTTTTTTATTCGTTGGTTTTGGATCTGTTTCGATCATTATTTTAATACCGAGTATGGTTTGTTCGTCGTGAGGTTCTCCAATCGAGTTTGGGTCTTCGGATTTCCTTATTATCGACACAGCGTGCTATTGAGGTCCATTTCTTAACTAGTCTTTTATATATATATATGTGTGTGTGGTTGTTTGTTTTGATTGGTTGCAATTGCGAATGGTGATTATGGTTTTGTTGGATTTTTGTTATGTTGATGTTATGATTGTGATACTTAGTTGTTGATTTTGGTAGATTAAGGCATAAACTTGAGCATGTTCTAATGGATGGATAGAAAGAAAGTCGGGGGGATGGAATTGAAAAATTGACAAAAGGATAGATTCGGTTTAATTTGATTTATTGTTGGTATGAATCATGATAGAATTATGTCTTTAGTCGAGGACGCATAGGCAAACGTAGGCCGGGTAGGCAAATTTAGGAATAACAATTTGTTGGAGTGTTTTGAATATGTGCTTGAGCGACACTTTCTACTTTATTGCATGAAAAGTTTAAATTGTACTCATTTGATCGGGGAATGCCCCGAAGGATTTGTATAGATTTATTCGGGGAATGCCCCGAAGTATCTTTTACCCGGAGGACGTCCGCGATGAAGGCCCGAGGCATCGGGTAAAGCATTAGTTTAGGATTAGCATAGGTTTATTTTCATTTCTTTTCTATTTTTGGGTTGTAATAATTGGACTGGATTTACATTTTGGTTTGTTTCATTTTGTTTTTGTTTGATTGATTTTACGCGCCTTTTTCTGTGGTTTATACACTTCATAATGCCAAAATAGTCGATACACTCCACCAAGCAACCGTGGTCGAACCACGGGATCGAGGGGTGCCTAACACCTTTCCCTCGGTCAGCAGAATTCCTTAGCCAGAATCTCTATACGCAAATCGGTTTAAGAGTCAATTAGTTTCAAAAAAGGGATTTTCCAAAGATGACTTGGCACACCGGATTATGCCAAGTGGTGACTCTGAATAAAAATGCAAATAATCCTTTTTTGGAACAAATTTTCATTTCTTGTCACTAAAAATAATAAAACCCTTTCGAACTTTAAAAATATTCCAATGTTTTGGAGTACGCGTTAAAAAAGGGGGTGTGACATCTTCTGGCGACTCTGCTGGGGAGTATGACAAGTTTTCAGAATTCGAGCTATTTTTGGAGTCGTATCGGCTTTGTTTGGCATTACGAGTGTATAAACATTGTTTGTGGTTATTGTTTGTGTTATTTTCACTTTTTGTGCTTTTTCGTGCTCTTTGTTAATATTACTTTATCCTATGTGTTACCGCTTTATATCTGTCATCATGAGTCCACCCCCCGGCCTTCTTTTTGCAACAAGTTTATAGTACACGTGTTGTACACAACCTCTAGTTGAGTCACCCTTATTTTAGGGGGGAGCCGTCGGTGTTATGGAGTAGGTGGAAAGCAAAGCAGCCACTATCGACCATACGCTCCCCCGAACAGCCTTGTTAGTAAACCACAACGTAGGTCAGCCTTTAGGTCATGCTTATGTGCATCATACGGAGACCTAGCGGGACCCGCGTGGCCCTTTGTAGGAGACTCACCTTTAAGGCATCCTTGCGTGCTAATTGTTGCATTTTTAAGGGTAACATGGTCATTTGACGGACTGATTTTCGAAAAAAAAAACAATTAAATTAAAATTAAATTAATTTTTTAGGAGTAAGGTATAAAAAAAAAAGTAGAAAATAGCAAAGTGAGTCGCAAAAAAAAAAATGAAAAAAAGAGTGTCGGAGTTTATTTTAGAATTCGTTATGGCTTTTGTTTTGCACAATCCAAAAATTCAATTTTTTTTTTTTACATTTTGTAAGGTCCGTAAGTTCAAAAAAAAAAGTTTTGCTTGTTTTTTTTTACTTATTTGTCAAAATCAAAATTGTCAAAAAGATTTTTTCGGTATAATTGGTGGTGTCAGTCTTGGTTAAGCATTTGGTTAAAAAAAAATAAAAAAAAAGTTTTATTCATTTGTTTTTGATTGTGTCTCTTAAGTTAGGGTCAATTTGTTAGTTAATCGTTAATTGTTCAATCTGAATGAACTACGCATACCTGATTCCCTTACCTCGGGTTGGGATACGTAGGCAACCCTCAGTGGGTCCGGTAATCTCCTTGGTCGGTCTTTGTCTTAGTATTAGTTTAGGTCTCTCGCCCTAATCTAGGGTTGTTTTCTAAGTAGACTGATTTCGCTCAGTACTTCTGTTCGGCAAATTGGAGTCATGAACGGGGTCTGTCCCATCGACAGATGTTGGCGTAAAAAATCGCAAGGGTTGGGAATCTTCTACTCCTGTCGAATTTTTGAGGTAACGTCTTGTGTGTTATTACAAGATGAATTTGTCCACCAAGTCTAGAGTTCTAATGGTTGTCAAAGTACCCAAAAAGTTTATCAATTGGTGGGAAATGTTTAATTATGTTGATCAGCAGGAATTGGTTAAAACATTAGGTGACCTCACGGAACTTCTGCATGTTACCCCTCGTCCAGATCTAATAGAGGCCTTGTTAACCTTTTGGGACCCGAGTAGTTTGGTGTTCAGGTTTGGGGAATGTGAAATGACTCCCACTTTGGCAGAAATATCTAGTTTGTTGCATTTGCCTTATATCGAGAAGGATATGATCCGAGCGCGAAATCATACTGGCGTGAGATTGTTACAGTCCTGTGGTCTAAAAAGTAAGGGTATCCATTTGGGTTGTTTAAGTGACTCGTGGGTTTCCCTAGATTTTTTGATCGATAGATTCGGGCACTCGGAAGGTTTTGATTGCTTTTGGGAAGCTTTTTATGTGACTAAGGAGAAGTGGGAGAAAAAGCGCCTTGAAGTCTTCACCCTCACTTTGCTAGGAACTTTAGTGTTTCCACTAGAAGAAAGACATATTAATACCCCCTAGCAATCTGTGGTGATGGCCCTATTTCATAAGGATCAAAACGGCAAGGGCATTAATCAAAAGGGCACGTTCACTCTTATACCCATGATCTTAACAGAAATATATAAGGCTTTAACCGAAGTGAAAATGGGAAGGAGATTTTTCGAGGGCAGTAACTTGATATTGCAGTTATGGATGATGGAGCACTTGCATGCACCTTCTTTAGTTAGATCAGATGTGTTAGATCGTTGTATTCCCAATCGAGTGAAAGCCATGGATTCCAGGTTGCGTTTGGACAAATTCTCGCTGCCCGTGTGAGTCAAGGCTTGGATTGAATTTCTTGAATCAAGAACCAGGGATAATATTTTGTGGACTTATCTGTGGCTTCGACCAAAGGTAGTATTGTTGGGTTGTCAGACACAGTTCTCTTTAGTTATGTTAGGGCTCAATTGCACTAGACCATACAATCCTTCTAGGGTAATGCACCAGTTAGGTAGGCTACAGGACGTGCCACCAGCAGTAGATTTTCTGAAGGATGTTGAGTACTTCAGGGATCAACCCTTAGGTAAGAGCAGGTATGAGCAGTTTTGGAAGCATGCAACAAAGCTAGGTGTGGACACACTCAAAGAAGGTTTAGATAATCCGGGCCACACTCAGGGATATGAGGTATGGCTTCAATCTATCCCTTGGGGTATCAGTCAACCCTTACCAGCACAGTTTAGAGGGATAATACAGGAAGAATGCATAGCAAATGATCATCAGGATGAAAGTGTAGGGTCCAAAGTGGAAACGCTGAGAGTTCAGTTAGCAGATTTATTCAAGATGGTAGAAAGGTGTCAGAATAATCTTTCCAAATGCACTCCTCATGAAGTAGGAATACGGGCCCGAAGATTCTTCCCCGGTATCAGGGTATCTTTACAGGATATGCTACAAGGTTTGAATGGGAGAAAGAGAACTTCAGAGACGAGTCCATATCAGCCAGGGACATCGCGCAGAGCACCAGTCTGAAAGAGCACTTCTTATCTTTATTCAGTTGGAGTCTTTTTATGTGTCTGTCATTGTAGGGTGGTGGCTGTTTTAAGTCGAGGTCAAGTTATTTTTGCTATTAGAGTCTTTATTAGTAATTTCACTTGTGTTGTCTTAGGGGTCTATAACGTTGTTTCGTATTTGTTTTTTTTTAGTTTTACAGTAGTCCCAAAATTTTATATGTTTTGTTGTTTTCTTTGTTTACAAGGATATGACAAATTGTTATTTTTCTGTTCTTCTTAAAGTTTCAGAAAAAAAAGAGTTTAATTGGCCATTTTGACAAGGCTCGAACTACGCAAGATCTGATTCATGTATAACATGATACGTAGGCAACCTACTTTTGGGTTCGATCTAACCATTTTTGTTTTGTTGTTTTTCATTTAAAGAAAACAAAAGCCATAAAGAATGATAAAATAAAGGTAGATAATGAGAGAAAAGAAAGGGGCAGAGATTGATACGAAAAGAAAGAGAAAGAAAAAAGAAAAGAAAGAGAGGGAAAGAAAATAATAAGCGTAGAAGATAAAATAAGTATGGACAAAAATCAGGATGATGTTAAAATGACCTTGCTACCCTTAAAAGTTGGTAGAAATGAGCATGAATTTAGGGCAATTTTACCAATGTGATTCCCATGCCTGTTGTGTGCCTAATTCTAACGGATGTCGTCTTTGATGAGCATGTTCTTTCAGATAACAATGGTAGGTTTGCAGCGTCCTGGCTATTCACCCATACTTCACCAGGTCCAAAGCAAAGTTTGCCATGGCTAACAGAGAAATGGAAAATTCACTCATTGACCCAGATCAGGAGCACAGGGAAGAAAGTCCTGAACACAACGATGAGGTGGTATGGCTCAGGCAACAACTGATAGATTTGCATCGAGCATGGGCCAGCGGAATGCCTTCTCCTCCATTCCCTGAAGGTTTAGGAAATGTCTCTAATTGCCCACCTCTCTCTCAGGCGCAATTGTCTGCCCCAACTGAATCACCCGACCACGCGCCAGGATTCACTCCGCGACATTATTATCCTGGCAGTTCTAGTGTGCACTTGGTAGCTCCCCAATCGAGACCAGTTGCTCAGCCAGCGCCACCGATCACACCGGTGTTCGTGGATCCGCCACCACAGGAAACTCCCATATATGCTGCGTGTCCCACAATGAGGCTTCCTAGGTCTTCCAGTGAGCCAATACTGAAGGTTACAGATGGTCAACATTATGCCCCGGAGCCTAGTTTGCAAATGAATGATCCATATGGGTACACTCACCCGCCTTCATTTCCATTTGATACAGAGAAACCTGTCGCAATGAAGGAACAGGATATCATAGCTCGGAAACTGAAGAGTTTACAGCAGGCTATGAGAAATCTGCAAGGGATCGGAGATTACAAGAGTATTTCTTATAAAGATCTGTGCATGTTCCCAGATATCAATCTTCCCCCCAGTTTTAAGATGCCCAAGTTTGAGAAGTATACAGGACACGGTGATCCCGTTTGCACACTTGAGATGATACTGCAACCAGTTGAGGGCTGCAGGTGTAAAGGAAGAATTGCTCATGGCTTTCTTTGGCGAAAGTCTTTCAGATCTGGCCTCAGAATGGTTTATCGATCGAGATATCGATAAATGAAACAGCTGGGATGATTTGGCTTTTGAATTTGTTCAGCATTTTCAGTATAATATCGACCTGACTCCGGACGAAAAGTCCTTGGTCAACATGAACAAGAAGAACACTGAAGGTTTTAGAGAATACGCGATAAGGTGGCGTGAACAGGCCGCCAGGGTAAAGTCCCCAATGAAAGAAAGTAAGTTCGTAGAAGTTTTCATTCAGGCGCAGGATGAGACTTATTTTCAGCATTTACTTCCGGCAATGGGAAAGTCTTTTATGGAAGTCCTCAAAATGGGGGAGATGATTGATGTTAGGCGTATTTACACGCCTAAAGTACTATAATTTACCCATATTTTAGCTAAGTTTTAAGGACAAAATATATAATTCCTGCACTTTTAGTCCTTTTTCCTATAAGTGAGCTAACCAACGTGATTACCAAGTTTTCAGGTATAAATGATGAAAATTTCAGCATTTTATGGAAATTGGACGTCAAAGGAAACTTCTTGTAAGAAGGAAGGCAGCTTCTGGAAGCTTGTGGACTGAAAGTGATGCATGGAGAACTTGTCCCGGGCAAAAGCAGCATTTCTAAAGACTTAGGGATCATCAGTAACTTAGTAGGACTAGGATAAGGATAAAAACCCTATTTCAGTAGGACTAGGACAAGGGTGTTATAAAAACCCTTATTTGCTGAATTTTTCAGCATTCAATTCATTCAACTCATTTATCCTATTTTCTATTCAATTCTATTTTCTTTTATTCGACATTTAGTACTATTCACGTTACTTTCTGACAGAGAAGCACGACCCTTGTGACCAACATGAGATCATGATGATGTTTATTGTGTTCTCCGTTGCAATCATGAGTATCTAAACTTCTCTGTTAGGGTTATGGAAGCCTTATGAGATACTATCTATTGCTATGAGTTGGTGAATTCTTGATACGTATACTGCTTATATCATTACTCTCTTCATCTTAATTTAAATTCTTGTGGTTGCAAACATATAGAATACGCCAGTATAGCATTAACTTGTTCGATAGAAAAGTTACATGTCTGGAAAAGAGAGAATGTCAAGGAAATAGGGCACCAACCCCTGTTTAAAAGTTAGTGCCGTAACTGGATTAAACTCTTGGAGATTTTGTACCATTAGATACGCTTTAAGCTCGAAAGAGTTAAAGTGAAATAATCCTTGATGGTCGAAAGACGCCTGGATTTACCATAGAATACGAATCTCTTTAAGTGCATGCATGTCTGAATTCCGCATAACTCATAGCCAATAGATACGTATAACTCATAAGGTGGACATAACCCTAACTCTCAATTCTCATTGATTAAAACCTACCAAGTACTCCATTTTACTCTTCTATTTTCTATTTTTACTCTACTATTTTGTTTAAGTTATTTGCACGCTACAATCCCCTCTTTTTACAAAACTTTCACCAAAAGTCTACTAATCGTTGCTTACTTAGTGACCAAGTATTCCCTGTAGGATTCGACACCCAACCCAGTTGGGTTCTATATTTGACAACGACCGCTTACACTTTTACAAGAGCTATAGTTTGAGCGTTATCAAAAATTGGCGTCGTTGCTGGGGAATACGGTTGTCTACAAAGTTTGCGATAGTTACTAGACCCTTTGGTCAAAGATTCTCGTACTTTACTTTTAGTTGTTGTTGTTTTTTTCTGCAGGTTTTTATTCAGTGCATGCCCCATACTCGAAGTTCTGGTCAACCGTTATTACCTATCAATCCTGAACTACATCATATTGGCAGAATGGAGGCACAACATGAAATTGAAAGAAGGCCTGCTCAACAGGAACAGGCTAGACTAGCTGCGTTAGCCGCCACCCAAGTACATCAACAGAATATTGATAACCCTAGGCGAGCAACAAATCCTGACGATGAGGACTTAGGTGATGACGAGTTACTTAACCCTAGGCGTGATGCTGAGGTAGCGACACCTGCTAATAGAAGAGATCGTCAAGTCAGATTTAGACCTGAACGCCAAGCTATGCAGATTCTGTTTGATGATGATGATGATGATCTAGATGGAGCTGGTGCCATAGGAGCTATTATTCCTCCGCCCTTGGCACCCGAAGCCAAGTTCAATATCACTAGCACCATGATTCAACTTTTGCAACTCAAGGGATTATTTGGTGGACTAGCAGGCGATGATCTGAATATGCATCTGATCAACTTTATTTCTATATGCAAGTCATTCGACAATCCTGGCGTTGGACAGAATGCAATTCGACTATGGTTATTTCCATTTTCTCTGTCTGGGGAGGCAACTCTATGGTTGAATGGGCTGACTCCTGATTCCATCACGAATTGGAGGCAATTGAAAGACGCTTTCCTAGAAAGATTCTTTCCGCCATCCAAGAGAGCACAGCTGAGAGATGAAATCAGCAATTTTTGACAGCTTACAACTGAAGCTCTCCATGAAACGTGGGAGAGGTTCAAAAAGAAGCTTATGAGATGACCAAATCACCATATGACCAATGTCCACTTGATGGTGATATTATACAGATCTTTCAACTCGGTGACTAAGCCAGTGGTTGATAACGCAGCCAAGGTCGGAACTATTATGATAAATTTGGAAACAAGGACCGTGATCAAGGTAGTTGGAAGGATAAGACTGACAGGAGTGGTTTATATGTTCCTCCTGGAAGATATGATGCCGCTGCATCTGGTTCTGGAAATATGTCAATGGAAGATATGATGGCGAAGCTGTTGAAAGGAGTAGAGGGAACCAATACGGGAGTGAATGAGGTGAAGAACAACTTGTCTTCAATAAATCAGTTGGTTGACTCACATTCCACTGCAATAAGACAACTAGAGCAGCAATTGAGTCAACTTTCAGTAACATTTAATCAAAGAAAAGTTGGCACCCTACCTAGCGACACTGTGCAAAATCAAAGGAATGATGGATCATGCATGGCCATTACTACCAGGAGTGGTAAGGTACTGGAATCTTCATCCAAAGGCAAGCAAGTAACCAATGCAGAACCAGAAGATGCTGATGAAGCTGAGGAAGGCGTTAGTGACGTCACCCCTCGACGTCCACAGCCTGAAAATATCGCCAAACTGAAGCAAGATGAAAAGGAAGTCGTAGAGAAAATGATTCCCCTTCCACCACTACCTTTTCCGTAGAGAATGAAGAAGAAGGCGGATGATACCAGGTTCAGTAAATTTATGACTATGTTAGAGCAGCTGACCATTAATGTTCCTTTGGTAGAGGCGCTAGAGCAAATTCCTGGGTACGCAAAATTTATGAAGGATCTTTTAACAAAGAAGCGGGCACTAAGCTATGAGCCGGCAGAGAATATTCATCATTGCAGTGCAATTGCCACAAGGTCCTTAGTACAGAAGAAGGCAGACCCTGGTGCTTTCACTATTCCTTGCACGGTTGGATAAATGAATTTTGCTAAGGCATTGTGCGATTTGGGAGCTAGCATCAATTTGATGCCACTATCCGTCTACAGGAAGTTGGAGTTGGGCGACCCTACACCAACCAATATGCAGCTCGTGATGGCAGATAGGTCAGTAAAATGACCTGTGGGTATCTTGAATGATGTGTTGGTGAAGGTGTCTACTTTCATTTTTCCTGCAGACTTTGTGATTTTGGATTGCGAGGTGGATTCTGAAGTTTCCATAATCTTGGGACATCCTTTCCTTGCAACAGGAAGCGTGCTTATTGATATGAGAGCTAATGAGCTTTTATTTTGGTTGAATGACGAAGTGGTCCGCTTTGATATATGCAAAGCAATGAAGCATCCCAGCGATATGAATGTGTTCTCTGTAGCTGATGTTCATTATCAGGACAAGAAAGACTTATCTGTAGAGAAGCAGCTTACTGTTGAGCCACTATCTGATGTGCTGTTGAATGTTGAGCATAAGGATGATGAAGATTATGAAGAAACTATATGTGCTCTAACAGAAATAGGGTCCTATTCTTATACTCCTAAGCAGCCGGACCTTGATCTTAAGAATTAACCGTCACCAACAGCGAAGACTCCCATTGAAGAGCCACCAGTGCTAGAATCGAAAAAGCTCCCCAATTATCTAAGGTATGCGTTCTTGGGAAGTGGAAATACACTTCGGGTGAGTGTGGTGGATGATTTAAGTGAACAACACGTAGAGGCTCTCATCTCTGCTCTGAAGAGATATAAGAGAGCTATGGGTTGGACTATTGATGATATAATTGGTATCCCTCCTAGGATATGTATGCACAAGGGTCATCTCGAAGAAGATTGAATGCCTACAAGTAAGCCTCATGGTCGTCTAAATCTATTCAAAAAACGATCCACCATCTATCTCGATAAAGTCTAAGTAATCGAGATTGCTATGTCGTGCCGCGATAATAAATCAAGCACTTGGTGGGAGGCAACCCATCGTTTTTAATTGTTTTTATTGTTTTTGTTTTCTTAGGATTTTGTCGAGCCACGACCAAAACTAAGGTGCTTGGTGGGAGGCAACCCATCGTTCTAATCGTTTTTGTTATTTTTGAGTAAATGTAGGTACAAGAGGTGTAAAAGAGGAGATTGATTTAAATTTTGATTTGGAAGTATTGAATGTTGAAGGTGGTAAGTTAGGAATGAAGAAGAAAAAGGCTATAGGTTGGGCATTGACTATGAAAATATAGGCAACGAAAAAGGCAAGGCCTATGTAAATCTAGGCCACGAACAAAGCAAGACCTATGCTATGGCCTAAGCTCTCGGATTCTAGAGTGCCATAGCATAGGCGCCGCCTATGCTCAACAATGCCATACCATAGGCGCTGCCTATGCAAAAGCCTTTTGTCTCTGAATCTAGTATGCCATGGCATAGGCGCCGCCTATGCCTAACAATGCCATAGCATAGGCGCCGCCTATGCTCAACAAGGCTTCGCAAAAGGCGCCGCCTATGCCAAGCATAGGCAAAGCATTAGGTGCCGCCTATGGTCACTTTTGGTCTCCAAATCCGATTCCAAATGGGTCAAAACCTGACCCAAGCTTGTCCTATAAATAGAAACTTAGTCTTGAAACAAAATTGCATTGCAACTTCAACCTAGGCGCCGCCTACCTCTCCAAATTCTCTCAAAAATTTTCCTTTTGCTCTTTTAATTTTGCAAGAACATCTTCCGAGGCCATCAACCAAGTAAGTACTTCTTTGTTCTTATTTTATATTCCGTAAGTACTACAATACTATGCCTACAATAAATTGCTAAATCTTGAAGTAGTGTTGGTGATTTGAATGTGGTTGATTGGTTGTGATACAACTAAGTGAGTGAAAGAAAACGTAAGGATTGACTTGTTTCCAACTTGTATTTGATTTTGATACACTGTCATATTTTTGCGGAATTGACATGGTCAAGAAAATTGCATAATCTTGTAACTAGAATACTTACATGTTGGAATGACTTGTTCATCGAGATGAAAATCATGGTTGACTACAAACATACGATGTTGTGATTATTTCTAATGCCATAACTTGATTTAATCTCTATGTAGTAGTCTTGCTCAAACGATACATCAATCCAAACATGAAAGTATTGCCAAGATTTCATGAAATAGAATCAAAAAGGATAGTAAGATGACATGAAAGTATGACTGCGCTGAACATATTGTTGAAACATATCACCTAAATGTATGTTGATGAAGTCTGAGTAATCGACATCATTTACTTAATAAGTTTGTACCAACAAATTAAGTGTGGGGTGGTGCCACTATTGTTTGTTTGTCTATTGAATCTTCCGAGATGAAGCTATCATGACTCTATTAAGATCTCAGGTAGAATGGCACAAAAAGAACGACAAAGAAAATAAAAATTACCCACCTCACAGAAAGGTGAGAGAAGAGGAAGAAAAAAGCAAGCTGAATCGTCCGTGCTGCAAATACCTCGACGCACTCTTGGAATCAAGTGGGGTACTTTTGAGAAACTTCTGAGGATGACTACTCTGATGATGATTCCGACGCAGGGGGTATGACCCCAAACATAGAAGAGGAGTCCGACGATCCAGGTTCTTCTTATTTATTTTCCACTGAGGACAGCGTGTCCGATCTAAGTGTGGGGTGCTGGTATTTGTATGCTGTATTTCTTTGCCTACCTACATTTATTTATGTTCAAATTTTTTGTTTTTAGTAGTAGTTAAATTTTTGAAAATTTTTTTTTCCTTAAGTTTTTCTGTAGATTTTGGATGAAATGCATGAAATTGTTCTGATAGGCGTCTTGGTATTATGACAAGAGTTGTAATAAAATCTTTACTATTGAGACGTTTAGGCTCTAAGTGTGACTCACTATGTGATAAGTGTGTGGTTTAATTCCTTCATTTATTGGGGTTAAGAGTCTATACTGCTCCCAATAAATTTGACCATGTGCCTTGTGTGTGTGAGGTTATAGTATATTCTGTGTTGTGACTGATGTTAGAACTTGCCTGGTATGTGTGTGAAGCAAAATAAAGAGTGTGAGTTTAGGAGATGATTTAGGCATTTCTTTGGCAACCTGTGATTGTTTACCTTCTTTTTACCTACCCGTGGACATTATCCTAGTCAACCCTTTTGAGCCTTTAGCTATTTTCTTTGATAGCCTCATATGTTGCCTAATCCATTTTTTTCAAGAGCATAATTTGATCCAAATTCCTAAGCGCTTTAAATTGTAAAGTCATATGACAAAATAAGAGAAAATTGGGTGAGAGTGATACCTTAGAATGTATTGGTACTTGAATTTGTTATGAAAAAGAGTGGTTACCATAGAGGTGTGTTATAAAAAAAAGAAGAAGAAAAAAAAAATAAAGAGAAAAATAAAAAGTTATTTCTGTTTAGAATTGAATAACAAAAGAGGTGAGAAGGGGTGGTAGATTAAAAGAAAGTAAAAGACCGATTGTTTGAAAGAAAGTGTAAATGGAATAATGTGTTGTATTAAAGCGCTTAGGGAACTTAGTCACTATTTCTGGCCAAAATAGTCCTACCCGTCCCTTAGCCTATATTACAACCTGTAAAGACCTATTTGATCCTAAACTTTGCATTCTGATATTAGTAGAGCATTACACTAAGGGCAAGCCTATGGTCATCAGTTTCAACATATGAATTCTTTGTGAGAGTTAAAGCAAGGAAAATTGTATACCCATGTTTCGATAAATGAAATACTCGTGAGTGATTATGGGTGATATATTGTGAGACACACATGGTTGATGAGTTTTGGGTAGTTGTGTATGATTCTTTGTGCCTTAACTTTTGGATACGAATTAACCATCATCACGAGTCTAGGTTGGAGGTTGAATTGTTTCTAGTAGTGATCAGAAAACTACTCTTTGTTAATAATTGTCGTGCCTGTCTTGATGAATATTTTGTGCTGTTACTGTGAAACCCTAAGTAGATGTTTATATGGAAATGATATTTTGTTCGAGGATGAACAAAGCCTTAAGTGTGGGGTGTTGATGTTAGGCGTATTTACACGCCTAAAGTACTATAATTTACCCATATTTTAGCTAAGCTTTAAGGACAAAATATATAATTCCTGCACTTTTAGTCCTTTTTCCTGTAAGTGAGCTAACCAACGTGATTAGAAAGTTTTCAGGTATAAATGATGAAGATTTCAGCATTTTATGGAAATTGGACGCCAAAGGAAACTTCTTGTAAGAAGGAAGGCAGCTTCTGGAAGCTTGTGGACTGAAAGTGATGCATGGAGAACTTGTCCCAGGCAAAAGCAGCATTTCTAAAGACTTGGGGATCAACAGTAACTTAGTAGGATTAGGACAAGGATAAAAACCCTATTTCAGTAGGACAAGGATAAAAACCCTATTTCAGCAGGACTAGGACAAGGGTGTTATAAAAACCCTTATTTGCTGAATTTTTCAGCATTCAATTCACTCAACTCATTCATCCTATTTTTTATTCAATTCTATTTTCTTTAATTCGACATTTAGTACTATTCACGTTACTTTCTGAAAGAGAAATCACGACCCTTGTGACCAGCGTGAGATCATGATGATGTTTATTGTGATCTCCGTTGCAATCATGAGTAGCTAATCTTCTCTGTTAGGGTTATAGAAGCCTTATGAGATACTATCTATTGCTATGAGTTGGTGAATTCTTGATACGTATACTTCTTATATCATTACTCTCTTCATCTTAATTTAAATTCTTGTGGTTGCAAACATATAGAATACACCAGTTTAGCATTAACTTGTTCGAAAGAAAAGTTACATGTCTGGAAAAGAGAGAATGTCAAGGAAATAGGGTACCAATCCCTGTTTAAAAGTTAGTGCCGTAACTGGAGAAATAAGCAAAGAGTTGGAACAATTTGAAGAAAAACCAAATCCTAATTGGAATGAGACTGAGCCAATAAATCTAGGGGATCAAGAAGATGTTAGGGAAACTAAAATTAGTGTACATGTTTTGCCCCAACTAAAAGATGAAATGATTCAAGCATTAATGGATTATAAGGATGTTTTTGCATGGTCTTATGATGATATGCTTGGTTTAAGCACTGAATTAGTGTCTCACAAATTGCCAACGGATCCCGCATTCCCTCCTGTCAAATAGAAGTTGAGGAAGTTTAAAACAGATGTAAGTATTAAAATCAAGGAGGAAATCATGAAACAACTTGAAGCCAAAGTAATTCGAGTGGCTCGTTATCCTATGTGGTTATCCAATGTTGTTCCCGTACCAAAGAAAGATGTCAAAATTTGAGTGTGTGTTGATTACCGCGATTTGAACAGGGCAAGTCCAAAAGATGATTTTCCACTGTCCAACATCCATATTTTGCTAGAAAACTGCGCTAAACACGAGGTTTCCTCTTTTGTGGATTGCTATGCCGGATATCACCAGATTATTATGGATGATGAAGACGCGGAGAAGACGTTCTTTATCAAACATTAGGAACTTATTGTTATCAAGTGATGCCGTTCGGTTTGAAGAATGCTGGAGCAATATATATGAGAGCAATGACCACTATGTTTCATGACATGATGCATAAGGAGATTGAGGTTTACGTGGATGATGTGATTATTAAGTCAAAAAGTCAGGCCGACCATGTAAAAGATTTGAGAAAGTTCTTTGAAAGGCTTCGTAGGTATAATCTCAAACTCAACTCGGCAAAATGTGTATTTGGAGTTCCGTCTGGAAAGCTATTGGGGGTTTGTAGTCAGCCGTCGGGGAATTGAATTAGATCCCTCGAAAATCAAAGCCATTCAGGATTTGCCCCCGCCCAAGAATAGAATGGAGGTAATGAGTTTGCTCGGTAGACTGAACTACATTAGCAGGTTTATTGCTCAACTCACGACCACTTGTGAGCCCATATTCAAGTTGTTGAAAAAGAGTGCTGCGGTAAAATGGACTGAAGAATGTCAGGAAGCATTCGATCGAATCAAGTGATATCTGTCAAATCCACCCGTGCTGGTACCCCCAGATCCTGGTAGGCCTTTGATCTTATATTTATCAGTCATGGACAATTCTTTCGGCTGTGTCCTGGGTCAACATGATGTCACAGGCAAGAAGAAGTAGGTTATTTATTATCTTAGCAAGAAGTTCACCGCATATGAGGCCAGGTATACTATTCTTGAAAGGACGTGTTGTGCCCTAACTTGGGTGGCACAGAAGTTGAAGCATTATCTCTCATCCTATACTACTTATCTCATCTCCCGCATGGATCCTTTGAAGTATATCTTTCAGAAGCCTATGCCAACAGGTCATTTGGAAAAGTGGTAGATATTACTTACCGAGTTCGACATTGTATATGTGACTCGAATCGCCATGAAAGCCCAAGCTTTGGCAGATCATCTTGCTGAAAATCCCATCGATGAAGAGTATGAGCCATTAAAGACATATTTTCCTGACGAAGAAGTGTCGTGTGTCGATGAAGTCGTTATAGATGCTGATCCAGGTTGGAGGTTATTTTTCAATGGAGCTGTCAATATGAAAGGAGTCGGAATAGGTGCGGTTCTTATTTCAAAATCGGGATAACATTTCCCGGTAACAACACAACTTTGATTCTACTGTGCTAACAATATGGCAGAGTATGAAGCCTTCATTCTTGGTTTGAGGTTAGCTGTTGATATGGGAGTCCAGGAATTATTGGTGTTAGGAGATTTGGATTTGCTCATCCATCAAATTCAAGGCTATTGGGAGATGCGAGATTTGAAGCTTATCCCGTATCGACAATGCTTGCAGGAGCTATGTCAACGGTTTGTGTTAGTGAAATTTAGGCATATTCCAAGGATTCGTAATGAAATTGTTGATGCTTTAGCCACTTTGTCTTCAATGCTCCAACATCCTGACAAAGCCTACATCGATCCAGTGCATATACAGAGTCGTGATCATCATGCTTATTGTAATGTGGTTAAAGAAGAACTCAATGGAGAACCTTGGTTCTAGGATATCAAGCGGTACATTCAGTCAGGAGAATACCCAACATATGCCACCAATTATCAAAAGAGGGCCCTTAGGCGTTTGGCTAGTGGATTTTTCCTAAGTGGGGGAATTTTGTATAAGAGAACCCCAGATCTCGGACTTTTGAGGTGTGTTGATGCAAAAGAAGCCTCGGCAATCATGGTTGAAATACACTCTGGAGTATGTGGGTTGCATATAAATGGTCATGTCTTGGCAAAGAAGATTCTTCGAGCAGGTTATTACTGGCTTACTATGGAAAAGGATTCTATCCAATTTGTTCGGAAGTGTCATCAATGTCAGGTACACGGTGATCTGATACGTTCTCCTCCTGTTGAGTTGCATGCAATGGCCGCTCCATGGCCGTTCGTATCTTGGGGAATGGATGTGATTGGACTGATTGAGCCGAAGGCATCAAACGGGCATAGATTCATTTTGGTAGCCATTGACTACTTCACAAAGTGGGTAGAAGCAGTAACTTTCAAGTCAGTGACAAAGAAGGCTGTGGTAGATTTTGTTCATGCCAATATCATTTGTAGATTTAGAATTCCTAAGATAATCATTACAGACAATGCCGCCAATCTCAATAGTCATTTGATGCAAAAGGTATGTCAACAGTTTAAGATCGCACATCGAAATTCTACCCCATATCGCCGAAAGGCCAATGGTGCTGTAGAAGCTGCTAATAAGAACATAAAGAAGATACTGCAAAAAATGGTACAAGGGTCTAGACAGTGGCATGAAAAGTTGCCATTTGCATTGCTGGGTTATCGCACCACTGTTCGTACTTCAGCAGGGGCAACTCCATATTAATTGGTGTATGAGACAGAAGCAGTCATCCCTGCAGAAGTTGAAATTCCCTCTCTCCGAGTCATTGTAGAAGCAGAGATTGATGATGACTAATGGGTAAAGACTCGACTGGAATATTTGAATTTGATTGGGGAAAAAAAGCTAACGTCTGTGTGTCACGGCCAGTTGTATCAGAGGAGGATGGCTCGAGCGTATACGAAAAAGGTTCGTCCCAGGAATTTTGAAGTTGGTCAGTTGGTATTGAGACGTATCCTTCCTCACCAGGTTGAAGCGAAAGGCAAGTTCTCCCCTAACTGGCAAGGTCCCTTTGTTGTGAAGAAAGTGTTGCCTAATGGAGCCTTATATTTGACAGATATTGAAGGCAAAATGGCAGAAATGACTATCAATGCTGATGCGGTCAAAAGATATTACGTATGATATTTGATCCTTTGTTGATTTTTATTGCATGTTTAGTACTTGCATTTTTAAGATTGATATGATGAAGGCATTTTATTGTTCTATCCAAACACTGTGTCATCCTTTGTTTACCCATTTGAGCTTTGTTTTATTTTTCTTTCATACCCCTCTTTTGGAATCAAAATAGAGTCAAAGATAAATGTCAAGAAAATAAGAACAAAAGAAAAGTTTGAAGATAACAAAAAAAAGAAATCAAAATCAAAATCAAATCAAAACAAAGAACAAGCTGATGGAACTACCTGCGACCTGATTCTCCTCTTTCGGGAGTGAGATACGTAGGCTGCCCTATTTTGGGCTCGGTCCAACCAAATAAAATTTTAAGATTCACCCAGTCAACAAAACTGGGGCATGAGTTAATGTGTTGTTTGAGTCGATTCCAAAAGTTGTAAGTCCCACCCCCACTTCAAGTATCGTTTGAGCCTCTTACCATCTTTTCTAACCTTAACCAAAAGCCAAGTTAAGCCCTTCAGATCAATTTTTGACAATGTTAAGGCTAAGCATTCAATGGATATCATGATACATTGTGAAGTACCATTTGTCTCCCTCAGCATGAGAAATTAGGAAAAGAAAATGAAAATGAGAGAGTCTTATTGGTGGAAACCCTCACGGGCACCATAAGGCGATGGTGATTTGAGAGAAAATAACAATGAAAAGGTCTTATTGGTGAAAACCCTCACGAGAATCATAAGGCGATGGTGATTTGAGAGAAAATGAAATGAGAGAGTCTTATTGGTGAAAACCTTTGCAGGCACCATAAGGCGATGGTGAGTAAAGAGAAATAAAAATGAGAGAGTCTTATTGGTGAAAACCCTCATGGGCACCGTAAGGCAATGGAGAGTTCAAGAGGAAAGCGAAAAGTGAAAAGAAAGAGATTTATTGGCAAAAGTCTTTTTAAATGTCATCGGTCGAATGTGATGTATGAGTCCAATGGATTTGAAGAAGCAGCTCAGCAGCAAAAGCATGAACTTAACAACAAATGGGAAGTTTGGATAGGAAGATCAGGCAGCTCAATCCAAAATGCATGTCATACTCATTGGAGTTGGCTGTCATATTCAGATAAGTTTTCTTTTTAAATATGGGACATTGCCCTTTTCTTTCATTTATCTATTCATGCTTTTTGTCTTTTTATGTCATTTATCAAAAATAAAAATCACCATCTTTTCTTTACATTTTAAGTCAAGTTTGTGTCAAAACAAGCGAGAAAGAATTTCAAAATTTACTACCAGTCTTTCCAATTATGTGAGGAAAAGCCAAGGAACAACACAAGATAAATAGGATTGTAATTCAACAAGCAAAGAAAGTCTATCAACCAACAGGCTACTGGATTCGTAGAAATATTTTGATTTGGGGAAAAGTGCACCTCAGGGCGCATAGTAAAATGGAAACCCGTTGTTTGAGTCAGAGCTCATTTCCCTCAATTTGGATCCGGGTCAATGATGCGGTAAGACAGGGCAGGTGTCAGCGATTTGGAAGCAAGGATGAAAGGAACAAGTGCTGGGGCAGATACCTGAAAAGCCAAGGACTGCAAGCCACCACTAAGTTTTTAACTGACAAATTTTCTTTGTTGAAACAGGGGCAAATTCATTTCACTTGATTCAGCTACCATTGGAAATACACATCCATGGGACTTTACTTTCTATTCAGGACCCTCCTAAAAAATGGGACTTTACTTTCTGTTTAGAACCTTCCTGAAAAATGGGATTTTACTTTCTGCTTAGGACACTCCTGAAAAATGGGACTTCACTTTCTGTTCACGACCCTCCTGAAAAATGGGACTTTACTTTCTGTTCATGACCCTCCTGAAAAATGGGATTTTACTTTCTGTTCAGGACCCTCCTAAAAAATGGGACTTTACTTTCTGTTCAGGACCCTCCTGAGAAATGGGACTTTACTTTCTGTTCAGGACGCTCCTGAAAAATGGGACTTTACTTTCTATTCAGGACCCTCCTAAAAAATGGGACTTTACTTTCTGTTCAGGACCCTCCTGAAAAATGGGACTTTACTTTCTGTTCAGGACCCTCCTAAAAAATGGGACTTTACTTTCTGTTCAGGACCCTCCTGAAAAATGGGACTTTAATTTCTGTTCAGGACCCTCCTAAAAAATGGGATTTTACTTTCTGCTCTGGACCCTCCTGAAAAATGGGACATTACTTTCCGTTCAGGACCCTCCTAAAAAATGGGACTTTACTTTCTGTTTAGGACCCACCTGAAAAATAGGATTTTACTTTCTGTTCAGGACCCTCCTAAAAAATGAGACTTTTCTTTCTGTTCAGGACCCTCCTGAAAAATGGGACTTTACTTTCTGCTCAGGACCCTCCTGAAAAATGGGACTTTACTTTCTGTTCAGGACCCTTCTGAAAAATGGGACTTTACTTTTTGCTCAGGACCCTCCTGAAAAATGGGACTTTACTTTCTGTTCAGGACCTTCCTGAAAAATGGGACTTTACTTTCTGTTCAGGACCTTCCTAAAAAATGGGACTTTGCTTTCTGTTCAGGACCCTCTTGAAAAATGGGACTTTACTTATGGGACTTTACTTTCTGTTCAGGACCCTCCTGAAAAATAGGATTTTACTTTCTGTTCAGGACCCTCATAAAAAATGGGACTTTACTTTTTGTTCAGGACCCTCCTGAAAAATGGGACTTTACTTTCTGTTCAGGACCCTTCTGAAAAATGGGATTTTACTTTCTGCTCAGGACCATCCTGAAAAATGGGACTTTACTTTTTGTTCAGGGCCCTCCTAAAAAATGGGACTTTACTTTCTATTCAGGACCCTCCTGAAAAATGAGATTTTACTTTTTGCTCAAGACTCTCCTGAAAAATGGGACTTTACTTTCTGTTCAGGACCCTCCTGAAAAATGGGACTTTACTTTCTGTTCAGGACCCTCCTAAAAAATGGGATTTTACTTTCTGCTCAGGACCATCCTGAAAAATGGGACTTTACTTTTTGTTCAGGGCCCTTCTGAAAAATGGGACTTTACTTTCTATTCAGGACCCTCCTGAAAAATGGGATTTTACGTTCTGCTCAGGACTCTCCTGAAAAATGGGACTTTACTTTCTGTTCAGGACCCTCCTGAAAAATGGTACTTTACTTTCTGTTCAGGACCCTCCTGAAAAATGGGATTTTACTTTCTGTTCAGGACACTCCTGAAAAATGGGACTTTACTTTCTGTTCAGGACCCTCCTGAAAAATGGGACTTTAGTTTCTGTTTAGATATTTTTACTTTCTGTTCAGGACCCTCCTGAAAAATGGGATTTTACTTTCTGTTTAGTGATTTTACTTTCTGTTCAGGACCCTCCTTGAAAATGGGACAATGCTTTCAAAAATGAAATACTATTTTAGTGTAATTTTGTTTGAGATAATTTTCTTTCTAGTTTAATTTTGGGTTTCAGGAGCCTGCCTGAAGAACAGGGTGATGAAATAACAAGTCAGGAGCCCGCCTGAAGAACAGGGTGATGAAATAACAAGTTAGGAGCCCGCTTGGAGAATAGGGTAAAGAAATGAAAGTCAAGAAACAAAGGAAAGTAATTGAAAGCCGAGCAACAAGGTGAAAGAAATTGCAAGTCAGGAGCCCGCTTGAAGAATAGGGTGATGAAAGTCGAGTCAAGAACCGACAGAAGTTGTATAGATAGGATATTTTTAATTTCATTTAGGTTTTAACTTGTAATCTTCATTTTGATGTAATGACAGAGCCGCGGATCGGAACCTCGATGGAACCTCACTCGACTCTCCAACTCGGTATTGTCCATCTCCGTCCAATCCCTGAAAATACTTGTCACTCAATCCCTTCATAACTTGGGTGGGTAGGCTGTCCTAATTCAAGACCCGATAGTCCTTCTTTCTTCTGTCTCTCCCTTTGAATAATGGTCGGGACAAAATTCTGTCTCGTTGTCTACTTCTTTGTCTGAAAACACTGCGTGTTTGCATTCAAAGGGGGCATGATGTGGACACCTAATTCTGTCCCTCCCGAAGACCCAAGTTATCCATTTTTACCCTCGTCTTACCATGTGCACTACCCCATATAATAACCTCCGTACAAAAGGACAAAATAACCAACTCTAAGAAAATTGATAACAAATTTTATCCATTCCAACAACCCACACCCACCACCTACCTCACCCAACCCCCTACCCCACATCACCCTACCTCCCCTCTCTTTTTCTTGTCAACAAAGAAAAGACTCAAAAAAAACAATATATATACACACCCACATACACCAAAAAAAAGGGATGAACAGTAACAAAAACAAAGAAAAGATCAGCTTTCCCTCTACTCCTGCTCTTTTTCTCCTAAAAATTTTTGAACCCCACCACCGCTTCGCCGCCAGTCGGTGACCGCCACCACCACACCACCATCTTCCTCTCTCTTTACCATCTCTCTCTCTCCCCAAAACTAAAAAATAAAAAAAAATAAAAAAGAAGAAGAGAATCCGCGGCGCCGACCTTCTCTCCGTCCGACCGACGACGACAGTAACAACGCCGTCGTCACCATCAGCCGCTGTCGTTCTCAGCGTCATCGGCAGCGCCGGCGTTGGTGCCAGCGCCACTCCGCGTCGACCAGATCTACCGCGGTCCGCCGACCGGACCCGATCCGACCTCCCAACCCGAGAACCCGACCAGATCTTCGTCACCGTCGACAACAACCGCCGCCGCCTCTCCATCACCGGAGCTCCCCGGAGCTCGATCTGTGCGGGTTTTTAGTTTTCTGTTGTCTTTGGTTTATTTTGGTTTCGTTTATTTTGTGATTCATTGTTGATAGTAGATCTCGAGTCGTTTTTATCGAATTGTGTTGTCGTTCTCGATTGCGGGTATCGTATAATAAAGTTTTTTTTATTCGCTGGTTTTGGAGCTGTTCTGGTCATCATTTTAATACCGAGTATGGTTTATTCGTTGTGAGGTTCTTCGATCGAGTTTGGGTCTTCGGATTTCCTTATTATCGACACAACGTGCTATCGAGGTCCATTTCTTAACTAGTCTTTTATATATATATATGTGTGTGTGGTTGTTTGTTTTGATTGGTTGCAATTGCGAATGGTGATTATGGTTTTGTTGGATTTTTGTTATGTTGATGTTATGATTGTGATACTTAGTTGTTGATTTTGGTAGATTAAGGCATAAACTTGAGCATGTTCTAATGGATGGATAGAAAGAAAGTCGGGGGGATGGAATTGAAAAATTGACAAAAGGATAGATTCGGTTTAATTTGATTTATTGTTGGTATGAATCATGATAGAATTATGTCTTTACTCGAGGACGCACAGGAAAACGTAGGCCAGGTAGGCAAATTTAGGAATAACAATTTGTTGGAGTGTTTTGAATATGTGCTTGAGCGACACTTTCTACTTTATTGCACGAAAAGTTTAAATTGTACTCATTTGACCGGGGAATGCGCCGAAGGATTTGTATAGATTTATCCGGGGAATGCCCCGAAGTATCTTGTACCTGGAGGACGTCCGCGATGAAGGCCCGAGGCATCGGGTAAAGCATTAGTTTAGGATTAGCGTTGGTTTATTTTCAGTTCTTTTCTATTTTCGATTTGTAATAATTGGACTGGACTTACATTTCGGTTTGTTTCGTTTTGTTTTTGTTTGATTGTTTTTGCGCGCCTTTTTCTGCGGTTTATACACTTCATAATGCCAAAATAGTCGATACACTTCACCAGGCGACCGTTGTCGAACCACTGGATCGAGGGGTGCCTAACACCTTCCCCTCGGTCAACAGAATTCCTTAGCTAGAATCTCTGTGCGCAAACCGGTTTAAGAGTCAATTGGTTTCGAGAAAGGGATTTTCCAAAGGTGACTTGGCACACCGGATTATGCCAAGTGGCGACTCTAAATAAAAATGCAAATAATCCTTTTTTGGAACAAATTTTCATTTCTTGTCACTAAAAATAATAAAACCCTTTTGAACTTTAAAAATATTCCAATGTTTTGGAGTACGCGTTAAAAAAAGGGAGTGTGACAAGTAGCATGTCTGAGATTTCGGATAGCATGAATAAATGAAAAGACAAGAAAACAAGCCATGCAAATCTGCTTGTTAAACTGACTTACTGGCTATACACACTAAATTATGCTGGACCTTCATACTTAACTGGAGTATTCTCTTTAACACTCTCTCTAAGGAAGTTCAAGCAGTAATCGGGAGCCATGAATCTTGGGTATGGATTAAACAAGACATCCAACTGAGGAATCACCACATTGACACTACTCTGCAGTTTGGAACATAGGCATATAACTCCTGAATTAGGATAGAATTACCAGGCCTTTGGCATTACAACTTCTTACTTTCAAGCTTAGCACACTTCTCGAATATCACTTAACTATACTATTCTCCTTAAATATCATATTCATTCAACTCAGCTTAAAATTCTCATATGAGCATTGACAAATCTTTCTACTAATGTTGGAAATAACTTAATCCCTTCACCGTGATCAAGACTAACTCTAAGTCACAAAAATACAACATGCCAGACCACGCTATTATTCTAAACCATATGATGCAATCTTCTATATCTCCTTTAAAGATTACATCCTAAGTATAACATGCCTTACCACTTCAATGACTACTCTGAACTCTTAATATGAAGTCGCTAATGCATATTGCGACCTTCCACTACAATCCCAAAATGTCATTCAAGCCTAATTTATAACCATATGTTAAATTCAAGGCAATCACCCATAGATACATACTTCACATAGTCTCTAAACTATTGTCAATATAACTCCCACGCGCTACCCTAAAACATACACACACAAACTTTTCCACTAACCATCACATGTATCAAAGACTTGGCCCCAAATCTTACTTCATACTTATGACCTTCTCTAAACAAACATACTATGATCTTCCATCAACAAGAACATTTACATCATCACCACTATCATTACATAGGGAGGGTCACTAAAAGGTTAAAATATAAGACCCTGAAGCGTGAAAAGATTTTTATACGAGACTGAGCATACTATAAAGAGTGAGTACATGCATCATGAGTTGCATGACCTCAAATAGAGTTCATAACATAAGGAATGTGATTCCAACTACTTGAATAAACTAGAACTCATTATCTTGGAACTGAAAGAGTACGTGACTATCTATCATAGATCATGAACTATGATCACAGAACTGAATCGTAAGGCATGAGTAAGCACCCAGATAACTGAAAACAAATACTGAGGTAGGAATGGGTTGACATTTACCCTCACTTTATGATGTTCTATATCATACTGCATCACTACTAAAATCTAAGAGCCTTACTTGGTCATTCGTTCTATCATCTCCCTCTTAGCTTCAAGTCATCATCTAGAGTTTGGGAGATCCTTTACCAGATTCTAACTGAACTACACTTACTGCACTCTAGGATCTTAAAAAAAAATAACAGTACATGCATATCATAGAACTTAACTCGAATGACTACCTTCTGGGATACACTCTATCTTTCCATAGCCACCAATAGTCATAGTATAATGCTTGCACACTTATTTATATCAGTTAAAACTTTAAAACTCAAGCTTAGATGCTAACACTTAACATGGATATCACCAAGCCTTTGATGAACCATATCACTTTTGACATAGCCTACCACTATTGCAACTCCAAATTTATATCCCTCTCCTATGAGAATCAAGATCATTGCAAAAGGCCCAACACTATCAATCAAAAAACCTTAACATGGCTATTTAGATCACCATATACCATCTAACTAGTCTTTCTCCACTTAACAATTCAATGGTACCACTAGCCACGCACAACAAGTAATAGCCTTAGAAAGAATGCCGCAACCTCATGTCACCTTAGGCATACTTCTACACCATACATACAATATCATACCTCACTATGAATCAAATAAAATTAATCTATTCCATGCACCATTCAAGCCTATTAGATCACTTCTATACAACTAGTATTCATTAACCAAGAAATCTTCACAACCACCTTCTTGGACATCAACTATTCAAACTTAATATCGAGTGCTATGCATGATTTACAACCCAACCTTACACAAAATTTTCACTTGGAAACTATAAATAAACATCAAGAAACACTAGTACACTAGAACTTCATAACAATAATAATCGACCTTGACCTTGCGGTCTTCCTTATCATAACTCAATAACATGTACTATTTCAACACATCAAGCCTACTAATATTTATTCCCACAAACATACATCATTAATATCATGCCACTATTCTTACATCCACATCCTACATTAAATTCAATCCAATGGTCTAGCATCAATCATCTACTACCAATGATAAGTGCAACATAATATACTAATCCATCAAATTGGAACATTCTATCCCAAATACTTCAAAATCTGCTACATACCTTCTTATAAGTAGTACTAGTTTACAACTACCAACAAAAGAGGGTCAAGGGGTAAGGTCACATAATAGACATGATCAACCTTAATCTTACATTATAACCCCATACAATCTTTTCTACTTATACGGATTTCTCACCTCATACTTACTCACTCAATCATACATTTAGACTGCCTTCTCCTCAAACAACCATGAGTCTATAATCATAACTTACTCGCTAATATAGCCATTTTCACATTCAACTAACCAACAAATCACCCTTTTTGACACCTAATTTGCCCTCCACAACTACGTTTAATCTCGAGTTTCTTCAATTTTCAAATAAAATTGCAACATATATTTTATCTGAATAAGAATCTTTTCAAAATATTTATTTGGATAAACTTATCATTTTAAGTAGAGATTATATATTATCGCATTCAATTATACGAAAATATGTCATTTTGTTACTTAAATATCTATTTTACGGAGTATTGAATTTTTTTATCAAGGATTATTTTGAAAATAAATTCAAATGGTTGAAAAATCTTGATTTAAGTATAATTTATTCTTAAAATTAATTTATTTGGGAAATATGTGTTTGATTTTATCAAATCAAGAAGCTTGGGATTAAGTGAGGTATCAATTTGTATCGAGTATCAATTTAATTTGGTCAATCTATTAAATTGACTATATTTGAAATAAAATTGGCTTCAATTGCAATGCAATTGGCCAATTGACTTCAATTTGGTTAAAATTTAAATAGATTTGACTAATTCTTAATTTGATTGGGGTTATCAATTAAATAACCCCAATTTCAGTTTATTCTTATTTTTAAATTACCAGCCCACTCTTCAAATTAACAAGCCCAACCACAATTTACTTTTGACTTTTCCAAATTAGCTCCAAATTTCCAGTAGCCCAACGCCCCTAGGCCCATACCAATGAACATACCCGGCCTAAACCTTCTCCTCTTTTTTATTCAATTAACAACAACTTCACCATCGACAATTCTCAACCCAGCAACTCCTCTCAACCCTTTAACCCAACACCAGCCTAAATCCAACCAAAATCAAATCCAAAACTAAGCAGCCATCAACGGCGACATGGGTTTCAACCCGATCCCAACTCGAATCAGCCCAGTTTGAGCCAACCCGACCCTAACCCGATGAGGTTTTCTCTAAAAGTCTATGCGTGCCCAGCACGAGACAAGAACATTGAATGCTCTAGAGGGTGCTACGTGTTAGCTTTCAATTCGCTCAATTGCTAACCGTTCAAAATTCGAATCTCTCAACAACTTGGTATGATTTTTAGTGCAAATTACAGCTCAAGCTTATCCCATCCTCCGAATTTCAAATTCAAGATTTCTCCCTTTTTCAAATCCCTAGGGGAAACCATAATTTGTCTCCTATAAAAAGGGCCCTTGGGGTCACTGTTTGAGGGGTTTGTTTTTTTGGCTCGGGGGTTCTTTTGAAGGTTGATTTTTTTTTTAGAAAATTGGTTCTTTTGATTCTTGGGGTTCAAAAATCAGAGTTTCTTCGAGGAGCTACTGTTTTTGGGGATTTTCTTTGGGGGGTCCTAAAGGGGATTCGAAATTGGGGTTGTAGAAAGTTGTGGGTTAAACATTTTGAAAAAAAAAAGAAGAAAGAAAGATTCTTGAGGAGACTCAGTCTCAAATATAAATTTTGTTCTTATTTTGAAAGCTCATCAGCTAAAATTAGAGTGTCGATTTGATAGTAAAGATGACATTTTCTGGTGGTCCTGCTGATAGCTCGTTATCCTATTTTGCACCCCGAAGGAGGTGAACACTCATTTACCCTTTATTTTGTTATTTCACTTTCTCTGCTTCATTCCATTTTCTGGTAAAATCGTAGTTCTGTTTGCTGGGTTATGTGCTGTAGAGGTCTCAGAGACCATAGGTTGTTGTTTTTGATGAAAAATGTTGAATGAATTGTTATGTTAGAATTAATCTATGTTCAGGTTTTTTTACGGTCATTCTTTTTACTTTGGTGTCATGATCTGTCGCCCACTCTTGGTGTTATTGAGTAATTTTTGGCTTGTGCTTTCCTCGGTGTATGGATGGTGATTGGAAGGGCTGGTTTGTTAGGCAAAGTTTGTGACTTTGATTGCATTCCGTAGTTTTAGTTGACGATGTTTGGCTTGTAGTTGTTATCTAATCGTGTTTGTTCAGGATCATTCCTGGATTATGGTGTCATTGCTGAGCTAGAAGTGTTGCTAGCAGAGCTACCTCTCAAGTTCCTTTGGCTTCTTATGTGTCAAAAAGATAACGAGCAAGGTCCAAAATATTCTAGAAAATCCTAGGATTCCTCGACGACTATTTTGTTCGAGTTGGTCGGAGCGAGGAGGAAGATAGAGACAATATTCCATTTGGCTTGCCTTTGTTTTTTTTCGTTATTATAACTGTAGTGCTGATAATACCGTTAGTAGGACTTTCTCTTGAGTTCTTTGCCTTTCAAAATGACAAAGAATAATGAGGATAAGTCCTCCAAAAATAGAAAAATCCTGTGATTCCTCGGTAATTATTTCATCTACCAAAAGCTTATCTTTTGGGTTTGTCGAAGAGAGAGAGAGAGTGAGGATGAGGATAATATACTCTGCCACATGGTTTTTTTTAGTCTATGGATTATACCTTTCTTTTGGTTTCAAAAACCCAAATTCAGATTTGCATTTTCCCTTTAAGTTTATCTTCGGTATGAAATCCTATTAGAAGGATAAATATTATTGTGTTTTTGTGGATACTGCACATTTAAGTGTGTTTGTTCGGGAAAATTAGACTAATTTTGTTGTGATTACATTATGTATTGTCTGTACATTAGCTAAGGATTCCCAGTAATCTTTCTTGTTCACTAATATCAAGAAGGCAGGGATGAAGTTATACTCATTTTTCTTTCAGAAATAGGATTAGGGATGAGATAACGCGTCATAGTCGCTTATCTCCGTCCTTAAATACCCACTGTCAAGAATTAACTGATTAAGTGGTTTCCAGATTTAATTGCTGCTCTAAAGATTTTGACTCGAACATTTGTTGCTTGTTACTCTTTGAAGTTTAGTTTACTCACATGATCGATTTGGAGACAGTATTCCCAAACTCCTTCTTATGTTACTTTGGAGTAGTCGTCGTCTGTTGGGTGACATCTGTACAGGGATTTCATGTATACTCATGTGAATAGAAAGACGTTCTTGCCTCATAGGCCCTCTTCCCAGTTTTCATTTTCTTCCCTTTAATATTTATTTAATAGGACCATGAAATCACTGTGAGTTCAAATTCGATAGAGCCTTTAAGCCTTTTTTCTTGCGAAAGAAGGCCATGGGTATATGTTTCGTTATATTGTGATAGAACCTAGTCTACACTTATCTAAAAATGCTTGATTTTGATTATTTTCTTTGAGGATTTCAAGATTGGATTGTTTCTCGTACTATCTGTATCTAGTTTTTTCCTTCTCTATTTGATCCTATCCCATGTTAAATGCCTTTGTTTGAAATCTGGGATAATTAGTCTTTCGCGGACTAGGAGCGTTAAAATTTGGTTTGATATAGTAAGAATCATCACCACCTGCTGGAACCATGCTTTTGGTATAAAATCTCCCTTGAGAACTTGTGCAGAGAATTCTTTATCCTTCTGTGACCTTTTGTTTATTGTATTCATTATTTTGTCCATGAATATATCTTCACCTCTTAAGTAGATTATCTAGGTATGTTCAGACCATGCGCAATATAACTTATTGAATTAAGCGAGAAGTTATTTTCATTCTAGTTGCCTCATTCTGTTCGGATTGTTATATGAACCCATCTAGGCTTTGCATCGTATCGATTGACTCTCATTCTTATCATGTGAATAAGTGTGTGCATCATTATCATTCAAAACTTAGTCCTTGATGTTTCTTTATTTTGAGGTATGTTATGTCTCGAATGGGCATTAATTTATTCATCTTTTCTTTGCATGAACTCTCTTCGGAGTCCAATTGGACTCTTTTCCCTTGTATCGTACAATGGGCCAGTGAGGCCCACCCTTTTGGATAATTTGGATATCAAACTCATAGAATACGGATACAAGGAGTCAAAAGGAGAAGAAGGGGTTAAATTCCCACATTTGAAGCGGCTACGAGACCCGAAAGTCGCGTTTGTTATTTACCTATTGTCGTCTTTATTTATGAATTCATTTCTTATTTATTTGGGCCTTTGAAGCCAAAGTTGTATTTAATAAAGGTGGAGCAAGACTCGAGCCAAAGGCTTAAAAAATAGTTTAGGACAGGTGCAATGGGTCGGAAGCCCAACTAGACTAGGACAGGTCTCGTTGATTTGGGCCCAATGGTCTAAATCATTTATTTTCTTCTCCCTTCCCCTTTTATGTGTTTATTTGTTTATTAGTTTTATTTAGACTTAGTTAAAATCCCTACTAAGTCACCCAAATCTATTTTACACAAGTCTTTTTTTGAAAAAAATCAAATCACTATTTCAACAAATTAATCTTTTCGAAGTTAATCAAAAGACGATTTTCAAACAGTCCGGATAACCGCAAGTTAGCGGACGTTTTCGGTGCCTAACACCTTCCTAAAACGTTAATAGCAACCACTTATCCAGAATCTCTTAACTTAAATGATTTTTCTATTTTAGATCTTTTAAAGTCTTTTATAAAGGTTTCTTAATTCCTTTTCAAAATTAAGTGGCGACTCTCTTTCAAAAGTCAAAATTTTCCCGCAAAACAACCCCGACTAACAACTCCTTCTCTACCTTATACTAAACTAACTCATAAGGACGAATTACCTCTTTACCAACTTAATCTCATGCAAACGGATTTAGCCATACATATATTAAACCATCGAAAGAACAACAAGTTGGACAATAAGTTGCTAGTGAATCAAAACAGGCCTCACACGGCTCCACTAGACTTTGGTTTAGTATTTTGAACAAGAAAATGAGATGGATGACAAGACAACTATCCTAGTGAATCAAAAGAGCCCCATACGACTTCACTAGACTTTTAAATTTTTTTTTTTCAAAAACACCATGATAACAAGATTACATATTACAAGGGATAGAAAATTGACACATAATATACATATTATTCTGTATAAATAAAAATCTGAGTAAAACACTTCCTCCATGGACTACCATACCGTCCACACACGCTGCTAGATACCACATTAGTTTATCACTATAAAGGATTAAATCATCCTTAAACATTGGTTATTCAACTGAAATATTCATTTACATAAAATCACCCTCACTCGGACTTCTAACATTGTGACTTTACATCACCAACTTCTTGGTCCAATATCACTACCAATAGGTCATGAAAACAACACTTTAAATTAAGATACTATTCGGGTGAAAATACAGTTCCAACATTCTGCTATACATTGTCCACATCTGTAATAAGATTTTGAGAGTAACTAGATACACTTAATACCTTAAACTGTAATGCACAATTCCATCAGGATCAATATTTACATCAGACTCCTATCGAGTCTTTGCACAATTTTAAAAATCTTATAGGACTCAATTGGAAAGGACTATATCATGTATATTCTAAAATTTTTGCACTTGAATCTGCCCAATAATGGTACATGTCTGAGAACATCAGAGTAAGGAAAGAATTTGGGATGACTTTACTTTCGTATGGGCAACACCATAGCATGAACAAGAGCATGAAAAGGGAACATTCCGACTTTATTGCATGGACTAGAATATGAAGAAAGAGAGACATTCTTAAATTCCTAGTAGCCTCTTTCTTATAAGTATGGCGCGCTACACACCCATAAATAGGACTCTACCCGAGCGATTTTGCAGACACCCTGGGACCATGAACCGTGCTCTGATACCAAGTTTGTCACGACCTAAACCGGGGCCCTGGCCGTGATGAGTATTCCGAACCATCAAGGCCCCAAACACCCCTTATCTATCTGCTAATCATACACATGACTTAGATGAATAAGAGATGCTGAAGATACACTATATAACGGAAACATGGTCAAGAATCATATGAAAACAATAATGGGGGATAATGTCCCACAATCTCAATCAACATCTCTATAACGTCTGCGAAATCTCTATTACATGACTAAAATAAATGTCTATCTGAAAACTGGGACAAGGCCCCCAGTAGACCCAAAACTAATAAATGATAAATTAAACTGAAGACATCAGGCCTTCCGAAATATAGAAGGCTCACCACTTGATTCTGCAATCTGTCGGAAGAAATCTACTGGTTATCTGGATCCCTAGACTGTTCCTCCGAACCTAGGAGGAGAGGGGGTTAATACAAAAGTACTGGTATGCAGAGAAATCAAAATAGAAATATAATATTTTTACACAATATAGGTGTGAGCCATTATAAAGCAGTTTCATATTAAATTATTTGAAAATACATGGGCATAATGTTATAGTTTTCAATACCAATGTAATGCTATTGAGCTAGGTGGAATACCCTACAATTTTAATTCCACGGCTATGTCGAATCCGCCTCTGGTGCTTGGCGGCCAATCCTCCAATCCAAGTAGCCGCCAAGATTTTGGAGCTGGTATATCCCCCATGTGAGTACACTGCAAGGTATCCCCCTATGTGAGATGTCCCAATTATTTTATTATCCTCCCATACAGGATACAATATTATATGACTTGTATCGGCAACTACGATTTCTAGCGATGAGCTCTTTCACTTAAACCCTTCTTCGGGCATCCACCTTTCTCATAAAAATCAATGCATTCAAACTTTATTCAAATTAATCACATGTCATACTCTATAGGGTATCGTCATACCCAAATTGAAAGTCATTAGTATCACATAATTCTCTTCATTCAATCATCATATGCAACATATTTCAACATGAACAAAACAACCCTTTCTTTGAAAGTCAAAAATCATATCCAAATCATGACATTTTAAAGACATTTCATGACATGCATTTCAAGATGATTTCAAATGATTCATATCACTTGAAAACTTAAAAAAATATCATATCAAGAGAGGGATTCCGTATAAATCATGCTCTTAATTTATCATCATTATGAAACACATGTATATCCATATTTAATATATCAAATCACATTGGAATTAGGCTAAAGACCAAAATCAATATCATAAAACGTTTAAAACATAATCATATTCATAATTTCAAAACCCTATTTGAAAACATGAATTTTTAAAGCCTATGAGATTTTTGAGATAACCCCACATACCTCTATATGCGAATATGATAGGTGCTTCTTGAAGCCTACGTTGCGGAGATTCCAAATCTTCAATTTATTTTGAAAACCCATGGTTGAATCTTGAACTAATTGGGTTTTTATTTTGAAACCCTATAGAGTGTTCTTGAACTATTTTGATGAATGAAGGTGTATTTTTGGGTCTTTGGGAAATGAATTTCGTGTTTATGGCTAAATAAGGGTGGGAAAAGGACCATTTTGCCCCAAAAACGAAGTGTTTAATTCACTTGAAACCTTTACATAGGCGCCGTCTATGCTATCGCTTATCTTTACATAGGCGCCGCCTATGCTATCGCCTATGTTTACATAGGCACCGCCTATGCTATCGTCTATGTTTTCTAGGGGCCATGTGCGATTGGTTAGGCGATGCATACTACTTTGAAAGGCCATAACTTATTGCTCGGGTGCCGGATTTTAGCAAAATTGGTATCGTTGAAAATCTAACTTGAAGACCTATCATTTGAAACATAGTAGAATCTCTAATTCAAAATATACTAAGAGTTATGGTCGATGGAAGATGACATAAATTACAACGTTCACTAAAACTTAATCGATCAAAATAGTTTCAACTCGTCCTTGAGTTGAAGGACCTCTATGGTCTAAATTAAAGATTTAATGGATTCACATACTGCACAAATAATTAACATGTCATATTTTCATAGGATTTATCACTTTGGGATTATCAACGCATCAAAATCATGGTCTATATTATAGACCGAAATACGGGGCGTTACAAGAATTATTTAGTTCGTGTCTATATACGTAGGAGCGATGGTATAAACTCTAGCCCAAGAATATGGGGTGTTACAAGAACATTCCTTAGAGTTTCAAAAAAAAAGTTCGAAATAACTCAAGATTCAACCGTGGGTTTTGGAAGATAATTGGAGATTTGGAATCCCCACATCGTAGGCTTCAAGGATCATCCCTCAATTTCTTAAATAGAGGTACGCGGGGTTTTCCTAAATTCTCATGGGTATAGAAAAATTATGTTTTAGAATAGGGTTTTGAATTATGAACATATTCATGTTTTTATAATGCTTTAATGACATTGTTTTGGTCTTTCGGCCTTCCCCAAAGTGATTTGACAGTTTATATGTATATGTTTGTATGTGTTTCAGTCTTGAAAGCATGAATTATAATGAATACCTCTTATGTTGTGAGCTTTACTATTTTCGTATGATACGAATTGTTTTGAATGTATTTTGAAAGTATGATATGATTTTTAACATGCAAGAGAGGGTTGTGAATGTTGATTATGCATATAATCAAAGAGTGCATGGATTTGCGAAAAGCACATGACCACCATATGTTTCATGAAAGTTTTTGCATGGTTTTGACTTGAGTTTTTGAACATAAAATCTCTTATGCAAATTACATGTTTGGTTGGTCTGAAACTATATTTTCATGAAAGATCATGCTTATGACATTATGGCTCAGAAATAGGACTTGCAATTCTTGGTGTGATGACACCAACTAAGATTTTTCCATGATAATTTAGAACAGATTTAAATGCATGTTTGAAATCAGACTTTCCAGATGTTGAAACTAAAAACATGCATGTTTCAGAACAGGATAAAAATTGGGAATAAAGAGAGCTTAGGTGGTTCCCTGAAGAAGGCATGAGTTCAGACAACTCCTTGCCCAAAATCGTGATTTGCCATTACGGATTTATATATTACGCTTGGCTAGAGCCCTGTGGCATATCAGATTCAGAAACTCCAACCCTTGTGGCACACTCGGGTTGGAGGCTTTCCCATCGACTCAATGGCGGATTCCATATCGCCCGTGGAATATCAAATTTGTAGGGGATACCACCTAACTCAGAAGTAATACACATATCAGAATTTGAAATTTACAGACAGGTTGTATGTTTTCATAAAGTGCCCATATATTTTCAGAAACTATTTTATGCATGATGTTTAACGAAAACTTTGCTCTCATATATATATATATATATATATATATATGTTCAATTACTCTATTTTGGATTGCTTTGCATGCCAGTACTTTTGTGCTAACCCCCCCTCCTTCTAGGTTCTGAGGAACAGTCTAGGGGTCCATCTAATTAGTAGATATTTTCACGTTGCAGACCGAATCTTGCAGTGGTGAGCCTTCTATTATTCAGAAGGCCTAGTCATGTCAGACTTTTAACATTGGTTATGTTTTGGCCTACTGGGGGCCTTGTCCCAGTTTCCAGACAGCTTGTTTAGTTCAGAATAGTGATTTCGCAGTCTGAGTTAAATATTGTTATTCAGACATATTTTTCAGTTTTAGTATTATGATCATGTTTAAATTGACCATGTTTCCATTTCAGATTTCTATTTCCGCATTATTTTTTATTTTATGAATATTGTGCATGATTACCAGATAGAGAAGGGTGTGTCGGGCCTTCATGGTTCATGCTCGTCATGGCCAGGGCCCCAATTCGGTTCGTGATAATAACTGTCTTTGTCCTTATCAGAGTACATTTATACTATTCTGTATACAGTTGTCATCTACAAAATATCTACAGCTGTCATCTAAAAAATATCTGTAACTAAATTTTACACGTGGCTAATGTCAAGAATGAACCTTGGGCCTAACTCAACCTCAAAAGCTAGTTTAATAGGTGAGGATTACCTTACTCCATATAAGCAAACCACTAGTCCATTCCCCAATCAACGTTGGACTTTTACCCACTCTAATACCCCCCTCACGCCTAGGCCCAATTGGCACTGGTGCATGGACCGGGAGCCCAAAATGGGAATGGACTTGGCTCTGAATGTACCTGGATCTAATACCATGTCAAAAATGAGCCTTGGGCCTAACTCAACCTCAAAAGCTAACTCAAGAGGTGAGGATTACCCAAGTCCATATAAGCAAACCACTAGTCCATTCCCCAATCAATGTGGGACTTTTACCCACTCTAACAGCTAACTAATAATATTTAATGCATAGCTAAAAAGTATCTAATCCAACTGACTGCTTTATGTGTTCATAGTCATGTTATGCCTATTTCATCAGTTGTTACTTTTTTTTTCAAATTGTTATGAAAGAACTACTAGGCCCATAATCATGGATTCTGCAGCAATAATTCAAGAAGAATAGGAAAATCTCAGAAACAAAGTGCTTCTGTAATGTTACCTGTTGTCTGCGTGAGAGTTAAATCTAGCTATATTCCGAAATGAACTTTCAGTAATTTCTTTTAAAACTAAAACATACATTTGTTAAGATTGTGTTGACTTAATTATTGAGTCATTCAATTAAATTATTGTCAGTTCGAGTTTCCAAAGAGAAAAGAAGTAAAGAACTACTATTGATTCACATGTAAATGTTGTTCATCAGGATCATCTGTTGCAAATGACTTGACATCTTCAGCAATATTTTTTGATTCTTCCAACGTCTTTAGATTTTGACACAATCCCAACAACCGAGATGGCATTTGTCTGCAATCTGCTTCCTAATAGTCTCAAATTCAGATGGTAATGCCTTATTTATAAATAGCACACTCTTAGAAAGGTTCCAACTCTCACATGGATCGATCCATGGAACCCGTCAACAATGAAGTAACACAAGAGAACCACCATATAAATGCACATTTCCATTCATTTAAGAAAAAACATTACCAAATAAAATGAGTGTACGATCGTGTTAACCATTATGAGCTCATGAACTTAGAAATTTTAGTAATGCCCAACTGAGCAATATTAGTAAAAATTCTATCAACTCAAAGATATGTTACAATACAAGAGAGATTACATCTCCTTAGAAGCCATACGTTGCTTGAAACCGGTAATTTAATGGTAATTTGCAACAAAGGAACCAAAATGAAATCCCAAGAGTTCAATGCTTCTGCCCTTGAGCTCAAAAAAATATTCTTCAAAATCACAAACACTCTTCTCGGCTAAAAAGAAACAATAAAGGGTCAGTAGAAGTTCAACAAGTCACATTATTCAGATGCAGATTTAGAGCTTGTTCAACCAAACTCACATCTTTCAACTCAACTTCATGTGAGAACACACATACACACACTGACAGACACAAGAACACACATATGAAAATCATTTAAATGTGTGACAAATATTCTTAATCCGCTGACTCTAAGTTATGGATCGTCAATAAACCATCTTGAGCAAATCATACGGGGATTCATGAGATGTAATAGACTTGAGTTGTTCCTCTTTGACTTAGAAAAGTTTTAACAGAGGATTCTGCATTCAGTTTCAGAAAGTTTATGCAATCTGACATATAATATTGCACTTGTCACCTAGTTAACACAACCTACCACATCTTTGCCCTCATCGCGTGAGATACAATAATTGATGCTAACAAGATATTTTGCGCATTCGTCCAAAACTATACAAAATTGAATAAGGTAAGCTAAATGTTACCTACATGAAGGGGAGCCTTGGAGTAACTGGTAAAGTTGCTGCCATGTTACCAGGAGGTCATGGGTTCAAGCCTTGGAAATAGCCTCTGGCAGAAATGCAAGATAAGGCTGCGTACGATACATCCTTGTGGTGGGGCTCTTCCCCGAACATTGCGCATAGCGGTAGCTTTAGTGCACCGGGCTGCCCCCTTTTTTTCTTTTAATTAAATGTTACCTACATATCGAAGTTTTCATTCAAATTTTGGGTTTCTACAACATTATAATAAATCATTTTCCACGCGACCATAATACTTCAAACATCAACACATCAATCAGCTATAGATCAAAATAAGGGAATTAGTATCTAGTACCCTTCAAACTATGACCAAAGTTGCTATAACACTCTCCAACTTCACAGGATCCTATTACCCCCAACTCAATTTTAGCATATTTTTATCACCCTTTTATGCTGACGTGACACCTTTATACATAATATAGGGTTCACATCAAAGGTGACATGTCAGCTAAAAAGGTTGACATAAGGTGCCACATCAGCTAAAAAAGATGACAAAAATACACTAAAATTTAGTTCAGGCGGATAATAGGGACCCCGTGAAGTTGGAGTATCTCGTAGCAAATTCGGTCATAGTGGGTACTAGATGCTTTTATTTATTTATTATCATGTATTAATTTGTCTTTTGCTAATATCACTTGTTATGAATAGAACTTGGTAACTGTTAATTAACTATTCAGCAGTATGTTTTATTTACACAAGCTAGACAAGCATTGAATATGAATAAATATTTTGTTCATACATTAGTTCATTTACGTAAATAAATATTATTTTCATATTTATTTTTGTAATAGTGTCTATGAATATAATTATGAACACATTAAATATGCGACATAAAATACAATATTTTTAGTAGATAAAGTTACTTGAAGAAAACAACAAAACAAAATAAAGTTACTTGTAATGAAATAAATAAATTTAATTTTTTCTGGATGGGAGATACTTTCAAGGAGCCGGGGACAAAGCCGAAAGATTTATTGAAAGTTGAAAATGTTGGCCACCTAACAATATTTAAAAATTTATAAAAAGTATTTCGCTTCTTGATATTTCAATTATTTCATACAAAAGTTGAGTTCCAAGGAAACCTTATTTAATTTACAAAATCGACACCTTAAAATTTTGCGTCCAAGATAGCCAAGAGAGCAAACACCTACTCTTCCTTTTTAATTTTATTTTTGTTTAACAACAATACGGAATAGAATAAATAAAAGGGTAGAAACTAATAAAACATGTTTATAAAATTAATTAAACAAAATAATTTTAGAAGGGGAAAGTAAGTTTAATTTAATCATATATTTTTACATTAGTATGAAGTGGAACATGAAGTGGAAGTTGTGGTTACATTAGTATATGCGAAATGTAATCCGGATGAGAGGCTTCAATTATGGGAATCATTGTATGCAATTTCACAAGATACACTAACTTCATGGCTAGTAGTTGGTGATTTCAATGTCATTACTAATGAAGAAGAGAAGTTAGGAGGTCTCCTAGTAACAGAATCAGAGGTTAGGGATTTTAAATTGCATTAATATGAATCTTCTGGACAATAGAGGATTTAAAGGGAGAAAATACACCTGGTGGAATGGAAGAACCGATGATGAGTGCATTTTTAAAAGACTGGATAGAATTCTTTGCAATGATAAAATCTAGAGTTCTTTTCCAGTAATAGAAGTGGAACACTTAATGAGAAGCGGTTCAGATTATGCCCCTTTGTTACTGACTCTCGGTACTACTAATGAAAACATAATCAAAAGTTTTAGATTCCTAGACTTTTGGCTACAGGAGGATAGCTTTATGCAGGTAGTGAGACAACACTGGAAAGCTGATTTTCATGCAAATTCATTTAGCATGTTTCACTACAAGTTGAAGAGATTAAAGAAAGAACTAACCAAATGATGTAAGAAAACTTTCGGCAACATATTCCAGGAGATAGCAACTTTGAAAGATGTAATAAAAGTGGCTGAATTACAGTTTGAAATAGAACCCAATGCAGCTAATAGGGAGAAGTTGCATGAAGCACAGGCAAAGTTGAATTTATACTTGCATCGGGAAGAAGAATTCTGGAAACATAAGGAAGGTATGCAATAGTTCAAGGATGGAGAAAGAAATACAAAGTTCTTTAATGGGAGAATACAGAGACTTAAAGAAAACAAAATTCAGAATGAAAAAGGGGTGTGGATGAAAAACCAAGAGGATATTGCTGAAGCTGTTGGTGAGTTCTATAGAAATCAATTTAAACGACAAGAAAAAGAATTTGAGTATGACATGATTGAAGGTTTACCGAATGTTTTGAGTGAAGAGAAAAGTAATAATATGCATGTAGAGCCTACAATTGAAGAAGTTTATCAAGCGGTTATGGGATTAAATAGACATAGCACAGGAGGCTCGGATGGAATGACAGGTGCATTTTATCAAGACGCCTGGGACATCATAAAACATGATGTGTATGATATGGTGAAGGCTTTCTTTGCAGGACCAGACTTACCTAGGTTTGTAATGCATACAAATGTAGTTCTTATTCCCAAAAAAGTGAATGTGAGCAATTTCTTGGACCTGATGCCTATTTCCTTGAGTAATTTTGTTAATAAATTTCTCAAGGATAGTGCATGAAAGAATAAAGAAGATCCTACCAAGAATAATCTCTAATGAGCAAGTTGGCTTTCTACAAGGTAGAAACATTGCAGAGAATGTGCTCTTGGTGTAGGAGATCATTACAGAAATAAGGAAAAGGGGAAAATCAGCCAACTTGATCATCAAGTTGGACATGATGAAAGCGTATGATAGGGTGGAATGACTTTTTCTTTTGAAGGTCCTTCGGAAGATTGGTTTCAGTGAGAAAATAATAGACATAGTGTTTAGATTAATTGGGAGTAATTGGTACTCTATATTAATCAATGGACAACCGAATGGTTTTTTCAAATCATCTAGGGGTCTTAAACAGGGAGACCCACTGTCTCCTAGTTTGTTTATTATTGCAGCTGTGGTTCTTTCTCGAGCATTAAATGGTTTACTAGAGGTGAAGGCTTTCAAAAGATTTTAAATGCCTAGACGAAGTCCCAAAATTAATAACTTGGCATTTGCATATGATATGATAATTTTGTACAAGGCAGAGGTAAGGATAATGCAATTGGCAAAGGACATACTAGAAAAATATGAAAAGGTATCGGGGCAACAAGTTAACAAAGAAAAGAGTGCCATTTACCTTCATCATAGTGTACCAGGTGGACAGGTGATAATTGCTGAAGTAGAAATAGGTATCCTAAAAAAGGAATTTCCTTTCAACTATTTAGGATGTCCTATCTTTTATAAAGGAAGCAGAAGAACTACTATAATCAACTAATGCAGCGGGTAAGTTCTAAATTGCAAGCATGGAAAGGTAAGCTACTTTCTTATGGAGGAAGAGCAATTTTAATAAAGAATGTTCTTCAAAGTGTCCCTATACATTGTCTATCTGTGATGAATCCACTGCTAAATGTTTTGACTCAGTTACATAGAATGATGGCTTAATTCTTTTGGAGTAGCTGTATTGGGGAAAGAGGCAGACATTAGACTAGATGGTCAAATCTATGTCTACCAAAAAAGGAAGGAGGGTTGGGCTTTCAGCTAATGCATGATGTTTCAACAACTCTAACTATGGTGAAATTTTAGAACAAAACAATCCATTTGGAGAACATTTATGCAAAATAAATACTGCAAGAGAACGCATTGTAATCTACTGATTTGGAAAGTGGGTGGTGGTTTACAGATATGGAAGAAGATGCTGCAAGCCAGAGACCTAATAGAACACCAAATCTTTTGAAATTGCAAACAAGGAGCAGCTATCTTTTGGCATGATAATTGGACAAGAATGGGAGATTTATATACTATCACAGGAGAAGATCAGGAATGGGATGATAATGTTAATATAGTGAAGGACGTGGTAACAGAAGGATAGTGGGAAGTCAATAGATTGAAGGATATACTACCACACGAAATTGTTGAGCATATTATCCAGAATGTTAAGCCTCCAAACTCGGATTTGAATGACAAACCATATTGGATGCTGGATACTAAAGGAAGGTTCACTGTTAAATCAGCATCGAATTACATTAGGCACAAAGATGAGCACAACAAAATCTATGACTAGATGTGGACTACGGGACTTTCATTTAAGATTACTTTTTAAATGTGGAGATTATGGAAATTCAAAATTCCAATTGATGATCGACTAAGAAGATGGGGGCATAGAGGGACCATCTAAATGTTGGTGTTGTGAAAGACCTGCTCAGGAAATGATGACTCATGTATTCCTAAGATCGACAATTGCTAACAGGACTTGGTCCTATTTTTGTTCTTTTGTAGGTTTACATTTTGAAGGGATATCTCTAAGAGAAGTGATCATGGCATGGTGGGAATGTGAAGTTAAGAAGGCTTTAAAACCATATTATAAAGCTTTGCCAAGTATTATAGTATGGGAACTGTGGAGAAGAAGAAATGCAAGCAAACATGATGGGAGGATCTAGTCTTATCAAAGAACTATATGTAATATCATGAGAACAGTTCACATGCTAATAAAGATTAGATAGCCAAATTGGAATTTCATGGGAAATTGGCCTAACTTAGTTCACACACTGGAGGAATTCAAGCCGAGTTTGAAAGTTATTAAGGTCATTTGGGAGTTTCCTACAACAGGGTGGGTGAAATACAACACGAACCAGAGGCAATCCTGGACTAAGATCTTATGCGTTTTTTCTAAGGGGTGAAAATGGAGATATTCTACATGCAGAAGCAGCTAGAATGGATGAAACCATTAAGACAGTGGCCGAGGCTACAAAAGTACTGAAGGCAAGTCATATGAGAAAGCAATTATACAAATAGATTCTTTACTCATTCAAAAGGTTCTGTTTGGTGAGTGGGAATGTCCGTAGTGCATAGCAGATATTATTTTAGATACAAAGGCCAATTTGATGTGTAAGCAAGTAGCCTTGCAGCATATATACAGAGAAGGTATTAAATTAGCAGATTTTTTGGCTAATTATGCTATAGACAATGATAATTTCTTCTGGAGAGATTTCAAGAGTATGCATTATAAAGGCAAGAGAATACTGAACAACGATAAATTAAATAGCCCTTACTTAAGAGTTTTACCTATTAGGGGATAAATGGGGCTAAGAAGGCTAAAGGACACACAGTAGAGGAATGATATTAAGGTTGAAGTTTGGATGCAATAGTTTGTTCAGGTGAAATGAGAAAGGGAAAGATAAGGAAATGAGGAAAAGGAAACCTTACAATGCATTTATATGTCGGAAATGGATGTGGACTTTGGCAGAAGGGGCTTTCTTTTGATATTTAATTTTGGTCTTTGTTTTGTATTTTATTTCATTTTGGGTCATTTGACTCTTTGTGCAATTTATTTTCATCAATAAAACCCCAAATTTCATTTAATACAAAGAAATCAAAATAACCAAAGTAAGGTTGTATCATATGTCACATGGGAGATCAACTTTATAAAGCAAAACTTTGGGAGAGGTCTTTAAAATTATTCTAAAAATAACATAAATTACACATAACAAGTAACACCATATCTTGCAATAGACAAAAAAAAAAGAAAATTGCAAAAACACCTATATACATATTTATAGAGTGTTGTGTAAATGAGTAACAGAGTGTAACCTCACATATAGCAAGCTTAGATTCTAACAACAGTATGATAAGACTTGTGTAAATGAGAAATAGAGTGGAACCTTGATAAATACATATATATACTTACATGGATCAGAGATACGGACATCCACAGGGTTGTTTCCGAGGTCTTGTTGTTCTTTCTGAATTCATGCAGCACATTCACCATGTTTGGGAGGACACTTTGTTAACTCAATCATCTGTAGTGTGTGTATTTCTGCAAACTCTATGTGTATCTCTTTCAAATGTTAGCAACGTCTAATCATGAGGCGCTCAAGAACAGGAAAATTTTCATTTGTGGATTTCCAGTACTCTAGATAATTTTTGTTGATTAGCAAAACCTTCAATCGAGTAAATCAATTAACATTTGGATGCCATTCTATGCCATCACACGCATTAAGCATCAACTTCAGCACCTCAAGGTTAGGAAATTCAGCTATGATGTCTAAGTACGGCCAACTTATATAAATTCTTTCCAACTTCAGCTTCTTGAGCGTTGCTGGAAAAGCTTTTGCACTTGCTGGCAAAAGCTTAGAGAAAAATATAAAACTCAATGTTTCTAGTTGCTGAAGATGGACAAGATTGTTGAGAAGCCCATTAGAGTCAATCTCATTTCCCCTGATTCCTAATTCTTTGACATTCTTGACCCCCAAAATAACCTCCTTCGTACAAGAATCCAAAGACAAGTAAGAAATAGTTTGTATGTTTGAAAGACCCATGTGACTCCTTTTGTCAGCAGATATGCTTGGGGGATTTGGCCAATAAAATTTGGCCAGTTTGAGATGCCGTAATTGCATTAGTGCCCAAATTTCCTCAAGAAAAGTTATTATAACTGGTCGACTAGGCCCTTGAACAATGAATGTCTGCAGATTCCATAACCTGCAAATTTCTGGAGGTATGTTTAAGTTCTCCACACGGCATTGCAATGATAGGTACCTCAACTAGATGAGGCTTAGTATCTGTAGAGGGAAATTATCAATCTCTCTGTGTCTCAACTCCAAGACTTTGAGTAATTTGAAATGAATAAGCTCTGATTTGAGAATATAATCTGAATCCCAAAGATGAAAAGAGAAAATAGAATGGGTTCGTTTCAAAATATCGTTGTTGTCATGATCTCTCAACTTACGATGTACAGGGGTAAGAAGATCCCTATAAAGACCATGGCAATAATAATTAATTTCATCACCAGTCATGCGCTTAAATGGCTGCATTTTATACATTCTGAGATATCGGCATTCTAAATATGATGCATCAAGCATAATGCCGTTCAGGATAAAAACATTTCCCCTTTCAACTTCTCTCCAGCACAGGTCATATATTAGATCATGAACCTTACATTATCTAATTTTTGTTCCATCTAGACTTTTCTTGCAGACGAGAACTAGACATCTATCTACAAGCTCTTGAAAACACTTCTCAGCCTCTCCTTCCAAGTCTTTTTCTGAATTCAGGAACCCCTCATCCATCCATGATCTCATCAAATTCTTCACTGGTATCTCACTGTCTTCTGGAAAAATGCCGAAATGCAGAAGACATGTTTTTAGATCTCTAGTCAAGTAATTGTAACTCCACCCATGGACACGTGAACATCGTTCATCAGGATCATTTGTGACAAATGACTTGACATCTTTCGCAACACTTTTCCAATCTTCTATTTCCCTTATAGAATTGAGAAGTCCAGCAACCACGACAATAGTTATTGGTAACCCGTGACATTCATCTACGATTTCCTTCCCAATAGTCTCAAACTCAGATGGCAATGCTTCATTTGAAAATGAAGCACTTTTAAAAAGGATCCAACTCTCATCTTGATCCATGAAGTTCATCTGCATAGAAAGATTCTCTGTACCAGCATAACAGGATACTTCGTTGTTACGGGTGATCAACAATATTCGACTCCTTGTATTGCCTTCAGTTGGAAAGCATCCTCTCACTCCATCCCACGCTTCACAACTCTAGATAGTGTCCAAGACAATTAATTACCTCTTTCTCTTTAAACTTTTCTGTAGCATGTCTGCTAGCTTTGCTTCATCTTTCGTCTTAACTGTGTCATTTATTTTGATCATCGATTGCAGAAGGCTCAGCAAAATTTTCTTTATTTTGTGTTGTTGAGATACAGTAGCCCAGACACGAACATCAAAACGGCATAGAATAGATTCATGATTGTAAACTTCTTTTCCTAAGGTTGTTTTACCAATGCCTCCCATCCCGACAATCGGGATGGCTTTGGGTTCACCAGTGTAGCTTCCAATCAGATCTTCTAACAAGTGTTTATTTTGATCACCACGTCCAACTATATTATTGTTAACATTCAGAATATCGTTTATTGAACTTGAAAAATCACGAACCAATGGTTCCTTTGATACTCATTTTCCTTTATCTTGGATCTTTGTTGACTCTTCCCAGATACAATCCATGTCCTCTACTACTTGTTGCAGGCATCGACGAAACCTTTTACACGCCTTTTTTTTGGCTTTTATTTTCTCCCAGTGCAGTTTTTGTTAGTTGAATTGTGTATTCAAAATTATTTGCAACTTCTTTTACCTCTACTTCAAAATACGTCACTACCCTAGAAACATTGTATTTCTCAAAGTTCTTAAGAAATTCCATGTCCTCTGCTACTTGTTGTTGGCTTTGACGAAACCTTTGGCGTGCCTTTTTATTCTGGCTTTTATTTTTTCCCAGTACAGTTTCTGTTAGTCTCAGTTGAATTGTGTATTCAACAGCATTTGCAACTTCTTTTATCTCTACTTCTGAATTCGTCATTTCCCCAGAAACATTGTATTTCTCAAAGTTCTTGAGAAATACTTCGAGGGAACTAACTTTTTCATGAAGAGCGCAAAATTCTTCTCTGTAAAGAGAACTGAAGAATAACTAATTACAGAATAACCCAGATGTATTTAATAATTATATATGTAGTCTATTATCCCCCCGCAAGCTGATCAACGGTAACGAGGGGCAGCTTGGAGCAGAGATACTGAAAAGGCTGTAACGAAAGAGGCTTGGTGAGAATATCAGCAAGCTGGTCAGTAGATGGGACATAGTGCGTGGCCATCGTTCCTGCAAGTACCTCATCGCGAACAAAGTGACAGTCGGACCCAACATGCTTCATACGATCATGAAGGACTGGATTTTTGGTAACACAAATAGTGGAATGATTGTCACAATAAATCTGTGGTTTCATCGGGGGAATGCCAAGTGCATCTGTAAGGTATCATAACAACATGGCTTCAGCAACACGCGCAACCATGGAACGATATTCTGCTTCTATGGAGGAACGGGACACTCGCGTTTGCTTCTTGGTGCACCAGGAAATCAGATTCGGTCCCATCATAACAATATATCCAGTAGTGGACTTCCGATCATCTTTGTCGTTAGCCCAATCCGAATCAGAAAAAACAGATATATCAAACGAGCCCTTTTGAAATAAAATTCCACATTGAAGAGTACCTTTAAGATAGCGCAGAATGCATTTCAAGGCCTGAAAGTGTTGTTCTGTGGGAGCATGCGTTGATTGGGAGACTTGATTGACTGCATATTGGATGTCCGGACGAGTAACAGCAAGATAATAAAGTCCACCGATGAGGCTTCGATATAGTGTAGTATCGGCAAAGGGAGTATTCGGCCCTGGGGATTGGCGGACTGCCATGGGAGTGACCGCTGGTTTGCAGTCTGTCATTCCAGCTCGATTTAGAATTTCAAGGGTATATTTTGTCTGATGCATCAATATGGTTCCCGATTTGTGGATGAGTTCGAGGCCAAGAAAGAACTCCAGAGGACCGAGGTCCTTAAGTTTGAAGTCACGATGCATAGCCTCAGTAATTTCAGTGATGAGTGATGACGAGCTGCCTGTAATAACAATATCATCCACGGAAGGTAGTCGGGATTTGGGAGCATGACGCCGTCCTCCTCGGTTGTCTCGGGCGGCGGCTTCTCCGCACCGTCAATCTATCCGAGCAGCAAGTTGGCTGCGAGGGCGGTGCAGACGTTAATGTGCCCAGGCCGGGTAGTTGTTGTCAGATAATTTTTCGGGGATGAGATTGTGGAGATTCCTGAGCAGTAATTTTACTCCAGACGGTAAATTTGACAGAGGATCAACAACCTTGTCCATGGCGCCGACCTACGGCGTAGGAGGTAGGCCGTGCGGCGTGGTGTAGACGGTGGCGGCGGCGCACATACGTCGGAAAAGAGGAGAGATTAGGGTTTGGGCGGAAGAAGAAACCCTAGCTTTGGTACCATGATATAATTTAATAATAATTGATCTTATTGATATTGAAGGGGTTACAGCTGTATATATAGAGAACTGAAGAATAACTAATTACAGAATAACCCAGATGTATTTAATAATTATATATGTAGTCTATTACTGTGATCACAGATTCTATTGTTCTCATAAGAGAAGTGAAACTTGCATGAGCCATAACTACTATATTCACGTATGCCTTTGAGATTATGACCTGAAAGCAATAAGATGCAAGTGGTCAATGGTATAACACGAGATACACAGATTGGCAAACAAGGAAGGCATAAACTAAACAAGATCAGGCGATTTATTAGTCTGTTTCATGTTCGCGTCAGTTATGTTAGTACAGATGATTTTGCAATTTGATAGGATAATCTATTAATCTCTAACTCTTTGAATTTGGTTAAGGATTAGGTTAATAATAATATTTAACAGCGCCCAGGACATATAATTACCAGTTACTAATAGACACGCAAAAAAGTTACTGTGAAAATCTCTTAACTATTTCTTCCGACACTCAGATAGGCTCAGTCAATCACAAAAGTGAAACGGTTTTATTGTACCGAGGGTTTATCATGTCAAATTCAGACAAACAAATTCAGATAGACCTTGAATTTCCACAGTATACTTTGAGGAAAATGATATTTCCTTTATTTAAAAAAGAATGACTTACTTTCCTTTTTAATCTGTTTAAAAAAGAATGATTTCTTTCCTTTTTTATTTTTTGGCAATACTCTACGCTCAACTGTTTTACATGTCATATTTAAGACCATACGATTAAAGAACATTTTGGAACAGGCATAATAAGTAAACATGATCTTTGACTTGGTTTAAGTGTGCACAAGTAGGCATTGCTTGTATAAAGTTCAATAAGTAAACACACATATCCTATGTGGCATAATACACATAGGACGCTATGTAGGACAAGAATTGACCACATAGTATTCCACATTGAACATATGTGAGTGACTACTTATTCAACTTTATATAAGTTTTAAGTGTCTACTTGTGCATACCCAAAGTTGGAGGTCATAGATGTAATCTGTGTTAAGTTAAAGGGCATGTTTATGTAGTGTGCCTTTTGGTATACTTGACATAACATTAATTTAAGACCACACGGTTTAAAAGCCTTATTTGTTTTCTTAAACTTCATGATAAGTAAAACTAAGTCATTCTTATTTAAACGGAGGACGTAATTGTTTTTCTCCAGGATGATTAGCAGTATCCTTAACAAAAAAATACAGGGTGGCAGTACATATGCTAAGTTGTTGATGTTGATATTCAAATTGCCACTCAACTAACAGTTATTAACTCAGGAAGATGAGTAATTAAGAAAAACTAACCTTCCAATGATTGTTTGGGAATACAGGAAGAAAGTTGGGAAGAAACAACTGATCACTGCAACAAAATACTATAAAAAAACACAAATATGAGTATACATAAACAGAAAGTTATAGTAGCAAGTAATCAAAGATTAAAATCAAGAGAAAAATGGCATACCTCTCTGAGGGTCTAACAAAGCGTATGTTTGCCTTGTGATAAATTGGGATGAGAACTTCAATTATTTTTTCATGTGGGGAAAGTGCTTTTATCTATTTAAATGGAACAACACATCAATTGTAGTTTTAAGATAAAAAATTATTAAGAGATGATTATGTAGATATATACCCTTATTATACTTTAAAATAAAACTAAAGAGATTATTTTGATTTACTGCATTTGAGCAAGGTCCACCGAAAATAACCTCTCTACCCTTCAGGCAAGTCTGCATTAATCCTTCCTAGATATCACTTATGCAATTATGTAAAGATTTACCTCATTGATATAGTAAAAAAAGACCTTGGACAATTTGCTGTACCAATCACCAATTTTTTATACATATTAGCTGCGTGCCACTTAAATTATCTATTTATTATTAAAAGGAGAGGATAAAGCCTCCTCATTAAGCCATGTGGCATGATAAAAAAAGCCACATGTATATTAATAACTAATTAACTAATAACTAATTAACTATTCACTAATAGCTGATTTCTAAAAATAATGTTTCATAATTATCTTGCTTTAGAAAAAAATTATTTCTAATGTTTCCTTTTAAAATTATTTAAATTATATTATTTTTTAATCATTATCCTCGTCCACATCCTAATACTTTGCAGGTTGGAATTGAAAGTAAAATACTCTTATTACAATGTATTGAAGTAGATGAAAAGATTTTATAATATTCATACTATGTAATTTTGTAATTTTAATTATTGATTCTTATAAAAAGTATTTTTTCTTGAAGGTTTTTTTTACCCTTTTTTATTAAAAAAATAAAAAGATTTTTATCTAATGTCATTAAGATTTTGCAACTTCTCACATTACGGTTCACAATTTGCATTGAAAACTACTTTGTTTTGTGATTAGCATTATCCTTTAACTTAATTTTGGCACATCAGTTAAAGTCAAATGGGATAATCCACGTAAATAAAATTTTATACTCCATCAATTCAATTAGTTAAGCGATTAATATGCATATTATTGAAATTCTACAGTTCTTACTGCAAAGTATTCAATTTACTTCTATTACCAATACATCGGTAATCTCCAATTTTCAGCCGATTTGATTTGTAAACTTTCTCCATCTATGATTCTATAAAAATGTATTAATATTTAAAGAACTCTACTATAAAAAACTTTTTGATTTACAAACCAATTTCCTAATGCTTCTCGATCTGCGAATTAGTTCTTAATTATGAATTGGGTATAATTCTTTCTAAGAGATTTCTCGATTTGTTTATACTTTTGAAGCACAATTGGTTGGAATGCTAATGTGTATATGACAATTACATTATTTTTGCTTGCTTGATTTATCATCGACAGATAAGGTAAGTATTCCACTTTGACTCTACTATCAAACACTATCTTTTGCGTGTTAATTACAGTAATTGTTGTGTTGTAAGATTTTTTTTGATAGACATATCTGCGATTCAATCATCAAGTTATTTCAGTTATGATTTCATATCACATGGCGAAATAGTCTGAATAAATAGCAAAAGTCATTGTCCTATTTTCGTGGATTTATATTGCAATCCACGCATTGTGAAGGAGAGAAAAATGATGTTTTAATAACAAAATATAACATTTTCTTACTTGATTCCATATGACAATGAAATTGTCATGTATTTGCATTATATCAGTAGCCAAAAATACTAAATTTGTAATTGATTTAAATAGTTATTGAACTATTGATGACATGTAAATAAGGGAATTCACAACACCTTTATAATGCATTTGTGTAGGTAAAATGGCACAACTGACCTAAAGTTTGTTAAGTGAACTCTATTCTTGCTTAGAGCATTTGAGTCAATATTCAACTTTTGTATTGACTGTTTTAATTTTTCTATCAGTTTTCTATAATGGATGAGGATCAATACATTTTTTTTTAGATTAAGTTATCATATGTTTTTTTTTCCATTGGTTCATTTTTTTTGGTATATCATAATTACATGCATCTATGCAGCAAATTTGAACTTCATACGGACATTGGGAGGCATAATGGTACAATTGCTACCTTAATTTTCTCTATTTATTTTCAAAGTTATCTACCTATATGGTTGAGTTTTAAATACTACGTTGATGTGATATTATGACCATATTTTTTAATGAATAAGAACAATCACCTCAACTTCACTTGCTAAAATATAGAATTTGCTTTCTTACAAGTTTTTATTGTATCATCATTTTCAGCAAAAAAGACCGCCATAATATGTGGCTAGATTGCATTTATGCCACCATCACTACTTGCAAATGCTACCGGTAACTTGATAGACGAAATAGTTTTCCTATATTGTAACGACGTTCAATTCAAACGTGCATCTTATCATATATCTCAAAATTATGGTGTGATCTATCTTAGAATTTTCATTATTTGATTTCTTACACTTTAATAATATTAGAATTTCGACCAACATATATATATGTATCCCATATTACCTTCAAGATTTTTACTGTCAACCTGTTAAATATGTTCTCGAAGTTATCACGGACACATAGTTTTTCCATGAGAACATATCAATTCTATTGACATCTTATAGTTTCTCTGACCTTACATTCTCTTTCTTTTTCATGTATCGCAGGTTTCTGCTTCATACAATCGATAAACTCTTAAAGAAAGTGGAAGAAGAGCAATAAGAGGTATGGAAATATTCTCTTGCATTAAAATGGGTTGAAATGATGCGCTAAAGGAGATGATGAAACTGACCCTCTAGCTAAAGCCAATCCTCTATCACTTTTCAATTATCATCTTGATTTCAAAGAATGGTTGCTGCTGTAGATATTAAAATTGATATCTTTGTTCAACATATAATAGATAGTGTACAAAAGGTGATATTTATAAAACTCTTGCTTGATTTCGGTATGACATCATTCATTCTTTCAATGGCAAATGTAAAATATTGACTAGTCTCAATTTTCCCTGTTAGCATACTTATGACAATCATCTACTAAAAATCCACAACCTGCAATTTAGAGCATTTTTTGCCTAATCATATAGGAATATCTGATAAGTGGTAAATGCTTAACTACTTCAAAGTTCATGCAAGTCACATTGCATTTCTTATTTTTTTTTAAAAAAAATAATTCAAGCCTGTCATGAAGTGTAGGGAAAATAGATAGGAAAATCATGTGGGAAATAAGTGAGGGACAAGCATTAAGTATGTTCAAACTGCTACTTAGGAGTATCTTAAGAAAGCTTTCCACTTCTTCGTGAAACTTAGGCGATTTTAAAGGACCTTACTTACTGCTGAAGGTTGATGATGAAGATGTGCCTATGAAATGACTTATATGGCAAATTTTGAACTTACCTATTCTCGTTTATCATCTATTTTCTCATGAATGATCACGTCTGCTATGCCAAGTAGTTTATTTATCTTCTCATATAATTTTTGTATTTTTTTTAAATAAAATAAAAATAAAAATTCTCAATAGATGGATGTATCATATAGGATGGTTGACTCCTCATTGCATTGGGATGGAATATTGTTATTGGTATAAATCACTTATTTTGAAATATTTTAGATGATATACTTATTGAAGAATTATTTTTTTGGACTTCAATTGAAATATTTTTTTCACCATTGTTTCGTTTATTGTTTTTTTTTTCTTTTTGTCTGTTTTTTTTTCCTGTTGGCTTATTGTTATGTGTATTCTCCTAATTTTTGTACCTATTGATGAGTGGTTTGGACAACTATCTTTTTGAATATGTGGTTGTTTTGATTTGTTGCGGTTAATAATTGAGGTCCCTTCTCTACTCTATTTACAAACATCATAAGTACTTTGGGTTTGCTTGTCGCTCTGATTCTTGTTTGGATTTTCTTTCAACTGGGTTGTAAATCTTTTCGCAATAGCTTTTCAACCTCTAATTTTTCTAGGTAAGTTGCCCAATTATTTCTGGTTTGTTTTCTTATTTAGATTTGTCTTTGTCCATTCAAATGGCATTGGAATTTTCTTTCTCCACTATTTTTAGCTAATAGAACCGATTCTCTATCAAATTAGTAGTTGACATGACAATCAAGAATGCAAATATGGAGATTGCATGGTTGGTAAAATTTTCTTCTTTAACAAGTAGTGTATAATTGAGTTTTCAAAAAATCAACTTATATCAAATTAATTTTTTAATTTTCACTTCTCGACTTAAAAAGACACAAATCAAATCTCCAGTAGGCATCTCCCTAATCTCCTTTTCCCACTGGATTTGATTGGTAATCTTTCTCTCTACGGTGACTATATATTCACATATATAAAATCCTATTTTAATGAACATGCTAAGATTCCTGTGAACAAGACTAAGTTAGAATGATGTACATTAATTTTAATTGCTTAAGTTTATGTAGAGAATTGGACAAATGCAGTTCCAGGAATTGACTAAGCTATGAATTTTGCTGAGATGCTAAAGTAAGTGTCTTCTTTTCATGACATATAAATTGGACTATGACTTATCTCCCTCCAAAAATGAAGAATAGTTAATTTTTATGTTAGACATAATAACTGTAACTGTATTTTGCAATTATTACTTTTTTTTCTGCTTGAAAATTCAATCACCAACAGATTCTCCATTAACAGAGAAATTGCCTTCTTCTGTCAATCGTATTAGAGGTTGCAATTCACTTCTTTCTAGGTTGTCATCTAAATCTCGGACCAAATGTTTTGTTCAAAATGTTAGTTCCGCAATCTGGAGCTATGACCAAAGGTTTTGTTCAAGGTGTCAGTTCCGGTTAATGGCTAAATGTTTTGGTCGATAAAATTCTTGTGATATCAGATATTTATCCCATTGGTTCATGATTTTTTGGTTTATCACATTCATGTATCCATTGGTACCTTAATTTGCATCTGCATATGTGGCAGAGTTTTAAATATTACCTTGCGTTGAAATTATTCATATAAGAATCACTTCAGTTTCACTTGCTAAATTATAGTGTTTGTGTTTATAGGTTTTCATTATATTTATATTTTCATCAAAAACAGACTGGCAGAAGATGTGAAAAAATTCAATAAATATTACTTCATATTGCATTTTTATATCTTCACTACAACAAATACTATTGGTAGATGTGAAAGACGGCCTATTGTCCTAAATATGAAAGACATGCTATGTCCTGTAAGCATCACTATTAATCTATGACCATCACCAAATGTAAATCTACAAGTTGCAACTCAGTTTTATAGAGCATTCTTTGCCTAATCCAAGACCTTATAAATGGTAAATGCTTAACTACTTCAAAATAAATGCAAGTTAGAGTGCATTTTTTTTGTATAATCAAGCCTATCTTGCATAACAGATAAAAACAGTGGAAAATCCCGAAGAAAAACAAGTGAGGAACAAGGATTAACTATGTTCAAATTGTTGCAATGGAGTATTCTGTGAAAGCTTTCTGTGATGAAAACTTATGTGGTCTTAAGGAACCTTTATGCCTTCAGGTTTATTTACTGTGTCTTACCCTACGCTTCAAGTTTATTTCCAGTATGTTGATATGTCATCTTACTAAAATTTTGAGTTAAATACACAAGAATATCTCAAGGCTTTTGCTAAGGCAACTTGAAGTTCTATATCTTTATTTAATCGTTAAATGTTTCTGTTCTTATTTTATCAATGCATAATATTTTTAATGATTAATTTCTTTTGTCTGCGCATTGCGTGGGTACATTACTAGTTTCATTAAAAGTATGTATTTCATTGAATATGGATGACTATTATATGAAGTACCGATGAAATGTTTGTTTCCTCTTCCTTTATTTATCCTTCGTTTTCTTCATTCTACCAAATTAACTTCTCCTTCCCTTCCTTTCAACTTCTCAGGATCTGATGTATAAAACATGCATAAAATATCATTCAAACTCCATCTACTCATTTCTACTTAAAGTTCACAAATAGTTCAGTTGAGAATTCATCATTAAGCAGCAAAATAGGATTTGAAGCTTGTCTTCTCCCGTGATATCTTCAACATATTGTTTAATCTCCAGAGCTGAATACTCAAGTTGAGGCCTCCCTACAAGTTTGATAATTTTTAATGAAGCAATATCCCCAAAATTAGGCGGAATCTCCTCAAGCATATGACATCTCAACAATACTAATTTCTCAAGCATGGGAAAGGATTCCTCTCCAAACTCCCACTTAGCAAGAGTCACTTCTTCCAAATACAAAATTTCAGATTCTCAAAGGTGCCTTCCTCCCTCAGGTTCCATTCCTCCCCCTGCATGATTGTTCTCATAAGGAACAACTCTTCAAGGTTGAGCAGTCTCTCTATTGTTGATATTTAATCTGATTCCAGAGGAAAGTCATACAACACCAAAGTTTTCAAATTGGAAGGGAAGTGAAAATCCCACGACCAATTTGTCGCTAAAGAGGCCCCATTGTCATTTGCATTTGAACTTTCAAAATTTGCTCTAAGGTAATCTAGTTCAGTTAAGTGGTCCAATTTTGGGAACCAATAGCGCTCTTTTGAGTAATCCCATGATTCCTTGAGATCAAATACAAGCCTTTTGAAGATTGGGAAATCTTTTGAAAATATCCTCTATTTCTTTCAAATAGGAAAGCACGAGGGTCTCTAATACTCTCAATTTCTCTAACTTTGAATCCTATGCTATCAGTATTGGTTCATGCATATCCATATAATATAAAGAACAAGCATTAGTGGACAACACTTACAACTTTACAAGATCCCAAATTCTCGGTAATAGCACCAAGGTTGATCCTTTGTTAGTCACCAACAGGGTTTCTAGATTCCAGAGGTTTGAGAAAGACGAAGGCAAAGATTTAACTCAAATGATTCAACATGCATATTTCATGCAGCAAAGATTTTTTCACCATCATAAAAGAGGGAATCAGTTCCTGTACTCTAAGAAGCCTAACGTCTCTTAGGTGACATGCATCAAGAAGACGATCTTCCATCTTGTCTCTGGTTATCGCCAAAGAATAGAGGTGCTTACCAGAATGCCTTTCCATTTTTGAATCGAGCAGGACGAAATTGTTAGGCCCAAAGTGATCCTTATTATAAACAATGGTCACTATGCATGGAATCAAATCTGAAGAAGAAGATAGATCACCTGAGCTTATCATGCCAAAAAACTTTTCCTCTCTTGCTTTTATCATACAAAAATCGTGCAGAAGATCATATAGCTGGCAAGTCGGGTTATCACCTATCTCATTGAAAGCAATTACCAAGCCACTGGAAATTAAATTATCCAAGTAAATTTCCATCACTTCCTCCAAACTCTTCATCCCCATCTGTTCAACAAGCCCTTCAGCACACCAATACATTTTCAATGCAACTCTCTCCACTACAGTGTCCTTTCGAAAACATGCAAGGTAAATTAAGCATGGCTTCAGGTGATGATATAAATGGTCATAACTTAATTCTATGACCATCACATCAAATTCACTGTTAAAGATAAAGGAACTCAAATTATTTCGAACTTCAAGCCAAACAGAGTTTTTCTTTTCCCTCGCTGCAATGACTCCAACAATCAGATCAACCACCAAAGGAAGTCCCTTACAATTTTGGACAATTTCTTTTCCAACATCCAATAGTTCATCGGGGCAACTCTCATTCCCAAATGCCCTTTTCTCTAATAACTCCCAACTTTCTTCAGGTCTTAGCAATCGAAGGTTAAGAGGATCAGTGTTGCACTTTCCATGAAAAGCCACTTTCTTTTCTCGAGTCGTCAATATAATTCTACTTTCTTTCTTAACTTTAGGAAAAGGTCTGGTCAACTCATCCCATGTAGTAGTATCCAACACATCATCTAACACAATTAGGTACCTCTTTCCATATAGTTGTTTTCGAAGCTTATCAGCAACGTCAATATCATCACTGAACTTCAAATCTGCGCCAGTTACTTGATTAAAAAGTTTCAGCAACAATTAATAGGAACTCTATCATGACATGAATGTTTCGAGCCCCTGAAGTGCTAGGGGTAGTAACAGTTACCATGCGCTCTTGTAGATGAATCAGATATTCACTAAGAATGTTTGGACAGGCTTCCAGGAGCTGCTTAATGAACCGTCCAACTTCCGCTGAAGTTGATGCTTTCAAATTTGTAAAGCATACTTTCATAACCTCGAGTTCAATTGGGAAAATCTTCATGAGTAGATGAGCTAGCTTGAAGACACTAGAGTGTTCTAGAATTAGTTCATCCCAGAGGAAGAGTCCAACTCTCTCAGCCATACGTTGAAACTGAGGTAAGACATATCCAACATTATCATGCTCAATGCAACCATTCAGTATCAACCCATGAAAATCTCCGACATTTCCACAAACATTCTGAAGAATCTCATGTTGAGTCACTAATGAAGGCATCTGTTCTTCGAGATACTGATGCTTGGATAGATGATGGACATGATGCATGTCGGACTTAAACCCTGTACTGGAGTCCCCATCATACAAAATCGATCAAAGCAGTACTTTAATCCTTCGTCTTTGGGTAGTTATTACAACTTCAAACTGCTCCAAATCGGAGTAAGAAAGATGGACGTAAGTACAAATTAATGTCAGCTCAAGCCTAAGCCTTTCAGTTAGATACACGTCAACAAAATTTTGATCTTCTTCATTCTTTAACATCTCTATGAAATCCAGAACGTTGACAACGTCCTTGCGAAGAGCAGAAAATGACACCTGCAAAATGGCCAAATATTATATCAAAATTTTCATAGCGAACAAATATACCATGCAATATTTACTCTATACAGGCAACCAACACATGCACATGTATTTTGTATGAATTTGATGTTATCTATCTTACCTAATACTTCATCCAAAATTATAGGATACTTGTTACATGCTTTATCTTTTACAAAAAAAATTCAAATAACACAAATCAAAATAATGGGAAAAGGTCCAAATATACTATAAGACTAGGACCAAATTTACCCGTGGCGTAACACCAATGACTCCAATATACCTTTTTTGACAAATGGAAGTGAAATAGTAGATGTTAAAATTATTTTTCTAATTTTTTTGGTTAAAACCAAAGCCACATGGATTTAATTAAAGGAAAATTTGCCAGAATTACCCCCTACTTTTAAAACTTATATACATCTAATCTCCATCTTACAATAATCTGAACAAAAATTTGACCTTTCAGTATTTTCAGGATATTTAGCACATAGTTCAATGACTTAAATAGGACAAAAGTTTAATTTTGTGACTATACTTATACAACAAGTAAAGTTCATTGATATTAGTGAGTCAAAATTAGTTTACATAAGTAACTAATTAATAGATAAAAACGTAAGTAAAGTTCAATGATCATTACATATCTCAAAATTGTTTGCTTTCCCTTTCTCTATTTCTCCTTGTTTTTCCATGACTTAAGTGTCTTTCAAGTTTCACTAGTCAAATTCTCCGGATCTGATGTTTAAAATAGTAGATAAAAATTTCATCAGATGAAAAAAGAAAGAAGCATAAAGTTAATTTCATAGAAGATAAAAGTGTTTCAAGTTTTTTCCTTCCAAATTCTTGATGTATAAAACATAGATAAAAAGTTTATCAGGATAATAAAGCAGCAAAATATGTACAGATATAAATAAGTAAATAGTATTCTGCATTTACTTTCTCAAATTTTTCTACAAATCTCAATACCAAAACTAAACAAACTAAGTTTAATAGGGACTAACCTTATCACTTGATGAACATTCTGATATAGTTGCTTTGTTTCTCTATAAGTTTGGGTACTCTCCTAAAAAATAATAGCTTAAAAAATGAAAATCTGAAAATTAGAAGATAGAGAACAAATGATTGATGTTATGTAGAAAATGATGCATAATATTTCCAATAAAGTCTTATAAAGAAAAAGTATAAAGCAATGGCTTCACGTGTCTGCCATTAATCATACTGTCAAGTGGGAACAATAATCTGCCGTATATACTATATTTTTTTGAGATAACCATCCAGCATCATTTCGAACTATGATGAAAGTTGCTATGACATATTTCAACTTTGCAGGGTCCTATTACCCTGAACTCAATTTTAACATATTTTTATCACCCTTTTGGGCTGACGTAGAGCCTTTATTACATAAAATGAAGTGCACGTTAACGTGTCATGTCAGCTAAGAAAATTGACAAAAGATTCCACATCAGCTAAAAAGAATAATAGGATCCACATGAAATTGGAGAGTCTCATAACAAATTAGGTCATAGTTTAGGGTTAGTAAATGCTTTACTCTATTTTTTGGGTGTTGTGTTTGGCCATAAAATTTAGGAATTTTTAGTAATTTGAAAAATACCTATTGTTTGAGGGGTACTTGAAACACCCCGGCTGTTTTAATAATCAATATCATGTTAGTCTTTTTATTCAATTGTTAATTCTGCTGCTTTGTGTGAATGCTACATGATTAGTTGGTGCTGTTGAGATAAACATTCACATGGGCAGATTGTTTATTTATTCAAAAGATGAACATGAAAGGTCACCACCAACAAAATTAAAAGCATTCAATTAAACAATAATATTAAAAATACAAATCATTGAATTAGACTTAATCAATTGCTTGCACGTCAATCTCTTATATAATGACAATATATATGTGACCTGTAAATTATGGTGGTTTCCGAGCCAACTTTCTCGCACTTTGATTAAGTACACGAAATACTTGCAACCTCTCATCAACATCAGATATCATGTTACTAGATGTCGTGTAGACTATGTCCGCCAATACTAGGACATATAGAAAGAGTGTTTTCTTCTTGTCTTTACAAACAATATTACTTTTGATAATCGTGGTGTTCGGCCGGCTTTTGCGCACCTCCACTAAAATTCATGGATACCTACCACCTCTCACAATTAACAGCAAATATCAGGTAACTCTACCCACGAAGGCTAGGACAAATAGAAGGAGTTCTTTTTTTTTTTTTTTGTCAAAATGAAGAATATTTTTTTGATAATTGTGGTGTTCGAGCCAGCTTTCATGCACCCCGACTAAATTCATGTAATACGTGCAACCCTTCACCAACAATAGATCTCGATTAACTCTGTCCACCAATTCTATGGAAAGAGTGTTCTTTGTCTCCATAGCGAATATTATTTCTTTTTTCTCCTTTTCGTTCTTATTGTACCTATTAAACTATTTAATCTTCATTTCCCAGCAATATTTTATGTGCGATTTGATAAATTTTCCTGCTTCTTTCTTTTCGATGAGTGTTACATACTTCAATATCTGAAATTTACTAGTTTTTTTTTCTAAATGATTAGTCCGTCCCAAAAAAGTATCACATTCTTATAAATACAAACTAGTCACACAAATGTATGTTGGAATTTATTTTTATTTGTCTTTTTTTTTTTCGTAAATATATCTTTCAAATTATAAATAAGAATTACCTTTTGACTAATTTATCCTCATTTCTTTAAAATAAACATCCAATCAATTTATTTGTTTTTATGTTATGTAATCAGTGTTGTTTACTTTCAAGAATAATTAGTCGTAAAGATGAAAAGAGGAAATAAAAATTAATTTTACCTTCTTTTTCTAAAATGATAAATATTTTGGACCAAGTACTTTTAACAACCAACAACAACAACAAACCCAGTGTATTCCCATATAATGGGGTCTGGGGCGGGGTAAGATGTACGCAGTCCATACCTCTACCTCTAAAGAAGTAGAAAGGCTATTTCCGATAGACCCCCGGCTCGAGACACGAGATACTACACAAAATACATAGTAAAGCATAGAACAAGGTGTCATAACATAAATACGACACCCCTAAGTAATAAAAACAGAGAAAAGCAACATATTCGTAATAAAACATGGAACAAGGTATCATAACAAGAATAATACCCCCACCAAGTAATTTCCTACACTAGCGACCCAAACTGGCACTAGCCTTCTGCCCTAATTCGCGTCCTCTAGATCTTCCTATCTAGGGTCATGTCCTCAGTGAGCTGTAACTGCTCCATGTCCCTCCTAATCACCTCACCCCAGTACTTCTTTGGCCTACCCCTACCCCGCCTAAAACCATCCAAAGCTAGCCTCTCACACCTACGAACCGGGGCATCCATGCCCCTCCTCATCACGTGTCCGAACCATCTCAATAGGACTTCCCGCATCTTATACTCCACTGGAGTCACACCAACCTTCTCCCTGATAGTCTCATTCCGAACTCTATCCCCTCTAGTCAGCCCACATATCCAACACAACATCCGCATTTCTGCCACCTTCATTTTTTGAATGTGGGAGTTCTTAACTGGCCAACACTACGCTCCATACAACATGGCCGGATGGACTACCACCCTATAGAATTTACCTTTAAGCTTGGGCGGCTCCTTCTTATCACACAACACCCCCGACGCGAGCTTTCACTTCATCCATCCCGCCCCAATACGGTGCGAGACATCCTCGTCAATCGCACCGTTACCCTAAATCACGGACCTGAGGTACTTAAAACTATCCCTCTTACATACCTCCTGTGATTCTAACTTCACTACCACCTCATCCTCCAGCCTCACGTCATTAAACTTGCATTCCAAATACTCCGTCTTGCTTCTGCTCAACCTGAACCCTTTAAACTCAAGAGTTTGTCTCCACACCTCTAATTTGTCATTCACACCCCCTCGCGTCTCATCAATCAAAACTACATCATCTGCAAAAAGCATACACCAAGGCATCTCCCCTTGAATACGCCGCGTCAACACATCCATCACCAAAGCAAACAAAAAGGGACTAAGAGTAGATCCCTGATGTAATCCTGTCTAGACAGTGAAATGCTCTGAGTCTCCTCCCTCCGTCCTAACCTGGGTTTTCGCTCCATCATACATGTCCTTAATCGCTCTGATATATGCCAGCGGGACTCCACTCACCTCCAAGCATCTCCAAAGCACCTCCTTGGGGACTTTGTCGTATGCCTTCTCCAGGTCGATAAACACCATGTGCAGGTCCTTCTTCCTTTCCCTATACTATTCCACCAACCTTCGTACCAGGTTAATTGCCTCCGTCGTCGAGCGGCCATGCATAAATCCAAACTGGTTTTCCGAAATAGACACTATCTGTCTCAGCCTCACCTCGAACACTCTCTCCCAAATCTTCATAGAGTGACTCAATAACTTAATCCTCCTATAGTTATTGCAACTCTGAATGTCACCCTTGTTCTTATAAAGAGGGATCATAGTACTCCACCTCCAAGCCTTGGGCATTTTTGCCGTCTTGAAGATTTCATTAAACAATCCAGTCAACCACCTTACACCAGCCTCTCCAGAGAACTTCCGAAAATCCACCGGTATCTCATCCGGCCCCGTCGCCCTACCCCTTCGCATCCTGCGAACAACCTCTCTAACCTCTTCTACCTTAAAACGTCTATAATAACTAAAATCCCGACACTCCTCTACGTGCTCCAGCTCCCCTAACACAATAGCTCTATCCCCTTCGTTATTTAAGAGCCTATGAAAATACGACTGCCATCTCTTCTTAATGTGGCCGTCCTCCACCAACACTATACCGTCTTCTCCCTTAATGCACTTCACCTGGTCGAGGTCACAACCCTTCCTCTCCCTAGCCTTAGCGAGTCTAAACAACTTTTTTCCCCCTCCTTTCTCCTATAACCCTGCATACAAGCTCTCAAAAGCTGCCATCTTAGCCGCCGTAACTGCTAACTTAGCATCCTTCCTAGCTAACTTATACTCTTTCCTGTTTACCCTCTTCTCTTCTTCGTCCTTACTCTCAACCCACTTAGCATACGCCCCTTTCTTGGTCCCCACTTTCTTCTTAACCTCTTCATTCCACCACCAATCCCCCTGGTGATGCCCGGCCCGGCCCCTAGAAACACCCAATACCTCACTTGCATTCTCCCTGATGCACCTAGCCACCCTATCCCACATACTATCCACGTCCCCCCCTACAATCCCCCACCCCCATTCTCGCCAACTTCTTCCTTATCTCCTACGCATTCACTGGCATCAAGCCGCCCCACTTAATTCTTGGTCTACACTCCTCACCCCTCCTCTTTCTATTCTTCTTTATACCTAAATCCATAACCAAGAGCCTATGTTGGGTCAAAAGGTTCTCACTCGGGATGACCTTACAGTCCTTACACAACACCCTATCCCCTTTCCTAAGCAACAAAAAGTCAATCTGGGTCTTGGCTATCATGCTTTGAAAGGTGATCAGGTCATCTTCCTTCTTCGGGAAGCCCGAGTTCACCATCACAACCCCAAAGAACCTCGCAAAATCCAATAGAGTAGCCCCCTCTTCATTTCTTTCCCCAAAACCAAAACCACCATGCACATTACCAAAGCCTCCCGGTAACGCCCCGATGTGCCCGTTGAAATCTCCTGCTACAACAATCTTCTCCGAGCTAGGCACGCCTCTCACCACCTCTTCCAAAGCCTCCTAAAACTGCATCTTCTCCTCCCCCTCCAAGCCCACTTGCGGCGCATAGGCACTACACACGTTCAGGGTAAACCCCCGAATGACCAACCTAATAGTCATCAACCTATCGTTGATCCTCTTTACCTCTACTACCTGATCCCTAAGCTCTTCATCTACTAAGTTGCCAAATCCATTCCTACGCCTCTCGCTCCTAGAGTACCAAAGCTTATAACCATCCACATCCTTAGCCTTAGACCCTACCCACTTGGTCTCTTGAACACACGTAATATTAATCCTCCTCTTTCTAAGAATCTTCACAAGCTCTATGGACTTACCCTGAAGAGTCCCTATATTCCAAGACCCAACCCTCAGCCTACCATCACTATCCATACATCTTCCTCTACCACCCCTGAGGCCAAACCTTGGCCTCCCTCCCACTCCCGCCATTTCTTCTTCCCCTGCCCCCACAATAGCGCCCCACCCGAACCCCCTCGGACATGACCCTATCCAACCATCAACGCCCACAACCACTACTACAAGAAAATATAAGACAATATAAACAATGGTAGTAACAAAGCAGCAGCAAGAAATACAAGGCTCACATAAATTCAAAGAAATAATCAAGAAACAAAACTAAACTCAAATAGAGAGCAAACACCAATGGACTCAACACCCAAAACCCCAAAAACAGAGCCTCAAGCCGATAACCCAATGGTCAAAACACACAAAAACTACTTGGCCTAGCAGCTAGGACCCACCCACAAATATTTTCAAAATGCACCGAAACCAGTCCACAATGTACTCACAGGAAGCCGAAACTAAGAACAGACAGATACAATAAACAAGAAGCAGGAAATAGACAGGAGACAAACAAGAAACCAGGAACTAGACAAAACAAGGGCAAACCACCCGGAAATAAGCAACAAACTAAAAGACAAAATACATAAATAAATAAAAAGTTCAATGAAACCCAAAGTGAAACAAAGTAGCTAAATATTAAAGTGAAGATATCACCAGTACGCCTGTGTGCTGCTGATTAAGACAATATCGGTGTTGGAATTAGCTACCGGAGTGTCTCCGAAATTCCACCAGAAATAAGTTGGGCTTCTCTGACCGAACAAGACAGTGGCGACATTGGACTGGTGGCTCTGATTCACGTTTATCGATGGATAGTGGGCCCCAGTGGTTGAGATTGTTGATTGGTTTCGCCGTCTGAAATCGCAGTTGGCGATGACGGAGCGGCTGTTTGGTCCGCCGAGTTTGGAGACACAACTGGGGGGGGGGTGAGGAGAGGGATCGGTAGCAGTGCTGGTCACTGCGACACCGGAGAGGGGAGAGAGAGGTCACCGGCGGACATAGTACAATTTACTCACACTCTCTTAAAGATCATCAGTGATAAAGCTTATAAAAGCATATCATTGAAAAGAGAAGCCCACTTTGAGTTTCACATGGTCTGTGAATTCAAGCAACGCAGCTTGATCATTCATTATTAATGGAGGAAAACGTGAAAGAGAAACTGAATTTTATTGATCCATTCGAATGTACATAGTATTGTTCTTTCTCTTATTTGTAGAAAGAGTGTTGAGCTATGTGAGCTTCTCTCCAGATTATTGACAGCTCAGCATAACCGACTAACCACTTGACAACTTGCCTAACTACTTTTTCAACTAACTCAGCGAAATCACTAACTAACTACTTCATCAATACAATTATGAATCATTCAGTGGAACAGTAAATCTGTACATAATATATACACGGATACAATGATCACATTGTGAATCACATGTTAAAACATAGTCATTATTACAACCTGTTGAATCTTGTGAAAGTTGCACTGCATCCTTCTTGGAAACCACAAAAAGGGTTTCTTGGAGCAAATATCAAATCTCATAATCCTCTTGGATGATTTTAGCAGATACCGCGGTGAAATATCCATGCTGCTCTAACCACGGTTGAATAATTTCGAGCAACAGATTTTTCATCCCCGTCCGGTCCTTCGTGCATTAGATTATCAATGAGCAATGGGTCTTGTTGTTCCACAGCTTGTGTAGAGCTATACAAACTATTGTGTCTAGACCATTTCTATTGTCGCAGAGAATCAATCTGAATTTGTTTAGGGCCGATCAATGCTACATAATGTTCTAATTTTTCATGACATCCTCAGGCATTTTAACAGACAAACTACACCAAGATGCTTAATGAAAATCTACCTAAGAAAGGCCTACAACATTGTGAGCTGGGAATTCGTGGAGGCGGCGCTAATGAGGTATGGGTTTCCAACCAGTTTCATCCATTTGATTATGACATGTGACACATATCCCATGTTCACAATCAAAATTAATGGAGAAGGGCATGGTTTTTTTGCTGGGAAAAGGGGACTTAGACAAGGTGATCCCCTGTACCCCCTACTTTTCGTGCTTGTTATAGAGTATCTGTCGAGAACATTGAAGTGTAAGGGAGAATTTTCCGACTTTCAATATCACCCTATGTGCAAGAAACTAAAACTCACATGCTTGATCTTTGCGGATGATCTTTTATAAAGGAAACATTGATTCTGTTTCTAGAGTGATAGAGGCACTAACATATTTTAGTGATGTCACATGTCTGCAAGCCAAAATGGATAAATCCAAACTGTTCTTGGCAGGAGTAGATTACAAGATCAAAGAGCAACTATTGATGAAGACAGGGTTGTTATCAGGTACCCTCCATATAAGATATCTAGTCCTACCATTGTCTTCAAAGGCTTAGCGTAAAATGGAGTGTCAATAGCTTATAGACACGATGGGCATTGAGAGTTCAAACTGAAGTGCAACAATGGTCTTGAACCTTTATCCCCATTGGCACTGTTAAACATATCCTGAATAGTCTTAGGAGGAAGCACTGGCAGCAATTTCGCAAAAACTTATAGCTGCATTGTTTAGAGCAATGACATACCAAGTTTGGAGAGCAAGAATTTTTGTTTTGTTTGTTAATGGTAATTTACATTGGTTACTGAAAAAAATAACTCTTCTCTATCTTGAAACCAAACAATCTCTAATTGTAATATCTTGAGTTACAATCTGTTGTTGCCCATTCAGGTATTGCTACTATACTATTGACAATCTGAAACAAAAAGGATTTTATTGTTGTGATAAAAGTGATGTCCATGCCAGCTTGCTCAAAGGTATATAAACTAGGGTGTATATTGAAATAACGTAGTGAAATGATTAATGATGACTAAATTCTCTGAATAATTTGCTGGCCAGCCATTAATAGAATAACTTAATGTTGCTTAATTATCCAGCTTATGCACTTGGAATGGATATGACTGTAGGTGCTAGAGATGTTTTCCTTAGCTTTTGGAGGGGACAACGATCTAGAGACTGCCCCTTTGGCAATAAGGCTATGCCTGGCTACTGCTGCAAAGCTGGAGATAAAGTTTAGAAGCACGTAAGCTGCTAGCTCAGTAGTTGAGGGATCATCCGGATTCGAGACCAAAAAGTAGCTCCATTGAGAAGCTTTACATATACAGAACAGTATCAGGTAGGAGGTTTGTCCCTGCTGGTTTTGTTTGGATAATTGATGAAGATACATCATCGACTCCATATAGCAACGGGAATTGCTCTCTGGGTTCTGCTTAGAAAAGACTTCAGGTATTAGTTCTATGCTAATCTTTCTTCTTTGTGCGGTTACAGTTCTGGTTATGGCGGGGTTGAAGCTCGTGAGCCATCGATTTTACCCTTTGTTGAGCGATTTCACAGCAAATAGTCACAAATAATGAGTTTAAACTCTTCATGTTGTGATGTATCACTAAGGACATCTATGTATTTTTTGGGTGGGAGGGGACATGTTCAACTGTGTATCCTATTTTGAATCATTATGTATCTGTTTATTTTCTGTAGTGACTTGTTCTTCTCATGAAATGGTATTGTAATTGATACACTACCAACATGGATTGTACCAAAACAGCCATAAAAACAGTTTACCAATGCAATACAAAACTGAGACAAGTTGGAAACAAGTCCAAAACCAAGAACGCTACACAATGATGAGATAATAGCGTGTATAACCACACCAAAAGCCGCAACAACCCAGAAAGGTGGACAAAAATATGATAAGAACAATAACAACAAGAGACAATAACTCACGGATTGAAGATTACAAGATACACAAATGGTTACAATATTACAATGAACAAAGGATAGATAGTTAGACCTTGGTTGGTATAATCTTAAGAACCCAAGAAAATGTGATACTCTTGTACCCTTAACACTACACGCAACGGTTAACCTAACTCCTACGTTGACACAACAGGGACTTTACCTTCTCTAAACACCAACGTCTCAAGCCATGAATACAACACTAGTGATTCCACACTAGTATAACCCTAATTTTGGGTTGCCTCATAAAGAGAAGAGAGGACTTGTCATTCAAAGTATTATACAACTTACAAATATCATCAAAGTCTAAGAAAAAATGACCTATAATGTTCTATTAATACTAGTTTACAACTAGAATACAAAATGACCAAAAGGCCCTTTAATGAAAAGCCTCAAAATACAGCTCATGGAGTGTAGTGTAGGTTCGGTTTTGTTGTCTGTTTTAGGCCCTCTTTTGCATTTTTCTTGCACACTCCAAGCCTCGGGTTCATTACACTTTCACATGTCCATCCTCGTGGTCGTACTTGTATCATCCTCCCCTTATTGAAAGGATTTGACCTCGAATCCGTACCTTACAAAATCAAGAGAAGACAAACAAGCACGTATCCTCATGACTGAGGGGTTAGGGTTAGCAAAAAAATAACATATCAACATGCCTTGCCAAGGCGGAACAAACTTAAAGTATAGCCACGGGTCCTTTGTTTTAATCATGAAAAGATTAGTACAAATGCTACAAAGGAGGTGGCTCGGGCAAGCATCAAGACAAAAGGAAAATAGGCCAAGAGTAATCCTTTTCCACCCTAAGATGGTACCGGGATCAAATGGGTGGCGTAACCAAGGACTTAGGCCTCGGACACTCTCACTTTCCCTAGGGTGCTGTATTCAAAATTAGGTATACCTTCTATATCCCTATGGAAAATATCATGAGCACAAAGTTGATAAAGAAAGGTGTCACACGAGTCAAATCCAACTATGATCTCCCCAATAGCACTAGTAGGCTTAACATAGAAAACACATAAAGAAGAAGTAGATGGAATTTCTAAGCACGCAACACCTTCTCATTCAAGAGAGTAGTCTCTACATAGACATAAACTATCATGGGCAGCAAAGGGATCAAAAGCAAAACCATTTTTACCAAGACAATCACAATTCGGGTTTCCTAAACAATCAAGCATGTCAAGGTCCTTTCCACCCTATTGATCATTGTCCACAACCTCACTAGTTGTTGACAACACATTTACCAACGTAGGCCTACCTTGATTTTCACAAGGGTCAACTAGTGTGTGAATACTCTCGTCACTTGGTAATGGAACCTTAGTCAAGTTATAAGTGCTAGCACTAGATGGACAAAAATCATTTTCACGAGGAGAATCAATTTCGTCATCAAAAGGATCAACTAGTTCTTGCGTACCTACAACAAGAGTTTGGTTCTCATGTGACCTAGCAATACCGAGAGTATCACAAAAAGGAGACTCAAGCACCTCTACCCTAGGCAAAGCCGCAATTATACTTACTTGGCTCCTACTATCCACAACATAACATTCAAAGTTCATAGGAGTGTAGGGAATAACGTTTTTACCTCGTAGCTCACATGAGATACGGCCTTCCTCTTGACGTGTGTCTGGCAGCCCACTTTCCCCTTTTGACCTATCATACGATCCAACCTTTCATTTGCCATAGCTAGGTCTCAGGACATAGTGTCAAGGTAGGCCAAAATGACATTGGTGGCATTGTTGTCCATGGGTTGAGAGGTTGAAGCCGCGGGTTCCCTCGTAATTGTACCTAAAAAAAAAAGAAAAAGCCTACAAAGAAAAACACAAATTAGTTCGAAACAACCTCACCACACTCTAACATACTTGATCGTCTAAAACTTGGATCCATAAGTGTTGCAAGTCATCTCGTAGTTCATGATGAGTCGAGGGGTGAGTTTACTCCTTGGTAGGAATGGATTCTTTGTTTGAAGACACAAGGAAAGTAATGTACGAACTTGAACCAAGAATTACTAATTTTAAAAACAACAAAAGGACAAAAGAAGTGTAGACACAAACAATGGATGCAAAGGACTAATTGACAATCTGGTAGGAGTTTACTAGTTTGTTAATTAGTTCTAGGATGAACTAAAGGCAACTAAGAAACAAAGATTAGAAACTAAGAAATCTAAAATTTGAACTCAAAATGTTGCGTGAACAGTAATTTAGTGATGTGGTAGTCAACTATTGGTCTCGGTTTTGTCAAAATTTTACTCTCCAATTCCAAGTCTTGATCAATCTACAATTTGGAAATGGTGGATTTGGTTAATGGAGGAAAATTTGGTCTTGGAACTTCTTTTTCAAATTCAAAACAAGACTTGACCTTCTTGGTGCTTTCTCCTTGAAATAAGGTCCTTAAATCAAGGAAAGTAGGTGAAAAGTGGTTGTCAAGTCTTTTGAGTGATGTGATCAAGTCTTTCACCAACAAGTACTACAACTTGGCCTTTCACCTTTTGTGGATCAAATGTTCACTTTTTGTTTTAACAAAAGATGAAAAGGGTGAAGAACAACAAGAACACAATAACAACACCAAGAATGACAACAATATTCTCCAAGAACAACAACAAATTCCAACGCCCAACTCCACAACAACAAGGCCTTCAACACAGTCAAGGCTTATAATGACAACAACATCAAATCACTGAATGAAACCCTAGAAATGTTTCTTATATATTACAATAGAATTAGAAGTTAAAATGACCAAAAGGGCCCTTCAAGAATGGGCCTCCCTTCTAGTGTATGTAGAGGGTTGTTTTGGTGTGTATTTGGGCCTTTAATTACACTTCTCTTGCACACACACTTGGACAACTTCAATACACACCCACATGAGTCCATCTACGTGATCGCACTTGTATCATCCTCTCCATCTTGAGAGGAGTTTTCACACAAATTCATGGTTTCACCTCGTTCAATTGGCCACTTCATAAGCGATTACTCAAAATAGTCCGCAAAACATGAAGATCCCTAGAGTTCAATAAAACTTGGCATGTATCAAAAATGACTCAAAAAATAGTCCACCAACAAAGTGGACCCGAGATTAACACAAACACAATTCGAGGCTAACATCTTAATTTTGAACCTCGGCTTCCTCTCTGATACCAATTGATACCAGGCAAACAACAGAACACCAAAATTAGTCCAAAAATAGTCCACAAATTAGAAGAAATCCATGAGCCCTTTGGGAACTAGTTTCGACCAACAACAAAAACACAAAAATACAAGATATAATGGTGTATTTATACACCAAAATAGAAACAATATGTGAAGAACAAGATGAACGCAAAGGCACAAGATTCGGAGTTAACAATAACAACAAGAACACAATGTTACAACACAAACACCAAACACAATTACAAGAAAAGTAAAAGGATAGATAGATAGACCACATGAAGCTATAATCTTAAGAACCCAAGAATGGACAATCTTGGACCCTTAACACTACACATAAAAATAAACCTATCTCTTACAAAGACACAAGATCGGAATCCACCTCCCCGGCATCAATGTTTCCAAGAAAATGCAAACAACAAAAGAGAATCCGCCCTTTTGATGTACCTAGTTACAATTTCGGGTTTGGGTGCCTCAAAGGAGAGAGGAATTGATGTTCCTTCTGTCTTACAAGAATTACAACATCAAATTAGCCACACTTTGTTCACATTAACAATATTAACAAGTTCAAGTTCAAGATTAGATTTGGACATTTTTTAGTGTTAGTGAGAAAGAAACAACACTAGAAACACTCTAAACAACAAAAGACTACAAGACCTAGTCACAAATAAACATGTCTCGGCCAGGACAACAACAAGGACAACAACTTTCTCGGACAAGAACAGGCAGATTACTCTTTTTCGAGATTTTTTTTCAATTTTTCAACTTTTTTTTTTCTTTTTTCTACTCTCAAGACCAAGATTGATCTTGGTAGAACAAAATCAAAGATGGATTTGATACCAAATGATACACTACCAAAATGGATTGTACCAAAACAACCATAAAAATAGTCTACCAACACAATACAAAACCAAGACAAGTTGGAAACAAGTCCAAAACCAAGAATGCTACACAATGAAGAGATAATAACGTCTATGATAAGAATAATAACAAAATGAGACAATAACTCATGGATTGAAGATTACAAGATACACAAATGGTTACAATATTACAATGAACAAAGGATAGATAGTTAGACCTTGGTTGGTATAATGTTAAGAACACAAGAACAGGTGATACTCTTGGACCTTTAACGCTATACACAACGGTTAACCTAACTCATACGTTGACACAAGAGGGACTTTACCTCCTTTAAACACTAACGTCTCAAGCCATGAATGCAACACTAGTGATTCCACACTAGTATCACCCTAATTTTGGGTTGCCTTCTAAAGAGAAGAGAGGACTTGTCTTTCAAAGTGTTATACAACTTACAAATATCATCAAAGTCTAAGACAAAATGACCTATAATGTTCTATTTATACTAGGTTACAACTAGAATACAAAATAACTAAAAAGCCCTTTAATGAAAAGCCTCAAAATGCAGCTCATGGAGTGTAGTGTAGGTTCGGTTTTGGTGTGTGTTTTAGGACCTCTTTTGCTTTTTTCTTGCACACTCCAAGCCTCGGGTTCATTACACTTTCACAAATCCATCCTCATGGTCATACTTTTATCAATAATATACTTGAGGTCATGACTTGTTCAACTTTAATTGTAATTCTCTTTGAAGATTTATGTGAACCTTTCATTTATTTGAGTACTGGAATTCGATTTGTTTAACTTCTAGAAGGTATTTTAGTCCTCTACTATGAGTTAAGTTGATAAACAAACACTTATTATCAGTCAAGTTGGTCAAATATTTGAGGGGAGAGCGTCTTGGGTATTTATACGTGGTCCACAACCATTTCACTGAGTGATCTATCTTAAGACCTAATAGGTAAGGCATCCTTAGCCCATACCCTAATATCTATCTAGTAGCTACAACCCTCCGAATCCTTACTAGTGTTATAACTTATTTGCCCTTAGTTATGTAAAGGAATTTGTAGTTTGATAAATGGATAGTCCTTGTTCGTTGACTCAGTACGATAATTATTCCCCAAGCCCTCAAAAGGAGTGTGAGTGGGTCAGTTTTCATTTCATCGGAGGGTGGATTAATGAATGGCTGCCTTAGCTCTATCGACAGAGGAAATAGGTTCCTGAAGAAAGAAAAGCCACCTCCAATCGAGCTTTCTTATGCTTATGACTAGTATTCTAGGGGATACCTACGAAAATGACTCTATTGGTGGAGATCCGGCAACTAGAAAGACTTATTGGATTGGTTATTCTCCCTCGGAAACAAGAAGTTATAGTCCCGAAGGGATAATCTCAACTACTTGACGCCCATTCGATGCATCCATTATGGTTATATCATATACCCCTTTGTCTTTTCATATGATTTTGCTTACTATACCTGGTGTTGTAGCATTAGAAACTGAATTCTTAATATTTCTACCGTTGGGATAAATCTGACCCCTTCTCCTGTTCACACCTACGTATAGAGGATATTTTGAGAAGTGCACATCCTTCTTAGTAGCTGGGTTTGGGGAAAGAATAGGGAAGCTTATTTCACTACATTTTTTACCAGCGACAGGCAAGAATTTTTTTTACTTTTGCGGGGGTGATAGCTCTAAAAAGACAAATTATCAATCTTTTGTTTCATCTCTAGAAAGATACGATCGGGAGGAGCTAATTCAAACCCCTCCGATAAAATAAGAACAAACCCCTACGTTCAACACCCATGAACCAATGTATCTGTATCACTTTTCTGCTAAAAATGTCTATTGAGTTAAAGTAATGAAAGCTGCGATAGAAATAGTACTTTGGTGTAAAACATTAATGATCACAATACCACATGAAAATTATCCTTTCAAAAGTTCATTCATGCATGTAATTGCTTTTATTGGTATATCGAGAGTTCCTCAACGTATTATTTGACATAAAATGAATATCGGATTTATCTTGGATGATTTAAGCAGATGCCAGAGTGATATATCTGAACTACTCTAACCATTTGAATAACTCCGAGCGATAGATTCTTCATCTCCATCAGAGCCTTCCTGCATTGGACTTTGTGATGCAATCCCTCTAAGGTGATAGTTTCGATGATGTGTATTTGGGTAAAAGTTGCTTCATTTCTAATTGAGTAACAGATAGGTTACAGACTTCTCTTTGCTAAACTCATCAATCGTATATTCAATGGACTTAAAGGTTCCACTAGTAGAAAATAAGACAAGATCAGAAGCCAAAATCGAAGAAGAATAAACTAGGATGATTTAACCTAGAACCTTTATTGCCTCAGAAAGATTCAAATGGCATCAATAGAGGCCTTGAGGATTCTTGACAAAGAAATAGAAGTGAGCTCATTAGTGAAGGAGGACGATAGCCATGTTGGGCCTGTTGAAGATATCCAACTTGCAATCTACTAATGAAAAGGGTAATGGTCAATTACGTAGTGCAGTCTATCGATAAACATCTTTTTCTTAGAAGAAGGAGGAAAATATGCACCAATTTTGCCTAAAAATTTGAGATGGAATATCCTTACGAACAATACTTACTATTGAAATAAGGCAAAATGCAGCACCAATTTGAACATTGTTAGAAACAACAGTCTCTGGCTTGTGATGATGGTATTTGTTGAAAGATATACAAAAACTTAGATATCGGATATGGTATAGAGGTCGCCAATTTCATGTATGTTTTAAAGAGAGACTTACAGTTGAAGCCACTGGCGCTCAGAAATAGTAAACTCACAGTGCTAGGCATAGCAACGGCACACCAACTAGGAGGTGTGAACTGAGCATTGCGGATGAGCTATGGGAAGCAGGGAACGATTCTGCTTTTTGACAAGGACAGAACGAAAGAAACATTTATTATTTATGCTTCAGATTATGAACTTTTGAATAAAACTTCATTAAACATATGCATAACATTTAATATGGATGACTATTGTATGACATACCAATGAGTTATTTGTTTCCTTCTCCTTTGTTTCTCCTTCATTTTCTTCATTCTACCAAAGTAATTTCTCCTTCCATTCCTTTCACGTTCTTAGGATTTGATGTATAAGACATGAATAAAATATCATTTTTGAGATATTGATCAAGGTCAAACATCAAATGGTATTTACAAAACATTATCCCAAAATGTTAATTCATACACACAAAAAGAAGAAGAGTAGTTTATAAGATAAAGAAGAAAATAGAAGGCCCAAATATATAAGAAAAAAAACAATTTTTCTATACACATTATCGTCATATGTCTTCTGAAAAAATTGTTAAAATTATCTGTACAGTTGAGCATACATCATCACAACAAATGCTAGCTATTTTAATTTGTTTTTCCTTATTACCGAAAGCGTATGGTGATGAAACGGGATCACTTGGAATAAGTATGTTCCTTTTAAGTGATCACTAAGAGGAAAATTACCTACTGATGATGTAATACCCCGACGTCTTCTAAGCTAAGTTCCGTCCGTGGAAAGTCTAAGCATTAACTTCTAGAATGATCTAAATTATTATTCATGTGTAATTTATTAGATTTCAACCTTTCATTACGTAGATGACTGAATTATCTTTCTAATGATATAAGATTCGTCCAAAAAAAATCCTTGGTGAAGAAGTTGTGAATAATGTAAAGTTCCAGTCATAAACATCGTCATTTTGGGGTCTAGCGCATAACGGAGAGGTTTAAATTGACAATCATCAAATTCTAGTGGGGCTCCGCGATGGCGGTGCATCGCAGAGGCACCCAATTTCCCACTCGTCGAATTCTAGTGGACCACTGCGATTGTGGCGCGTCATGGTGGTACCCCAAATTGGATTTTAAGTTCAAATTTCTAGTTTCGTTCAGGAGTCATTAAGGGTAATTTTAACTTTTACCTTGACTTTAAAAATGTCCAAACAAAGGATTTAGGGTATGTTAGAGCAAGTTAACCCTATTTTCATTAAAATCATCAACAATCCTCTCTAGGGTTTCGAATAAGAACTTCAAGAAACCCAAGATTCAACTATGGGTTTTAAAAATTGATTGAAGATTCGAAATCCCTAAAACATAGGCTTCAAGAAGCACCCACTAATTTCGTAAATAGAGGTACGCGGGGTTATCCTAAAACTCATGGGCATGTTTTTAAAAAGGAACTTACATAAGACTTTAAATTTATATAAGTATATATATGTTTTTACAAATGGGGGTTTTCAATTGATACAAATAACATGTTTTGATATATGATTTTGAAAGAAATATTGAGATATCATGGGGTTGTTCGTTTGAATGTATTTAGATGGTTGAATTATGAACCCGTGACCTGAAATTTCAAAAGGGTACGATGTACACGAGTTGTGAATTTTCTAAATTCCCTATGATAATGTTTATACCTAATATTACACTTGTGTTGAACCAATGAGAGCATGAGTTTTGCAATTAATACGACATTACTCATAAATGATTTAACTTCTTGAATGATTATATGTTTTGAACCATGGTGTATGTGTTTAATAGTGTGAATGTCATACATAAGTGCATGTTGCAAATGGTATGAAAAGCTAGAAAGTTGATGTGATATTGATGACTTGCAAGTCGGGTATGATGATACCCTGCAGAGTATGACATGCGATTGATTATACTAAGTTTAATGCATTGATTTTGTGAGATAGGTGGTTACCCAAATAAAGCACGAGTCAAATAACTCTACGCTGGAAACCGTGTTTGCCGAATTGGGAACTTGGTAGCCTTTTGTGTGATCTTGTGTACCTGATATTATGTCATCCCAAATTGGGACTATGGTTAGGAGCCCTGCTTTGTGATTTTGTGCACTACCATAATCGATTGGATCGAGACACCCTGCTGTGTGATCTTGTGCATTTTTCCCTCACTTATACTCTAATATCGGTGGTAATCGAGATTTGACAGTTGGTGTAAAGGTGAAATTGTAGGGTGTACCACCTAGCTCAAATGTATTGCATTTTTATAGAAAAATTATTATACTATGCCTATGTATTTTCAAAATCATTTTGCAATAATGTGCTATATATCAGCTCTCATTTATTTATATATAAATCTCTACTTTGTTTTGGATTACTCTGCGTACCAGTACTTTGTATTGACCCCCTTTCCTCCTAGGTTTGGAGGCATAGTCTCGGGGTCCAGAAAATTAGTAGATTCTTCAGATAATTTTGCAGAGATAAGTGGTGTGCCTTCTATATTCCGGAAGGCCTGATGTTTGGCAGTTTATTTATCATTTAAGTGTTTTGGGTCTACTGGGGGCCTTGTCCGATTTTCAGATGTCGATAGATCTTGTAGGACATTATTTCCCATGATTGATTTCATTGGACTCATGACCATGTTTCCATATTATTGTGAATCTTCCGCATTTCATTTATCATATGAATTATGTGCATTATTACCAGATAGATAGGGGTGTTTCGGTCCTTCATGGTTTGAAATGCACGTCACGGCAAGGGTCCTGTTTCGGGTCATAAAAAACTTGGTATCAGAGCACGGTTTATGGTCCCAGGGTTTCTACAAAATTGCATCGGGTAGAATCTTGTTTATGGGTGTGTAGCACACCATACTTATAAGCAGGAGGCTACTAGGCATTTTGGAAATATTTCCCTTCCTTGTGATTTAGTTCGTGCTTCAGAGTCAAGTCTGTTCCTAATCAGTGATCTTTTGTCATAGAGAAATAACAGTCATGCCTCAATATCGCAATACTAATCAGAGTGCTCAGATGATAAAGTCCATTCCACCCATAGGATGAGAAAACGTAATAGAGATCCTACTCCAGACACTGTCCCTACTCTAGGAGACCCTCTAGTCCTAACCAGTCCACCTTGGACTCCACGGACTAATAGTCATTGTCCCCTAACTACTTAGAGGGATATTTTGAATGAAAAATTAGACAATCTATTCATATGCTGACATAGTTGATGGCTAATCAGGCCCAACAATTAGAAGATATTATATCTGCGCCAGTTATATCTGAAGCTACTAGGGTGGGTCAGTTCATGAGAATGAACCCGCCTAAGTTTACTGGCACTAATGTATAAGAGAATCTGCAAGAGTTCATAGATAAAATGGAGAAGATTTTTAGAGTGATGCATGGGGATCAGGTGGAAGGTGTTGAGCTAGCGTCTTAGCAGCTAAAGGATGTAGCAAACCAATGGTATAATGAGTGGGAAGAGGCAAAGGGTCACAGTGCTGAGCCCATAGTGTGGGATGAATTTGTAAAAGCTTTTCTTGATCGATTCTTTCCTTTGGAGATGAGGGAAGATAAAGCATAGGAATTCATAAACCTTAAGCAGGGTAAGATAAGTGTTCAGGAGTATACTCTAAAGTTTAATTAGCTGGCCCGTTATGCTCCTGGGATGACGAGCAGTATGAGAGCCCGAATGAGGAAGTTTGCTTCTGGCCTTCAGATGATCTGGTGCTTGAGTGTCAGGGAGCTATGCTGAATAAAGAGTTGAACTTTACTAGGATGAAGTTCACATGGAATAGGCAGAGGAGAAGAAAAAGAAGATTTCTGAATATAGGGAGAAGGAAAGATAGGCAAAAAGAGCCAGATGAGCCGACCAGGGTTACAGTCAGCCTCAAAGTAGTAAGTGGGGAAATAAATAGTAGAGAAAGAAGAATTGGGGTAATGCACAGTTTGCTGCCAGCGCCCCCATGCCCAGACCACCGGCAGATAGATAATATCAGGGTTTTCAGACTCACCATTAATCCAGAGCCCCACTTACTCAGTCGTAGGGCAGTATGACGCTGCTCCGCGGTGTGAGACTTATGGAAATAATTACCCAGGGAAGAGTTATTTTGAGGGGAGAAATTGTTATTCTCTTGGCATGATAGGTCACCTTTAGAGAAATTGCCCTTCGGCTGGAGAAAATACGGGGGGAGAGGGATAAGTCCTAAGATGCCTTCATGGCTCCTCCTCTTAAGTGTGCCCCTTCAGCTGCCAAAAGCGGTCGTAACCGGCTATACACTTTGACTAATAGCCAGGAAGAGGAAGCTTTACCAGATGTTATCATTGGTATGTTATGAATATTTTCCCGTAATGTTTATGTATTGCTTGATCCTGGGTTTACCTTATCCTATGTGATCTCTTGTGTGGATGTTGGTTTTGGGTTTTATCCCAAAGTTATTGTAGAACACTTCACTGTTTCCACTCCTGTAGGTGATTCTGCTGTTGCTAGAAGGGTGTATAAAAATTATGTTGTATCTATTCTTAGCCGGGATACTGTGGCAGACCTTATAGAACTTGATATGGTAGACTTTGATGCTATCCTTGGGATGGATTGGCTCCATTCGTGTTATGCCACACTTGATTGCAGAACCAAAAGGTTACTTTTTTCTTTCTTGAATGAGTCACCAATTGAGTGGGCAAGAAATTCTATGGCACCTAGAGGTCACTTTATCTCTTATCTTAAAGCCCAAAAGCTCATATCCAGAGGTTGTATGTACCATCTAATCTGTGTAAAAAATTCTAGGGTTGAAAGTCTTCTTATTTAGTCAGTCCCTGTAATGAATGAGTTTCCAGAAATCTTTCTTGAAGATCTTCCAGAGATACCACCTGATAGGGAGATATATTTTGACATTGATGTATTGCCAGACACTCGTCCTATTTCCATTCCGCCATATGGAATGGCTCCCATGTAACTGAAAGAGTTAAACGAATAGCTTGCAGACCTAACAGACAAAGGCTTTATTCGTTCTACTATTTTCCCATAGGGTGCACCTGTACTTTTTATGCCAAAGAAGGATGGGTCCCTTCGTATGAGCATAGACTACCTCCAGTTGAATAAGGTCAGTATTAAAACCAAATATCCTTTTCCTAGGAGTGATGATCTTTTTGACCATTTTTAGGGTGCTAAGTGTTTTTCAAAAATAGACCTTCATTCGGGCTATCACCAGTTGAAGGTTAGGGAGTCAGATATTCCCAAAACAGCCTTCGAAACCCGATATGGTCACTATGAGTTCTTAGTCATATCCTTCGGGTTGACTAACGCGTCTACAACCATTATGGATCTTATGAATAGGGTGTTTTATCAGTTTTTAGATTTGTTCATCATAGTGTTAATTGACGATATTCTGATCAATTCCAAAAGTGAGGAACGCCATGCCAATCACCTCTGAATTATCCTTCAGACCCTTAAGGATCATCAGTTATATACTAAGTTCTCCAAATGTGAATTCTGGATGAATGCTATTGCCTTCTTGGGGCATATTATATCTAGTGACGGGATTAAAGTGGATCCCCAAAAGATTGAGGTAGTGAGAAAATGGCCCAAACTCGATATTCGAATCTTCTTGGGTTTGGTGGGTTATTACAGAAGGTTCATAGAGAGTTTTTTTCCATAGCTACTCCACTCACTAAATTGACTCAGAAAAAGGTGAAGTTTCTGTGGTTTGACTTTTTTGAAAATAGTTTTGAGAAGTTGAAAGACACGCTAACTACTGCTCCTATTTTGAATCTTCCCGAGGGTGTAGATAGTTTGGTGGTATAATGTGATGCGTCCTGTGCGGGACTTGGTTGTGTATTGATGCAACATGGTAAGGTGGTAGCTTATGCATCTAGGCAGTTAAAGGTACATAAGCAATATTACCTCTCTCACGACTTAGAGTTAGCAGCTGTGGTGTTTGCACGTAGGATCTGGAGGCATAATCTCTATGGAGTGCATGTTGATATTTATACTGACCACAAAAGTTTGTAGTATGTTTTCTCGCAGAAAGAATTAAACCTCAAGCAGAGGCGTTGGAAGGGGCTTTTGAAAGACTATAATATGAGCCTATATTACCATCCGGGCAAGGCAAATATTGTAGCCGACACTCTCAGTAGGTTGTCTATGGGTAGGTTTTCTCATGTTGAAGAGGGGAAGAGAGAGATAGTGAAGGATATTCACTGCCTTAAAAATCTGGGAGTGTGACTCTTAGATTCTAAAGATGGAAGGGTGATAGTTGATGAGATAGCTAAGTCATCCCTTTGTCCTGAAGTAAAAGAGAAGCAGATTGAAGATCCCATATTGATGCAAATCAACAAAGATGTGGGTCAACAAAATATAATGTCGTTTGAAATTGGTGGTAATGGTATTCTGAGATATGAGGGTAGGTTTTGTATCCCGAATGTTGATGGACTGTGGGAAAGAATCCTTGATGAAGCACACACTTTGAGGTATGTTGTTCACCCGGGCTCTACTAGGATGTACCATAATCTAAAAACTTTGTATTGGTGGAATAACATGAAACATGATGTAGCTTATTTTGTTTCCAAGTGTTTGAACTGTCAGCAAGTGAAGGTAGAACATTTGAGTCCAGGAGGTACTTCCCTAGAGATAGCTCTGCCTTTATGGAAGTGTGAGATGATAAATATGGACTTTATTACAGGACTTCCGAAGTCCCGAAACCAGTATAATTCTATATGGCTAATTGTATATAGGCTTACCATGTTAGCGTACTCTTTGCCTGTCAGGACTAACTATTCAGGAGAGGATTATGCTAAGCTATTCATTGTAGAAATAGTTCGTTTACATGGAGCACCTGTGTCCATTATATTTTACCAAGCTACGTAGTTTTCTTCTCAGTTTTGGAGATCTTTTCAAAGAGGTTAAGGTGCCCAAGTGAACCTAAGTACTGCTTTTCACCCCAAACGGATGGGCAAGCGGAATGCACCATCTATACCCTTGAGGATATGTTGAGGGCTTGTGTGATTGATTTTAAAGGTAGTTGGGTGGATCACTTGCCATCGATAGAGTTCACCTATAATAATAATTTCCATTCCAGAATTAAGATTGCTCCATTTGAGGCATTGTATAAGAGAAGATATAGGTCACTAATAGGGTGGTATGAAGTGGGTGATATGCAGATGTTTGGGCCTGATCTTGTTCATCAGGCAATGAAAGATGTGAAGCTTAATAGAGAACAATTTAAGATAGCTTAGAGTTATTAGAAATCCTATGCCGTTGTTAGGAGGAGAGAGTTAGAGTTTGAGCTCGGAGATTGGGTATTTCCGAAGGTTTCTCCCATGAAGAGAGTTATGCGATTCAAAAAGAAAGGTAAATTGAGACCTCGCTATATAGGACCATATCATATTTTGAGGAGAATAGGTGGTGTTGTGTATGAGTTAGAATTGCCTGCCAGTTTGGGTTCTGTCCATCCGGTATTTCACATATCCTTGTTGAAGAAATGCATTGGAGACCATTCACTGGTGTTGCCTGTAGAAGAGATCAAGGTGACAGCCTCCTTATCATATGTAAAGGAACCTATTGCAATCCTATATTCTCTGGTACAGAAGTTGAGAAGTAATGAAATTGTTTCAATTAAGGTGTTTTGGAGAAATAAAAAGGTTGAAGGAGCCACTTGGGAATTAGAAGACGACATGAGAACAAGATAGTCACACCTTTTTGACCCAGATAGATGGCAGAGTTGAAGGTATAACCCTTACCTAAATCTTTGTATGCTTGGAATCATTCTTGTCTGTGTTCCCCATCATCATTCAGAAATGAATGATCCCAAGGGGGGATACTGTAACACCCCGACTTCTTCTTAGCTAAGTTTAGTCCATGGAAAGACTAAGCATTAGCTTCTTGAATGATCTAAATTATTTTTCATGTGGATTTTCCTAGATTTCAACCTTTCATTAAGTAGATGACTGAATTAGCTTTCCAACGATATAAGATTCGTCCAAAATGGAAAAGTTATGAATAGTTTAAAGTTCCAGTCGTAAACATGTCATTTTGGGGTCTAGCGCATCGCGGAGAGGGTTAAATTGACAATCATCAAATCCTAGTGGGGCTCCGCAATGGTGCCACATCGTGGAGGCACCCAATTTTTCACTCGTCGAATTCCTGTGGACCACCACGACTGTGGCATGTTGCGGTGGTACCCAAAATCGGATTTTTATGTTCGAATTTCTGGTTCTATTCCAGTGTCATTAAGGGTAATTTTTAATTTTCCCTAGCCTTTAAAAACGTCCAAATAAAGGATTTAGGGTATGTTTGAGCAACTTAACCCTATTTTCATTAAAATCATAAGAATCCTCTCTAGGATTTCAAACAAGAACTTCAAGAAACTCAAGATTCAACTGTGGATTTTCAAAATCGATTGAAGATTTGAAATCTCCAGATCATAGGCTTCAAGAAACACCCGCTAATTTTGTAAATAGAGGTATGTGGGGTTATCCAAAAGTTCATGGCAATGTTTTCAAGAAGGAACTTACGCAAGACTTTAAATTTATACTAGTATATATATGTTTTTACAAATGGGGGTTTTCAATTAATACAAATAACATGTTTTGAAAGAAATATTGAGATATCATGGGGTTGTTTGTTTAAATGTATTTAGATGGTTAAATTGTGCACCCATGACCTGAAATTTTGAAAGGGTACGATGTACACGAGTTGTGAATTTTCTAAATTTCCCATGATAACGTTTATACCCCATATTACACTTGTGTTGAATCATTGAGAGAATGAGTTTTGCAATTGATATGACATTACTCTTAAATGATTTAGCTTCTTGAGTGATTGTAAGTTGAGGCCCATGGTGTGTATGTTTAATGGTGTGAAAGTCATATATAAGTGCATGTTGCAAATGATATGAAAGCTGGAAAATTGATGCGATATTGATGATTTGCAAGTTGGGCATAATGGTACCCTGTAGAGTATGACATGTGATTAATTAAACTAAGTTTAATGCATTGATTTTGTGAGATAGGTTGTTACCCGAAGAAAGCACGAGTCAAATGAATCTACACTGGAAACTGTGTTTGCCGACTTGGGAACTTGGTACCCTACTGTGTGATCTTGTGTACCTGATATTATGTCATCCCAAATTAGGACTATGGTTAGGATCCCTACTTTGTGATCTTGTGCACTACCATAATCGATTGGGTCGAGACACCCTGCTATGTGATCTTGTGTATTATTCCCTCACATATACTCTAATATCGACGACAACTGAGATTTGACAGTTGGTGTAATTGTGAAATTATAGGGTGTACCACCTAGCTCAAATGTGTTGCATTTTTGTTGAAAAATTATTATACTATGCCCATGTATTTTCACAATCATTTTGCAATAATGTGATTTATATCAGCTCTTATTTATTTTATATAAAAATCTCTACTTTGTTTTGGATTACTCTGTGTACCAGTACTTTGTATTGACCCCCTTCCCTCCCAGGTTCAGAGGCACAGTCTAGGGGTCCAAAAAATCAGTAGATTAATCAGATAGTTTTGCAGAGACAAGTGGTGAGCTTTCTATATTTTGGAAGACCTGATGTCTGGCAGTTTATTTATCATTTAATAGTTTTGGGTCTACTGGGGGCCTTGTCCCAGTTTTCAAATAGTTGTTTGTTTTAGTCATGTAGTAGAGACTTCCCAGATGATTTTCAGATATCGATAGATGTTTTGGGACATTATTTCCCATTATTGATTTCATTGGACTCATGATCATGTTTCTATTGTATTGTGAATCTTCGTCATTACTTTTACCATATGAATTATGTGCATGATTACCAGATAGATAGGGGTGTTTCGGGCCTTCATGATTTAGAATGGTCGTCATGGCAAGGGTCCCAGTTCAAGTCATGAAAAACTTGGTATCAGAGCACGATTCATAGTCCCAGGGTGTCTGCAAAATAACATTGGGTAGAGTCTTGTTTATGGGTGTGTAGCATACCACACTTATAAGCAGGAGGCTACTAGGCGTTTAGGAAATGTTTCCCTTTCTTGTTATTTAGTTCGTGCTTCAGAGTTAAGTCTGTTCCTAATTAGTGATCTTTTGTCTTACAAAAATAACAGTCATGTCTCCTCATCACAATACTAATCAGAGTTCTCAGAATGATGAAGTCCATCCCACTCATGGGATGAGGAAACATAATAGAGCTCCCACTCCTGACCTTGTACCTACTTCGGGAGACCCTCCAGTCCCAACTAGTCCACCTAGGGCTCCATGGACTGAAGTTAACTGTCCTCCAACTACTCAGAAGGATATTTCGAATGCGAAATTTAGACAATCTATTCATATGCTGACACAATTTGTGGCAAATCAGGCCCAATGATTTGAAGATGTTGGGTCTACGCCAGTTATATCTGAAGCTACTAGGGTGGGTCAGTTCATGAGAATGAACCTAACTAAGTTTACTGGCACTAAGGTAGAAGAGAATCCGCAAGAGTTAATAGACAAAATGGAGAAGATTTTTAGAGTGATGCATGTGGATTAGGTTGAAGGTGTTGAGATAGCGGCTTATCATCTAAAGGATGTAGCGAACCAATGGTATAATGAGTGGGAAGAGGCAAAAGGTGACAGTGCTGAGCCCACATTGTGGGATGAATTTGTGGAAGGTTTTCTTGATCGATTCTTTCCTTTGGAGATGAGGGAAGCTAAAGAATAGGAATTCATGAACCTTAACCAGGGTAATATGAGTGTTCGGGAGTATACTCTAAATTTTAATCAGCTGTCCCGTTATGCTCCTAAGATGATGAGTAGTATGAGGGCCTGAATAAGGAAGTTTGCTTTCGGCCTTTCAGATGATCTGATGCTTGAGTGTCAGTAAGCTATGCTGAATAAGGAGTTGGACTTTTCTAGGCTGACATTTCACATGCAACAGTTAGAGGAGAAGAAAAAAAAGATTTTTGAATCTAGGGAGAAGGAAAAACAGGTAAAAAGAGACAGATCTGCCGACTAGGGTCGCAGTCAGCCTCCAAGCAGTAAGTAGGGGAATAAATTGTAGAAGAAGAAGAATTAGGGTGATACACAGTTTGCTACCAGCCCCCCCGCACCCAGACCACCGACAGACAAACAATTTCAGGGTTTTCAGACTCACCATTGATCCAGAGCCCCACTTACTCAGTCGTAGGTCAGTGTGGCCTAGCAGCATCGTACTAATCTGCGGTGTGAGACTTGCGAAAAGAATTACCCAGGGAAGTGTTATTTTGAGGGTAGAAATTGTTATTCTCTTGGCAAGGTAGGTCACCTACAGAGAGATTGCCCTTCTGCTAGAGGAAATACAAGGGGGGGAGGGGGCTACGTCCCAAACTGCCTCTATGGCTCCTCCTCCTAAGTTTGTCCCTTCAGCTGCCGAGAGCGGTCGTAATCGGCTATACACTTTGACTAACTGCCAGGAAGAGGAAGCTTTACCAGATGTTGTCACCGATATGTTACAAATATCTTCCCGTAATGTTTAGGTATTGCTTGATCCTGGGTCTACCTTATGTTATGTGATCTCTTGTGTGGCTGTTGGTTTTGGGTTTGATCCAGAAGTTATTGTAGAACGCTTAACTGTTTCCACTCCCGTAGGTGATTCTGTTGTTGCTAGAAGGGTGTATAGAAATTGTGTTGTGTCTATTTTTAGTCGGGATACTTTGGAAGACCTTATAGAACTTGATATGGTAGACTTTGATGCTATCCTTGGGATGGACTGGCTCCATTTATGTTATGCCACTCTTGATTGCAGAACCCAAAAGGTTACTTTTTTTTTCCCTAATGAGTCACTAATTTAGTGGGTAGGAAATTCTGTGGCATCTAGAGGTCACTTCATCTCTTATCTTAGAGCCCAAAAGCTAATCTCCAGAGGTTGTATGTACCATCTAATCTGCGTAAAAAATTCTAGGGTTGAAAGTCTTCCTCTTCAGTTAGTCCCTGTAGTGAATGAGTTTCCAGAAGTCTTTCCTGAAGATCTCCCAGAGATACTACCTGATAGGGAGATAGATTTTGGCATTGATGTATTGGCAGACACTCATCCTATTTCCATTTTTCCATATGGAATGGCTCCCGTGGAACTAAAAGAGTTAAAAGAATAGCTTGCAGACCTAATAGACAAAGGCTTTATTCGTCCTAGTGTTTCCCCATGGGGTGCACCTGTACTTTTCATGCCAAAGAAGGATGGGTCCCTTCGCATATGCATAAACTACCGCCAGTTGAATAAGGTCACTATTAAAAGCAAATATCCTCTTCCTAGGATTGATGATCTTTTCGACCATCTTTATGGTGCTAAGTATTTTTCAAAAATAGACCTTCATTCGGGCTATCATCAGTTAAAGGTTAGGGAGTCAGACATTCCCAAAACAGCCTTCCGAACCTAATATATTCACTATGAGTTCTTAGTCATGTCTTTCAGGTTGACTAATGCTCCTGCAACCTTTATGGATCTTATGAATAGGGTGTTCCGTCAATTTTTAGATTTGTTCTTTATAGTGTTCATTGACGATCTTCTGATCTATTCCAAAAGTGAGGAACACTATGCCAATCACCTTTGAATTATCCTTCAGACCCTTAAGGATCATCATTTATATGCTAAGTTCTCCAAATGTGAATTCTGGATGGATGCTATTGCCTTCTTGGGGCATATTGTATCTAGTGATAGGATTAGAGTGGATACCCAAAATATTAAGGCAGTGAGAAAATGGCATAGACCCATGACTCCAACCGATATTCAGAGCTTCTCGGGTTTTGCGGGTTATTACAGAATGTTTATAGAGATTTTTTATTCCATAGCTACTCCGCTCACTAAATTGACTCATAAAAAGGTGAAGTTTGTCTGGTCTGACTTGTGTGAAAATAGTTTTGAGAAGTTGAAAGACAAGCTAACTACTGCTACTATTTTGACTTTTCCTAAGGGTGTAGATGGTCTTGTGGTATATTGTGATGCGTCCCGTGTAGAACTTGGTTGTGTATTGATGCAATATGGTATGGTGGTAGCTTATGCATCTAGGCAGTTAAAGGTGCATAAGCGAAATTACCCCGCTCATGACTTAGAGTTAGAAGCTGTGGTGTTTGAACTTAGGATCTGGAGGCATAATCTCTATGGAGTGCATGTTGATATTTATACTGACCACAAAAGTTTGCAGTATGTTTTCTCGCAGAAAGAATTAAACCTCAGGCAGAGGCGTTAGAAGGAGCTTTTGAAAGACTATGATATGAGCCTGTATTACCATCCGGTCAAGGCAAATGTTGTAGCCGATGCTCTCAGCAGGTTGTCTATGGGAAGATTTTCTCATATTGAAGAGGGGAAGAGAGAGATGGTGAAGGATATTCACCGCCTTGTAAATCTGGGAGTGCGACTCTTAGATTCTGAAGATTGAGAGGTGATTGTTGATGAGTTAGCTAAGTCATCCCTTTGTCCTGAAGTAAAAGAGAAGCAGATTAAAGATCCCATCTTGATGCAAATCACGAAAGATATGGGTTAACAAAAGGTACTGTCATTTGAAATTAGTGGTGATGGTATTCTGAGATATCATGGTAGGTTGTGCATCCTGAATGTTGATGGACTATGGGAAAGAATCCTTGATGAAGCACACACTTCGAGGTATGTTGTTCACTCGGGCTCTACTAAGATGTATGATAGTATAAAAACTTTGTATTGGTGGAATAACATGAAACATGATGTAGCTTATTTTCTTTCCAACTGTTTGAACTATCAACAAGTGAAGGTAGAACATTTGAGTCCAGGAGGTCTTTCCCAAGAGATAGCTCTGCCTTTATGAAAGTGGGAGATGATAAATATGGACTTTATTACAGGACTTTTGAATTTCCGAAACCAGTATGATTCTATATGGGTAATTGTATATAGGCTGACCAAGTCAGCGCTCTTTTTGCTTGTCAGGACTAACTATTCAGGAGAGGATTATGCTAAGCTGTTCATCGTAGAAATAGTTCATTTATATGGGGAACCTGTGTCCATTATATTTGACCGAGGTACGCAGTTTTCTTCTCAGTTTTGGAGATCTTCTTAGAGAGGTTTAGGTGCCCAAGTGAACCTAAGTACTGCTTTTCACCCTAAATGGATGGGCAAGCGGAACGCACCATCCATACCCTTGAGAATATGTTAAGGGCTTATGTGATTGATTATAAAGGTAATTGCGTGGATCATTTGCCTTTGATAGAGTTCGCCTATAATAACAGTTTCCATTCCAGTATTAAGAAGGCTCCATTTGAGGCATTGTATAGGAGAAGATATTGGTCACTAATAGGGTGGTATGAAGTGGGTGGGATGCAGATGTTTGGGCCTAATCTTGTTCATCAGGAAATGGAAGATGTGAAGCTTATTAGAGAATGACTTAAGATAGGTCAGAGTTGTAAGAAATCCTATGACATTGTTAAAAGGAGAGAGTTAGAGTTTGAGGTCAGAGATTGGGTATTTTTGAAGGTTTGTCCCATGAAGAGAGTTATGTGATTCAGAAATAAAGGTAAATTGAGTCCTCGCTATATATGACCATATCAGATTTTGAGGAGAATAGGTAGTGTTGCGTATGACTTAGAATTGCCTGCCATTTTTGGTTCTGTACATTCGGTATTTTACGTATCCTTGTTGAAGAAATGTATTGGAGATGATTCTTTAGGGTTGCCTGTAAAAGTGATCAAGGTGACAGCCTCCTTATCATATGAAGAGGAACCTATTGCAATCCTAGATCGTTAGGTCCAAAAGTTGAGAAGTAAAGAAATAGTTTCAATTAAGCTGTTGTGAAGAAATAAGAAGGTTGAAGAAGTCACTTGGGAATCAGAAGACGACATGAGAACAAGATACTCACACCTTTTTGACCCAGTAGATAGAAGAGTTGAAGGTATAACCCTTAACTAAATCTTTGTATGCTTTAGTATGCTTGGAGTCGTGCTTGTCTGTGTTCCCCATCATCATTCAGGGATGAATTATCCCAAGTGGTGGATATAGTAACACCCTGACGTTTTCTTAGCTATGTTCCATCCATGGAAAGTCTAAGAATTATCTTCTAGAATGATCTAAATTATTTTTCATGTGGAATTTCCTAGATTTCAACCTTTCATTACGTAGATTACTGAATTATCTTTCCAACGATATAAGATTCATCCAAAATGGACCCTCAGTGAAGAAGTTATGAATAATTTAAATTTCCAGTCGTAAACATGTCATTTTGGGGTCTAGCGCATCGCGGAGAGGGTCAAATTGACAATCGTCAAATCCCAGTGCGGCTCCGCAATGGTGTTGCACATCGGAGGCACCCAATTTTCCATTCGTCGAATTCTAGTGGACCACCGCGACTGTGGCACGTCGTGGTGGTACCCAAAATTGGGTTTTTAAGTTCAAATTTCTAGTTCTGTTCAAGAGTCATTAAGGGTAATTTTGACTTTTTTCTAGCCTTTAAAAACGTCCAAACAAAGGATTTAGGGTATGTTTGAGCAACTTAACCCTATTTTTATTAAAATCATCAAGAATCCTCTCTGGGGTTTCGAAAAAGAACTTCAAGAAACTCAAGATTCAACTGTGGATTTTCAAAATCGATTGAAGATTTGAAATTCCCAGATCATAGGCTTCAAGAAGCACCCGATAACTTCATAAATAGCGGTACGTGGGGTTATCCTAAAGTTCATGGCCATGTTTTCAAAAAGGAACTTACGCAAGACTTTAAATTTATACAATTATATATATGTTTTTACAAATGGGGGTTTTCAATTGATACAAATAACATGTTTTGAAATATGATTTTGAAAGAAATATTGAGATATCATGGGGTTGTTTGTTTGAATGTATTTAGATGGTTGAATTGTGAACCCGTGACCTGAAATTTCAAAAGGGTACGATGTACACGAGTTGTGAATTTTCAAAATTTCCCATGATAATGTTTATACCCCATATTACACTTGTGTTAAACCATTGAGCACATGAGTTTTGCAATTAATATGACATTACTCATAAATGGTTTAGCTTCTTGAATGATTGTAAGTTGAGAACCATGTTGTATGTGTTTAATGGTGTAAAAGTCATACATAAGTGCATGTTGCAAATGATACGAAAATCTAGAAAGTTGATGTGATATTGATGACTTGCAAGTTGGGTATGATGATACCCTGCAGAGTATGACAAGTGATTTATTAAACTGAGTTTAGTGCATTGATTTTGTGAGATAGGTTGTTACCTGAAGAAAGCACGAGTCAAATGACTCTACACTGGAAACCATGTTTGCCGACTTGGGAACTTTGTAACCTACTATGTGATCTTGTGTACCTGATATTATGTCATCCCAAATTGGGACTATGGTTAGGATCCATGTTTTGTGATCTTGTGCACTACCATAATCGATTTGATCGAGACACCCTGCTATGTGATCTTGTGTGTTTTTCCCTCACTTATACTCTAATATCAGCGGCAACCAAGATTTGACAGTTGGTGTAAATGTGAAATTGTAGGGTGTACCACCTAGATCAAATGTGATGCATTTTTGTTGAAAAATCATTATACTATGCCCATGTATTTTCGAAATCATTTTACAATAATGTGCTTTATATCAGCTCTTATTTATTTTATATAAAAATCTCTACTTTGTTTTGGATTACTCTGTGTACCAGTACTTTGTATTGACCCTCTTCCCTCCCAGGTTCAGAGGCACAGTCTAGGGGTCCAAAAAATCAGTAGATTCATCAGATAGTTTTGCAGAGACAAGTGGTCAGTTTTCTATATTTTGGAAGACCTGATGTCTGGCAGTTTATTTATCATTTAATAGTTTTGGGTCTACTGGGGGCCTTGTCCCAGTTTTCAAACAGTTGTTTGTTTTAGTCATGTAGTAGAGACTTCCCAGACGATTTTCAGATATCGATAGATGTTGTGCGACATTATTTCCCATTATTGATTTCATTGGACTCATGATCATGTTTCTATAGTATTGTGAATCTTCTGCATTACTTTTACCATGTGAATTATGTGCATGATTACCAGATAGATAGGGGTGTTTCAGGCCTTCATGGTTTGGAATTCTCATCACGGCAAGGGTCCCGGTTCGGGTCATGAAAAACTTGGTATCAGAGCACAGTTCATAGTTCCTGGGTGTCTAAAAAATTGCATCGGGTAGAGTCTTGTTTATAGGTGTGTAGCACACCACACTTATAAGCAGGAGGCTACTAGGAGTTTAGGAAATGTTTCCCTTCCTTGGGATTTAGTTCGTGCTTCAGAGTCAAGTCTGTTCCTAATCAGTGATCTTTTGTTGTAGAGAAATAACAGTCATGCCTCCTCATCGCAATACTAATCAGAGTGCTCAGAATGATGAAGTCTATCCCACTCATGGGATGAGGAAACGTAATAGAGCTCCCGCTTCAGACCCTGTCCCTACTCCCGGAGACCTTCCAGTCCCAACCAGTCCACCTAGGGCTCCACGAACCAATGTTAACTGTCCCCCGACTACTCAGAGGCATATTTCAAATGCAAAATTCAGATAATCTCTTCATATGCTGACACAGTTAGTGGCTAATCAGGCCCAACAATTAGAAGATATTGGATCTGTGCTAGTTATATCTGAAGCTACTAGGGTAGGTCAGTTCATGAGAATGAACCTGCCTAAGTTTACTGACACTAGGGTAGAAGAGAATATGAAGAGTTCATAGACGAAATAGACAAGATTTTTAGAGTGATGCATGTGGATCAGGTGGAAGGTGTTGAGCTAGCAGCTTATCAGCTAAAGGATGTGGCGAACCAATGGTATAATGAGTGGGAAGAGGCAAAGGGTGACAGTGCTGAGCCCACAATGTGGGATGAATTTGTGGAAGCTTTTCTTGATCGATTCTTTCCTTTGGAGATGAGGGAAGCTAAAGTATAGGAATTCATTAACCTTAACCAGGGTAAGATGAGTGTTCAGGAGTATACACTAAATTTTTTTCAGCTGGCCTATTATGCTCCTGAGATGATGAGTAGTATAAGGGCCTGAATGAGAAAGTTTGTTTCCGGCCTTTCAGATGATCTTAAGTGTTAGGGAACTATGCTGAATAAGGAGTTGGACTTTTCTAGGCTGACATTTCACAAGCAATAGGTAGAGGAGAAGAAAAATAAGATTTCTGAATCTAGGGAGAAGGAAAGACAGGCAAAAAGAGATAGATCTGCCGACCAGGGTCACAGTCAGCCTCGACGCGGTAAGTGGGGAAATAAATGGTAAAAGAATAATAATTGGGGTAATGCACAGTTTGCTGCCAGTGCCCCCTCTCCTAGACCACCGGCAGACATATAATCTCAGGGTTTTCAGACTCACCATGGATCCAGAGCCCCACTTACTCAGTCGTAGGGAAGTGTGGCCCAGCAGTATCGTACGTATTCGTGGTGTAAGACTTACGGAAAGAATTACCCAGGGAAGTGTTATTTTGAGGGTAGAAATTGTTATTCTCTTAGGAAGGTGGGTCACCTTTAGAGAGATTGCCCTTCTGCTAGAGGAGATGCGGGGGGAGGGGGAAAAGGGGAGGGGGCTAATCCCAAGCCGCCTCGATGGCTCCTCCTCCTAAGGGTGCCCCTTCAGCTGTTGAGAGCGGTCGTAACCGGATATACACTTTGACTAACCGCCAGGAAGTGGAATCTTTACCAGATGTTGTCACTGGTATGTTACGAATATTTTCCCGTAATGGTTATGTACTGATTGATCTTGGGTCTACCTTATCTTATGTGACCTTTTGTGTGGCTGTTGGTTTTGGGTTTGAGCCAGAAGTTATTGTAGAATCCTTCACTATTTCCACTCTTGTAGTGATTCTGTTGTTGCTAGAAGAGTGTATAGAAATTCTGTTGTGTCTATTTTTAGTCGGGATACTGTGGCAGACCTTATAGAACTTGATATGGTAGACTTTGATGCTATCCTTGGGATGGACTGGCTCCATTCGTGTTATGCCACACTTGATTTCAGAACCTAAAAGGTTACTTTTTCTTTCCCGAATGAGTCACCTATTGAGTGGGCAGGAAATTCCGTGGCACCTAGAGGTCACTTTATCTCTTATCTTAGAGCCCAAAAGCTCATCTCCAAAGGTTAAATGTACCATCTAATCTGCGTAAAAAATTCTAGGGTTGAAAGTCTTTCTCTTTAGCCAGTCCCTGTAGTGAATGAGTTTCTAGAAGTCTTTCCCGAAGATCTCCTAGAGATACCACCTAATAGGGTGATAGATTTTGGCATTTATGTATTGCTAGACACTCGTCCTATTTCCATTCCTCCATATGGAATGGCTCCCGCGAAACTGAAAGAGTTAAAAGAAGAGCTTGCAGACCTAATAGACAAAGGCTTTATTCGTCCTAGTGTTTCCCCATGGGGTGCACCTGTACTTTTCATGCCAAAGAAGGATGGGACCCTTCTTATGTGCATAAACTACGACCAGTTGAATAAGGTCACTATTAAAAACAAATATCCTCTTCCTAGGATTGATGATCTTTTTGACCATCTTTAGGGCGCTAAGTGTTTTTCAAAAATAGTCCTTCATTCGGGCTATCATCAGTTGAAGGTTAGGGAGTCAGACATTCCCAAAAAATCCTTCTGGACCCGATATGGTCACTATGAGTTCTTTGTCATGTCCTTCGGGTTGACTAATTCGCCTGCAGTCTTTATGGATCTGATGAATAGGGTGTTCCATCAGTTTCTAGATTTGTTCGTCATAGTGTTCATTGACGATCTTTTGATCTATTCCAAAAGTGAGGAGCACTATGCCAATTACCTCCGAATTATCCTTCAGACCCTTAAGGATCATCAGTTATATGCTAAGTTCTCCAAATGTGAATTCTGGATGAATGCTATTGCTCTCTTGGGGCATATTGTATCTAGTGACGGGATTAGAGTGGATACCCAAAAGATTGAGGAAGTGAGAAAATGACCCAGACCCACGACTCCAATCGATACTCAGAGCTTCTTGGGTTTTGCAGGTTATTACAGAAGGTTCATAGAGAGTTTTTCTTCCATAGCTACTCCGATCAATAAATTGACTCAGAAAAAGGTGAAGTTTGTGTGGTCTGACTTGTGTGAAAATAGTTTTGAGAAATTGAAAGAAAAGCTAACTACTGCTCCTGTTTTGACTCTTCCCAAGGGTGTAGATGGTTTTGTGGTATACTATGATGCATCCCGTGTGGGACTTGGTTATGTATTAATGCAACATGGTAAGGTGGTAGCTTATTCACCTGGAAAGTTAAAGGTGCATAAGCAAAATTACCCCACTCATGACTTAGAGTTAGCAGCTGAGGTGTTTGCACTTAGGATCTGGAGGTATAATCTCTATAGAGTGCATGTTGATATTTGTACTGACCATAAAAGTTTTCTGTAACACCCCGTAAAAGTCGTGCATGGATTAGCCTTTAATAGAGTGCCCTTAGACTTAAAAACTTGGAAAGGATTAGCCTTTAATAGAGTGCCCTTAGACTTAAAAACTTGAAAATTTTTCCAAGTGTAATGAGGACTTAGCGTCATTTTAGCTGGCAATCTTCGGAGTACAAATTCTCAACCTTCCCAACATCCGTTTTTAGATTTTAAAGTTGCGTTATGATCGGGCAAGCTCATAGTACATCTCGGATAAGTTTCGGAATTTTTTGGAATGCATAAGGCTGCGTTTGGATTTCAAAACAGTAGCAAAACGCATAGCCTATTGCCCAGTTTTCAGCATTTCAGGGTCAACTTCAAACGATCATAACTCCCTGTATATAATGAACTATGTGAGATATGATATATCAAACGAGATCTATTTCAGTCCTCTTTCAAATTCAGTTGGTTTCATCCATTTTGAGTATATGAGTAAAATGTTATAATCGATTTACTCCAGCCTATCAAACTGTCAACTGAGGGACAGATTTGACCTTAATTGTCCCTTAGGGGTATTTTGGTCATCCTCCACCCCTATATATATCCCCACCACGGGATTTAATCCCTCAAACACCATAATACACATACTTTCCCCAAAATTGCTCTAGAACTCTCCTTAGAGTTTCAAAATAAAAACCCAAATAGTTCAAGATTCGCACGTAGGTTTTCAAAGATAATTACATAATTGGAATCACCAATCCACAATCTTCAAAAAACATCTAGTATATTCGGAAATGGAGGTACGTGGGGTTATCCAAAAATCTCATGGGTGTAGTTTTTATGAACATGCATGCTTTTAAATGGGGGTTTTCAATCAAATACTAATATCTTGCTTTCAATACGATTTCTAAGTCATTTTTTTATGTCATGGGAATTGTTTGCCTATATACTTCAATGGTTGAAACCATGCATATGTGATTTGATATTTTCCATGGAAGTTTGATAAATATGAATGATAAATTGTTTTCAAATTCCTATGATAATGTTTCGATACTCCATATTATATTGTGATCAATAAAAGAGAGCATGAATTTGAAATAAATATTGTTCACCACTTGTAAATAATGAAGCACCTTGGTTTTTACATGATTTTGTATATATGGATGACTTGAAAGTCGGGTATGACGATACCCTATAGAATACGATATGTGATTGAATAAGATGAAATTAGAATGCATTAATTTTACATGTGAAAGGTGGATGCCCGAAGAAGGCGTTTGAGACACAAGGCCTCATCGCTGGAAGAACGTGTTTGCCAACACGGAATATCGGTATCATGCTTTGTGGTCCTGCGTACCTGATATTATATTATCCCAAATTGGGATTATGGTTAGGAGCCATGCTTTGTGGTCTAGTGCACTACCATATTTGATTTGGGTCGAGACACCATGCTTTGTGGTCTTGTGTATCTCTCCCTCACTTATACTCTAATCTTGGCGGCCAACGAGGTTTGACAGTTGGTGTAAATTTTATAGGGTATTCCACCTAGCTCAGTTGCATTTCATTATTGTTGCGAAAAAACTATTGCATTACACCCATGTACTTTCAAATGATTTGATACGAAATAGATTTATAATGGCTCTCAACTATACTTTGTAAAAAAAATTATGTTTTGTTTTGATATCTCTGCGTGCCAGTACTTTTGTGTTGACCCCCTTCCCTCTCCAACCACTCAGGTTCAAAGATCCAGTCTAGGGGTTAAGAGAATCAGTAGAACTTTCAGACAAAGCTGTAGACACAAGTGGTGAGCCTTCTATATTTCGAAAGGTTTTAAGTCCTGCAGTCCTTTTATCTTAATCCAGTTTTTGGGTCTACTGGGGGCCTTGTCCTAGTTTTCAAATAGACATTGTTTCGATCATGTAGTAGAGATTTCGCAGACGGTTTTAGAGATGTTGATTTAGATTGTGGGACACTATTCCCCATTTTCATTTTCATATGATTCTTGACTAGGTTTTCGTTATATTGTGTTTCTTCCGCATTACTTTGATCATATGAATTAGATGCATAATTACCAGACAAATAGGGGTGTTTTGGGTCTCCATGGTTCGAAATGCTCATCACGGCTAGGCCTTAGTTCAGGTCATGAAAAATTTGGTATTAGAGCATGGTTCATGGTCCCAGGGTATCTGTGAAATCGCATCGAGTAGAGTCTTGTTTATGGGTGTGTAGCGCGCCAGACTTATAAGCAGAAGGCTACTAGGCATTTAAGAATGTCTCTTTCTTCATGTTCTAGTTCATCCAATAGAGTCAGAATGTTCCTCTTTCATGCTTTAATTCATGCTATGGTGTCACCCATATGAAAGCAAAGTTATCCCAAATTCTTTCTTTACTCTGATTTTCTCAGACATGTCCCATTATTTGGTTGATTCAAGTGCAAAAAGTTTCAAATATACATGATATAGTCCTTTTCGATTTAGTCCTATAAGATTTTAAAAATTGTTCAAAGACTCGATAGGAGTCCGTTAGTGCATCAATATATGTTGATTCTGATGTAAATATTAATCCTGATGGAATCATGCATTCCAGCTTACGGTATTAAGTGTATCTTGTCCCTCCGAAAATCTTGTTACAAATGTGGACAATGTATAGCAGAATGTTGGAACTATATTTCTACCCGAATAGTAGCATAGGTTAAAGTGTTGTTGTCATGACCTATTGGTAGTGATATTGGATCAAGAAGTTGGTGATGTGAAGTCACAAAGTTAGAAGTTAGAGTAAAGGTAATTTTGTGTAAATGAATATTTCAGCTGAATAACCGATGTTTGAGGATGATTTACCCCTTTATAGTGATAAACCAATGTGGTAGCTAGCAGCATGTGTGGATGGTATGGTAGTCCATGGAGGAAGTGTTTTACTCAGATTTTTATTTATACAAAATAATATGTATAGTCTTAGACCATTAAATATTATGTGTTAATTTTCTATCCCTTGTAATATGTAATCTTGTTATCATGATGTTTTTGAAAGAAAAATTAAAAAAATTTGAAGTCTAGTGAAGCCATGTGGGGCTCTTTCGATTCACTAGCATAGTTTCCTTGTCATCCATCTCATTTTCTTGTTCAAAATACAAAATCAAAGTCTAGTGAAGCCGTGTGAGTCCTATTTCGATTCACTAGCAGCTTGTTGTCCAACTTGTTGGTCTTTCATTGGTTTAATATATGTATGGCTGAATCTGTTTGCATGAGATAGAGTTGGTAATGAAGTGATTCATCCTTGTGTGCTATCAGTAGAAGGTAGAGAAGGAGTTGTTGGTCAGGGTGATTTGTTGGTTGCTTGAATGTTAAAATGGCTATATTAGCGAGTAAGTTATGATTATAGACTCATGGTTGTTTGGGGAATTTGAAGGTAGTCTAAACGTATGATTCAGTGAGTAAGTATGAGGTGAGAAATCCGTATAAGTAGATACGATTGTACAGGGTTATAATATAAGATTAAGGTTGACCATGTCTATTATGAGGCTTTAACCCCCTTGTCCCTCTTTTCATTAGTAGTGGTAAACTAGTGCTACTTGTGAGAAGGTATCTAGTAGATTTTTGAGATATTTGGGTAGAATGTACCAATTTAATCGATTATTCTATTTATATTATGTTTCATTCTTCATTGGTAGTAGATGATTAATACTAAACTATAGGCTTGAATTTAAATGGTGTGGTGGTAAATAGTGGCAAGAGTTTGATGATGCATGTTTTGTGGGATTAAATTAGTAGGCTTGAGGTGCTGAAATAGTACATGCTAATGGAATGATGATAAGGTAAACTGTTAAGTCATGATCGATTATTGTGGTTATGAAGTTCTAGTACACTAGTGTTTCGTGATGTTTACTTATAGTTTCCAAGTGAAAATTTTGTGTAAGGTTGGGTTGTAAGTCATGCATAGCACTAGACATTATGTTTGAATAGTTGAAGTTCATAAAGGTGGATGTGATGATTTCTTGATCAATGATGTTAGTTATATGAAAGTGATCTAATAGGCTTGAATGGTGTGTGAAATGGCTTAAGTTTAAATTGATTCGTAATGAAGTATAATGGTGTAGGTATTGTGTGTAAGTATGCCCAAGGCGATATGGAGTTGTGGCATATCTCTAAGACTATTACATGTTGTGTGTGACTAGTGGTATCGTGGAGTTGCTAGTTGGAAAAAGACTAGTTAGATGGTATATCGTGTTCTAGATAACCAAGTTAAGGAGCCTTGATCGATAGTGTTGAGCCTTTTGATGTGATCTCGATTCTCATGGTAGAGTGATATAAGTTTTGAGTAGCAATATTGGTATGCTAAGACGGAAGTGGTATGGTTCATCAAAGGCTTGGTGATATCCATGTTAAGTGTTAGAATCTAAGTTTGAGTTTTGAAGGTTGAACGGATAGAAATCAGTGTGCAAGCATTATACTAGGACTATTAGTAGCTATGGAAAGATAGAGTGTATCCCAGAAGGTGACTATTCGGGTTGAGTTCTATGATATGCATGTATTGTCATTTTTTTCAGACCCTAGACTGCAGTAAGTGTAGTTCAGGTAAAATCTGGTAAGGGATCTCCAAAACCCCAGATGATGACTTGAAGCCAAGGGGAGGTGATGGAACGAATGACCAAGTAAGGGTCTCAGATTTTAGTAGTGATGCAGTATGATTTAGAACATCAGAAAGTGAGGGTGAATCTCAACCCATTCCTACCTTAGTATGTTTTTGTTCTCCAGATGCTTACTCATGCCTTATGATTCAGTTCTGTGATAATAGTTCATGATTCCGATATATGATAGAGAGTCACGTACTCTTTTAGTTCCAAGATAATGAGTTCTAGTTCATTCAAGTAGTGGAATCACATTCCTTATGTTATGAACTCTAGTTGAGGTCATGCAACTCATGACGCATGTACTCAGTCTTTATAGTGTGCTCAGTCTCGTATAAAGATCTTTTTCACGCTTAAGGGTCTTATGTTTTAACCTTTTAGTGACCCTCCCTATTCAATGATAGTGGTGATGATGTAAATGTTCTTGTTGATGGAAGATCATACTATGCTTGTTTAGATAATTCCATAAGTATGAAGTAAGATTTGGGGCCAAGTCGTTGATACATGTGATGGTTAGTGGAAAAGTTTTTGTGTGTATGCCTTAGGTAGCGCGTGGGAGTTATATTGACAATAATTTAGAACCTATGTGAAGTATGTTTTTATGTGTGGTTATAAATTAGGCTTGAATGACATTTTGGGATTGTTGCGGAAGGTTGCAATATGCATTAGCGACTTCATATTAAGAGTTCAGAGTAGTCATTGAAGTGGTAAGGCATGTTATACCTAGGATGTGATCTTTAAAGGAGATATGGAAGGTGGCATCATATGGTTTAGAATAATAGCGTGGTCTGACATGTTGTATTTTTTTTGTGACTTAGAGTTCGGCTTGATCACGACGAAGGGATTAAGTTATTTCCGACATTAGTAGAAAGATTTGTCAATGCTCATATGAGAATTTTAAGCTGAGTTGAATGAATATGATATTTATAGGGAATAGTATAGTTAAGGGATATTTGGGAAGTGCTTTAAGACTGAAAGTAAGAAGTCGTATTGCCAAAGGTCTGAAAATTCTATCCTAATTTAGGAGTTATATGTCTATATTCCAGACTGCAGAGTAGTGTCAATGTTGTGATTTCCTCAGTGGGATGTTTTATGTAATCCATACCCAAGATTCATGGTTCCCTATTACTGCTAGAGCTTTCTTAGAGAGAGTGTTGAAGAGAATACTCCAGTTAAGTATGAGGGTGTAGTATAATTCAGTTTGCATGGCTAAGAAGTCAGTTTAGCAGTCAGATTCGCATGACTTGTTCATGCTACTTGAAATCTCAGACATGTTACTAGTCCAAGATAGAGTATACCAGTAGTTACGAGTATAGTCCAGTCCATGCATTATGCATTAAATTCAGATTCCAAATGTTCAGTTATGATTCAATTCGTAGGTGCCTTGTGCATCGCCTCAGTTTTCTTAGTACTTAGTGAATTGAGCATTCATAGAGGGACATATGGTCCCAAGGGGGAGATACCCCATTCAGCTGCATGCATAGATTCTTATTACAAGCTCTGCACCATTTATCATTGCATAATTAGTCATACATTCATACGTTAGTCCAGTCAGATATGCGTGCATTAGAAATGCATGTTCAATAGAAAAAGTTCAGCTTATCAGTGTATTTAGTCCTGCGTTCATGAGAACAACTCAGTCACAGATCCATGCATCAGAAATGCATGTTCATTATGAGAATTCAGATTATGAATAGTTTCAGTCGTGTATTCCATGCATCAGATATGCGTGTCCGATATAAGAATTTACAATATCAGTAGTTCCAGCCATATGGTCATGTTTCAGATCAGTATATTTTTATTATAGGACATGTTGTGTCCGCGTTATTCCATATATTTAAGGGTTCAACAAGTTCCTACTCATCATTCGAGGACGAATGATCCCAAGGGGGAGATAATGTAACAACCCGTAAAAGTCATGTATGGATTAGCCTTTAATAGAGTGCCCTTAGACTTAAAAACTTGAAAATTTTTCTAAGTATAATGAGAACTTAGAGTCATTTTAGCAGGCAATCTTCAGGATACACTTTTCAACCTTCCCGACATCCATTTTTAGATTTTCAATTTGAGTTATGATTAGGCAAGATCATAGTACATCTCGAATAAGTTTCAAAAATTTTTGGAACGCATAAGGCTGCGTTTGGATTTCAAAAAAGTAGAAAAACGCATAGCCTATTGCCCAGTTTTCAGCATTTCAGGGTCAACTTTGAATGATCATAACTCTATGTATATAATGAAATGTGTGAGCTCTTTGACTCCTCTTTCAAATGCAGTTGGTTTCATCCAATTTGAGTATATGAGTAAAAAGTTATAATCGATTTACTCCAGCCTACCAAATTGTCAACTGAGGGACAGATTTGACCTTAATTGTTCCTTAGGGGTATTTTGGTCATCCTCCACCCCTATATATACCACCAACACGGGATTTAATCCCTCAAACACCATAATACATATACTTTCCCCAAAATTGCTCAAGAACTCTCCTTAGGGTTTCACAATAAAAACTCAAATAGTTAAAGATTCGACCATATGTTTTTGAAGATAATTACATATTTGGAGTCACCAATCCGCAAGCTTTAAGAAACATCTAGTATCTTCGAAAATGGAGGTACGTGGGGTTATCCAAAAATCTCATGGGTGTAGTTTTTATGAACATGCATGCTTTTAAATGGGGGTTTTCAATCGAATGCTTATATCTTGCTTTTAATATGATTTCTAAGTCATTTTCTTTAGGTCATGGGAATTGTTTACCTATATACTTCAATGGTTGAAACCATGCATATGTGATTGGAGATTTTCCATGGAAGTTTGATAAATACGAATGATAAATTATTTTCAAATTCCTATGATAATGTTTCGATACTCCATATTATATTGTGATCAACAAAAGAGAGCATGAATTTGAAATAAATATTGTTCACCACTTGTAAATGATGAAGCACCTTGGTTTTTACATGTGTATGCATATGTGGATGTAATATTGATGACTTGCAAGTCGGGTATGATGATACCCTACAGAATACGATATACGATTGAATAAGATGAAATTTGAATGCATTGATTTTACATGAGAAAGGTGGATGCATGAAAAAGGCATTTGAGACACAAGGGATCATCGCTGGAAGAACGTGTTTGACGACACGGAATATCGGCACCATGCTTTTTGGTCTTGCGTACCTGATATTATATTATCCCAAATTGGGATTATGGTTAGGAGCTTTGCTTTTTGGTCTTGTGCACTACCATATTTGATTTGGGTCGAGACACCATGCTTTGTGGTCTTGTGTGTCTTTCCCTTACTTATTCTGTAATCTCGGCGGCAGCCGAGGTTTGATAGTTGGTGTAAATTATGTAGGGTATTCCACCTAGCTTAGTTGGATTTCATTATTTTTGAGAAAAACTATTGCATTTTACCCATGTGCTTTCAAATAATTTGATTCAAAATTACTTTATAATAACTCTCAACTATACTTTGTAAAAAATATTATGTTTAGTTTTGATATCTCTACGTTCCAGTACTTTTGTACTTACCCCCTCCCATCTCCAACCTCTGAGGTTCAGAGGCCCAGTCTAGAGGTCAAGAAAATCAGTAGAACTTCTAGAAAAAGTGTAGAGACAAGTGGTGAGACTTCTATGTTTCGAAAGGTCTTATGTCCTGTTGTCCTTTTATCTTATATTCAGTTTTTGGGTTTACTGGAGGCCTTGTCCCAGTTTTCAGATAGACATTGTTTCAGTCATATAATAGATATTTCCCAGACGGTTTTAGAGATGTTGATTTAGATTGTGGGACACTATTCCCCATTTTCATTTTCATATGATTCTTGACCATGTTTCCGTTATATTGTGTTTCTTCCGCATTACTTTGATCATATGAATTAGGTGCATGATTACCAAACAAATAGGGGTGTTTTGGGCCTCCATGGTTTGAAATGCTCGTCACGGCCATGCCCTAGTTTGGGTCGTGATATTTGCCATATATTTTCTACCAGAAAGAATTGAACCTCAGGCAGAGGCGTTGGAAGGAACTTTTGAAAGACTATGATATGAGCATGTATTACCATCTGGGCAAGGCAAATTTTGTAGCCGGCGTTCTCAGCAGGTTGTCTATGGTCAGCTTTTCTTATGTTAAAGAGGGGAAAAGAGAGATGGTGAAGGATATTCACCGCCTTGAAAATCTGGGAGTGCGAGTCTTAGATTCTGAAGATGGAGGGGTGATTGTTGATGAGATAGCTAAGTCATACCTTTGTGGTAAAGTTAAAGAGAAGCAGATTGAAGATCCTATCTTGATGCAAATCAAGAAAGATATGGGTCAATAAAAGGTAATGTCGTTTGAAATTGGTAGTGATGGTATTCTGAGATATCAGGGTAAGTTGTGCATCCTGAATGTTGATGGACTATGGGAAAAAATCCTTGATGAACCACACACTTCAAGGTATGTTGTTCACCCGGGCTCTACTAAGATGTACGATAATCTGAAAACTTTGTATTGGTGGAATAACATGAAACATGATGTAGCTTATTTTGTTTCCAAGTGTTTGAACTGTCAGGAAGTGAAGGTAGAACATTTGAGGCCAGGAGTACTTCCCAAGAGATATCTCTACATTTATTAAAGTGGGAGATCATAAATATGGACCTTATTACAGGACTTCTGAAGTCCCGAAACTAGTATGATTCTATATGGGTAATTGTATATAGGCTGACCAAGTCCATTATATTTGACCGAGGTACGCGGTTTTCTTCTCAGTTTTGGAGATCTTTTCAGAGAGGGTTAGGTGCCCAAGCGAACCTAAGTACTGATTTTCACCCTAAATGGATGGGCAAGCAGAACACACCATCCATACCCTTGAGATATATTAAGGGCTTGTGTGATTGATTTTAAAGGTAGTTGGGTGGATCACTTTCCATTGATAGAGTTCGCCTATAATAATAGTTTCCATTCCAGTATTAAGATCGCTCCATCTGAGGCATTGTATGGGAGAAGATATATGTCACTAATAGGGTGGTATGAAGTGGGTGAGATGCAGATGTTTGGACTTGATCTCGTTCATCAGGCAATAGAAAATGTGAAGCTTATTAATGAACGACTTAAGACAGCTCAGAGTTATCAGAAATCCTACGCCGATGTTAGGAGGAGAGAGTTAGAGTTTGAGGACGGATATTGGGTATTTCTGAAGATTTCGCCCATGAAGAGAGTTATGCGATTCGCAAAAATAGGTAAATTGAGTCCTCGCTATATAGGACAATATCAGATTTTGAGGAGAATAGGTGGTGTTGAGTATGAGTTAGAATTTCCTGCCAGTTTGGATTCTGTCTATCAGGTATTTCACATATCCTTGTTGAAGAAATGCATTGGAGACCATTCTTTGGTGTTGCCTGTAGAAAAGATCAAGGTGATAGCCTCCTAATCATATGAAGAGAAACCTATTGCAATCCTAGATCGTCAGGTACGGAAGTTGAGAAGTAAATAAATAGTTTCAATTAAGGTGTTGTGGAGAAATCAGAAGGTTGAAGAAGCTACTTGGGAATCAAAAGACGACATGAGAACAAGATACTCACACCTTTTTGACCCAGTAGATGGTGGAATTGAAGGTACAACCCTTACCTAAATCTTTATATGATTTAGTATGCTTAGAATCGTGCTTATATGTGTTCCTCATCATCATTCAGGGATGAATTATCCCAAGGGGGGATATTGTAATACTCCGACGTCTTCTTAGCTATATTCCATCCATGAAAAGTCTAAGTATTAGCTTCTAGAATGATCTAAATTATTTTTCATGTGGAATTTCCTAGATTTCAACCTTTCATTACGTGGATGACTGAATTAGCTTTCCAACGATATAAGATTCATCCAAAACGGACCCTCGGTGAAGAAGTTATTAATAATTTAAAGTTCCAGTTGTAAACATATCATTTTGGGGTCTAGCGAGTCGCGGAGAGGGTCAAATTGACAATCGTCAAATCCCAGTGGGGCTCCGCAATGGTGCTGCGTTGCGGAGGCACCCAATTTTCCACTCGTCGAATTCCAGTGGACCACCGCGACTGTGGCACATCGCGGTGGTACCCGAAATTGGGTTTTTAAGTTCAAATTTCCAGTTTCGTTCAGGAGTCATTAAGGGTAATTTTAACTTTTCCCTAGCATTTAAAAACATCCAAACAAAGGATTTAGGGTATGTTGGAGCAATTTAACCCTATTTTCATTAAAATCATCAAGAATCCACTCTAGGGTTTCAAACAAGAACTTCAAGAAACTAAAGATTCAACTGTGGGTTTTCAAAATAGATTGAAGATTTGAAATCTCCAGATCATAGGCTTCAAGAAACACCCACTAAATTCGTAAATAGAGGTACGTGGGATTATCCTAAAGTTCATGGCAATGTTTTTAAGAAGGAACTTACGCAAGACTTTAAATTTATACAAGTATATATATGTTTTTACAAATGGGGGTTTTCAATTGATACAAATAACATGCTTTGATATATGATTTTGAAAGAAATATTGAGATATCATGGGGTTGTTTGTTTGAATGTATTTAGATGGTTGAATTGTGCACCTGTGACCTGAAATTTTGAAAGGGTATGATGTGCATGAGTTGTGAATTTTCTAAATTTCCCATGATAATGTTTATTCCCCATATTACACTTGTGTTGAACCATTGAGAGCATGAGTTTTGCAATTGATATGACATTACTCATAAATGATTTAGCTTCTTGAATGATTGTAAGTTGAGAACCATGGTGTATGTGTTTAATGGTGTGAAAGTCATACATAAGTGCATGTTGTAAATGATATGAAAATCTGGAAAGTTGATGTGATATTGATGACTTACAAGTTGGGTATGATGATACCCTTCAGAGTATGACAAGTGATTGATTAAACTTAGTTTAATGCATTGATTTTTTGAGATAGGATGTTACCCGAAGAAAGAACGAGTCAAATGACTCTACACTGGAAACCGTGTTTGCCGACTTGGGAACTTGGTACCTTGCTGTGTGATCTTGTGTACCTGATATTATGTTATCCCAAATTGGGACTATGGTTTGGAGCCCTGCTTTATGATCTTGTGCACTACCATAATCGATTGTGTCAAGACACCCTGCTATGTTCTCTTGTGTGTTTTTCCCTCACTTATACTCTAATATTGGCGGAAACCGAGATTCGATAGTTGGTGTAAATATGAAATTGTAGGGTGTACCACCTAGCTCAAATGTGTTACATTTTTGTTGAAAAATCATTATACTATGCCCATGTATTTTCGAAATCATTTGCAATAATGTGCTTTATATCATCACTCATTTATTTTATATAAAAATCTTGACTTTGTTTTGGATTACTCCGCGTACCAGTACTTTGTATTGAACCCCTTCCCTCCCAGGTTTGGAGGCGCAGTCTTGGGGTCCAGAAAATCAGTAGATTGATTAGATAGTTTTATAGAGACAAGTGCTGAGCCTTCTATGTTCCGGAAGACCTGATGTCTGGCAGTTTATTTATCATTTAATAGTTTTAGGTCTACTGGGGGTCTTGTCCGAGTTTTCAAATAGTTGTTTGTCTTCACATAAGAAGGAAGGCAGCTTTTGGAAGCTTGTGGACTGAATGTGATGCATGGAGAATCTGTCCCGGGTAAAATCAGTATTTCTTAATACTTAGGGGTGTAGAAGTAAACTAGTAGGACTAGGACAAGGATGTTATAAAAACCCTATTTGCTGAATTTTTCAGCATTGATTCATTATTCATTCATTGATTCAGAGATTCGATTAGTTTTTAATTCTTTCATCGATTGCTTTACATAATTCATTCGACACTTTTAGTATTATTTAGTTTACAGATTCTATAAGTCTAACACAGAGAAACACGCTACTACATACTTGGGAACGACTAGAGAAGGGCAAATCGTCAATCTCCTTGGACGCCAATCTCATTCCCAACGTGAGAATATTCTAGCTTTGATATGATGATAATGTTTATTGTGATCTCCGTCGTAAGCATGAGTAGATAAACTTCTCTGTTAGGGTTATGGAAGCCTTTTGATATACTATCTATTACTATGAGTTTATGAATTCTTGATGTGTAGGCTACTTATATCATTACTCTCTTCGGTTTAATTAAATTCTTGTGGTTGCAAACATATAGAATACGCCATTATAGCATTAACTTGTTTGAGAGAAAAGTTACATGTTTGGAAAAGAGAGTGTGACAAGGAAATAGGGCTACCAACCCCTATTTACACATTAATGCCTTAACCGGATTAATTTCTTGGAGATTTCGTACCATTAGTTATACACTTTAGGATCGAGAGAGTTAAAGTGAAATAATCCTTGATGGTTGAGAAACACTAGGATTTACCATTAGAGTACGAATCTCTATAAGTGCATGCATGTCTGAATTCCACATTACTCATAGTTAATCGATACGTATAACTCATAAGGTGGACATAACCCTAACTTATTATTCTCTGTGATTAAATCTTACTAAATCAAGCATTCCATTTTTACTTCTATAGTATTAATTCACGCCAAACTCAAATTCCCCCCTTTTCCATAGAATTTTTGACCAACAGTCTACTAATAGTTGCAACACTTAGTGACCGAGTATTACCTGTGGGATTCGACACCCAACCCAGTTGGGTTCTATACTTGACAGCGACCGCTTACACTCTTACGAGAGCTGTAGTTTGGGCGTTATCATATGATTGGCAAAATTTTTCGAATCTTTCGGGATATTATTAAAAAGGACCTCCTTAATGTGATTCAAGCTTTCTTTTGTGGTCACACTATACCGAAATATTCTTCCCATGCTTGTTTGGTCTTACTCCGAAAAGTGGATCATCCTATTAAACTTTTGGAATATAGACCCATAAGCTTGTAATTTCACTAACAAAATTATTTCCAAGCTGATTAGTCTCAGACTAACACCTTTTCTTCCCAATTTGATTTTTCCCTGTTAGAACATGCACAGCGGAAGCAGTAATTCAGGATCAATAACTTACGTATAATCTAGATAATGTAATCAAAAACAACAATTAGAAAACTTACCTTTTGAAGTTTTCACAAATATCGTTAAATGCCTTGGCCTCCAGTTCTGCAGTCTTCTACTACTGCCTTACTTAACCTTGGCTTATCAAAATTGTGAGGACAAGTATTTTTGGATTCAAAGAGAATATGTCAAGGAAAAACTCTATCTTTCTTCTAAGACAAAACCCCTATATATATTCTTATTAGGGGAAATCCAATAAGAAAAACAAGACAACAAAGTTTTTGGCTTTCTACTTGTTTACTCTTTCTTTACATAAAAGGGGAGCCAAGAGTTCTTTTCTTTATAGAAGACTAGTAAGTAAAATTACTTCTTCTAGTAAGTGCTTCTCTTTTCCAAAATTGATTATTTAGTCAGGTATAACAGGGATCGCATATTTATTAAGTGAGACTTACAATTATGATATTAATTCACAAATGAATGAATTATCATATCACAATAAATTACAAATTATTCCACTAAAATTTTATAATTGCACTCCTCAATTTAATTTCATAATCTACCATTACAACTTATTTAAATCCCCATGTTAGAATTACCGACACCAATCAATTAAATTAAATTCTATGAAAAATTAAACTCATTGATTAATTTAATCCTTTATTTATAATGCTTAACTTATTTAACATGACGGATACAAAATCCACCTGTAGGGTTTTCACGTGAAAACTTATAAGCAACCAATAAGTAGTGTCATCTATCTCAAGTTTGAGACATGGTTCTATTAACTAATTAATATTTCACTAAGTGATTTGTCATCATCCAACCTATCAGGAATATGTTGACTCACAAAAGAGTCTCACCTTTTAATAGATTAAAACAATAAAACAAACCACATAGATCATAATAATTATATCAAGATTAAGAGTATAAGTACATGTAATGGTCTACAACAACAACAACATACCCATTGTATTCCCACCTGGTTGGGTCTGGGGAGGGTAGAGTGTACGCATACCACTACCTCAAGAGAAGTAGAGAGGCTGTTTCCAATAGACCCCCAGCTTAGGACCAATAACAGTATAACAAATACAAAAGTAGGCGCATATAAACTAGTATGGTACACAAAACTAACTAACCGTATAACAAACACAAAAGATAAGTGCATAATAAACTAGTACAGGATGCAAAAAAACCAACACCACTAGCCCCAAACTACAGACACAACACTACAAAATAGAAACTCCAGACCCAAAGAAGCACTCCCTTATTACTACCTCCGCGCTCCCACCCCCTAACCCTCTACCCTAATACGCATCCTCCAGACCTTTCTATCAAGGGTCATGTCCTCTGTAAGCTGTAATTGCACCATATCATGCCTAATTACCTCCGTCCAATATTTCTTCGGTCTACCTCTAGCCCGCCTAAAATCATCCCTAGCCAGAGTCTCACACCTCCGTATTGGAGCATCAAGGACCCTCCTCATTACATGCACGAACTAACATAGCCTCACTTCTCACAACTTATCCTCCATCGAGGAAACTCCCACCTTCTCCCGAATAATCTCATTCCTCACCCTATCTTTCCTGGTATGTCCACATATCCATCGCAACCTTCGCATCTCCTCCACCTTAACCTTTTGATATGGGAGTTCTTAACTGGCCAACACTCCGCTCCATACAACATAGCCGTCCGGACTACTACTCTGTAAAACTTACCTTTACGCTTTGGGGGAACCTTCTTATCATAAAGAACTCCCAAAGTGAGCCTCCACTTCAACCACCCTGCCCCAATATGATGCGTGACATCCTTGTCAATCTCACCATTACCTTGAATTATAGACCCCAGATACTTGAAACTCTCCCTCTTTTGGATGGCCTAAGAGACTAGCTTCATAACCACTCCATCTTTTTGCGACATATCACTGAACTTACACTTCAAGTACTATGTCTTCTTTCTACTTAACCGAAAACCTTTAGATACAAGCTTCTGTCTCCAAATTTCCAACTTATCATTAACTCCACCCCGAGTCTCGTCGATCAAAACCACACTATCTGCAAATAATGTACACCAAGGCACCTTTCCTCGAATATATCGTGTCCAAACATCCATCACTAAAGAAAATAGAAATGGGTTAATAGTCGATCTCTGGTGCAACCCTATCAAAAATGTGAAGTGCTTAAAATCTCCAGCTACCGTCCTCACACGAGTCTTCGCACCATCATACATATCCTGAATCGACCTAGTGTCTGCCATGGGTACCTCTCTAGCCACCAAGAACCTCCACAAAATCTCCTTGGGAACTCTGTTATATGCCTTCTCTAGATCAATAAACACCATGTGCAAGTCCTTTTTTCTCTCTCAAAACTGCTTCACTAATCTCCTCACAAGGTGAATAGCCTCAGTGGTCGAGCGACCAGGCATGAAACCAAACTGATTCTCAGAGATCATCACGATCCTCCTCATCCACAACTCTACTACCCTTTCCTAAACTTTAATAGTATGAATCAACAACTTAATACCTCTATAGTTGTTACAACTCTGAATGTCTCTCTTGTTCTTATACACTGGAATAATCATGCTCTACCTCCACGCTTTAGGCATCTTAGAAGCTCTAAAAATAATGTTAAACAACCTTGTCAACCACTCCAGACCTGCCCCGCTAGTGCCTTTCAAAAAATCTACTGGAATCTCGTCTGGCCCCGTCACCCTACCCTATTGCATACTGCAAATAGCCTCCTTGACCTTCTCAATCTCGATATGCCTATAATAACTATAATCACGACCCTCCTTAAATATCTCTTAGTCTCCCAACATAGAACCTTTGTCCCCCTCGTCGTTTAAAAATTTATGAAAATATGACTGCCACCTCTCCTTAGTAAGGGTATCCTCAACCAACACTATACCATCCTCTCCTTTGATGCACTTCACTTGGTCAAGGTCATGAACCCTCCTCTCCCTGGCCTTGGCCATCCTATACAACTTCTTATCTCCCTCTTTCTCATCTAAAGCCGCATACAAACTCTCAAAAGCTATTGTCTTAGCCGTCGTAACTACTAATTTAGCCTTTTTTCTAGCTACCTTATACTCTTCCTTATTCTTCTGCCTTTCCTCATCATCCTTACTCCCAACCAACTTAGTATAAGCCACCTTGTTAGACTCCACCTTTCTCTTGACCTCTTTGTTCCACCACCAGTCTCCTCGATGCTTGCTATATCGACCTGTCGAGACACCCAACACCTCTCTAGTGGTCTCCCTAATGCAACTGGCAGTCGTCTCCCACATATTATCCGCACCCCCTCTACTCTGCCATGCTCCCTACTTTTCAACTTCTCTTTTATCTCAAAGCACTAGCCAAAGTCAAGCTACCCCACTTAATCCTGGGTTGTGCCTCCCCACCTATCTTCTTTTTGCACTTATTCATAACCAAGTCCATCACCAACAACCTATGTTGAGTCGAGAGATTCTCGCTAGGTATGACTTTAAAGTCTTTACATAGTGCTCTATCCCCTTTTCTAAGAAGCAAAAAGTCTATCTGAGTCTTGGACACTGAACTATAAAACGTTATTAAGGTGATCCTCCTTCTTCGGAAAGCTCAAATTCACTATCCACAACCCAAAATCCTTAGAAAAATCCAATAGAGAAGTTTCTCCTTCATTCCACTCACCAAAACTGAAATTGCCATGCAAATCATCATACTCTCTCGACAGAGACACAATATACCCATTGAAATCCCCTCCCACAAAAAGCTTCTCAGTGCTAGGGATGCTCCTCACCACTTCATCTAAAACCTCTCAGAATTCCTTCTTCTTCTCTTTGTCTAAGCCTACTTGCGAGGCGTAGGCTCTAATAACGTTCACCGGAGACCCTCCCATGACCAACTTAATAGACATCAATCTATCCGTAACTCTCTTTACCTCTACCACATATTCTGTAAGATCTTCATCTACTAAGATACCTACCCTATATCTATGTCTCACGCTACTTGAGTACCTCAACTGATATCCATCCACATCTCTCGCTTTAGTGCCTACCTATTTAGTTTCCTGGACATACGCTACGCTAACCCTTCTCTTTCTAAGAATCTTCACTAGCTCAATAGACTTACCCTATAATGTACCAATGTTCCAAGATCCAACTCACAACCTAGAAGCTCTCTTATCCTGCCTAACCTTACTACCCCTAGCCCCTAACCCTAAAGAGGATCCGAGACCCAACCCAGACCCACCCCCCCAAACCCTAACCCAGACCTAATACCTCCTAACCCTAATCCAGACCCCGACCTATGACATGGCCCTTGTCTACCATCGCCAATCACCACCACTATGTAACAAAGGGGAAAGAGATAATAGAAAAAAGGGAAAAAAGATAACAAAGGGGGATGAAGATAAGTTAAAAGGGCACACTAGTTACAATAAAGTCAATAAAAGAGGTAGGAACATAGACAACAATCTATAATAGATAGAGAGCAACAAAACCAATAACATAAAACAAATTTTGATAAACAATAGTCAATAGAGGGAACTAATACTACCACAATTAATGGATATGCTAGTAAATCAAGTAACAGTAATCCGACAAGGTAACACACTCCAAAATTGCTGAAAACAATAAAATGATTCACATGTGAAAAACTATTACAAAGTAACCAATCAACAAGCAATTGGACACCTACAACCAAATAATCAACCAAGAATAGTACATAACACTACCAGTATCAAGAAAGCTAAACACAACTAGAAAAGATGGATCAATTACACCTGATTGAAGCTGGGTTGTGTCTGTATACTTGGTTGAGTCACTGGATTACAACAATTTATGGTAGAAATTGGTTGCCGAAATAGTATCGCCATAATTGTGTCACCAAAATAGTGTTCCTCAATAATGAACCAACCTCTAAACTCGATATTCAAAAAATTAAAACTCAAAACTGGTCGTGATGAATGGATTGAGTCAAACGACATCCCAAGACTCAAAGTAGTAGCAAAACCCGATGAACCCGAATCAAGAAATGAGACTGAACAACCAACCCATATATGAAACCGATAACCAGATCGTCAAATCCAACGATGATCCAAATGGTCAAGTCTAGAAAGTTCACAACAACTCTCAACAAACTGAATTAAGATTTTGAGTCAAATACAAAAATGTAAACATGAAGAAAACATGGAGGATTTTGAGAGCGAGAGAAACCGGTGGGTGAAGGAGCGAAAGAGGACTATGAACCAAATGAGAAAAACAATTTCGACACGTGATTTTTACAGGATATATCCGTAGTCTAGAGAAATCATTTATTAATATTTAGAACATAAACGAATATCTCTAATTGGTCCGTTCAATACATACGAAATGTACTTGCTCAAGATGTCAGAATACTACCACTCCCATAATTAAGATCATATTATATTTAATCTTGTGATACAATCATCAAGATGTTTATCCTTCCTCATCTTTGATTGTGAACATTAATTTATTACTTATAAGAACCAATAATTTTAATCTTCCGTGCATGAGTTAAAATACTCGATACACAAAATTGTCTACTATATAAGTGAAGGACACACATGTTAACACAATGATTTATTCAAATAAAGATTTTATTAATATAATAAATAGTCTTTACATGGGATGAAAATAAAATACTGTAACACAAACTACATGGTTAATAGTATATCCCAACACTCCCAACCAATCAGGATTTGTGAAAGGCAGAAACATTTGGAAAATATTATGCTTGCTCAGAAAATCATCCACAATATCAACAAGCCTAATGAAGGTGAGAATATTGTGATTAAATTAGACATGGAAAAGGCTTATGACAGGGTTTCTTGGACCTTTACTTGCCTAGTTCTCAGGAGAATGGGCTTTGGAGAAGGTATTATTGATATGATATGGAGAATTATGTCCAATAATTGGTATTCCGTGATTGTCAATGGGTTGATACATGGTTTCTTCCATTTTACTAGAGGCTTAAAGCAAGGTGATCTCCTTTATCCAGCTCTTTTCATCTTGAGTGTTGAGGTTCTTTCAAGAATGCTAAACAATCTGCACCAACATCATTTGTACCATGGCATTACTATGGAGCAGAAGGGTCCTCATGTTAATCATCTGAGTTTTGCTGATGATGTGATGATCTTCTCATCTGGAAAAAAAATCTACTCTGAGACATATTATGAAGGTTCTTACTGATTATGAGCATGTGTTAGGGCAGCTTATTAATAGAGACAAAAGTCACTTCATGCTTCACTCAAGTGCCTTTTCTAGTACCATCAACAGAATCAAACAAGTTACTGGTTTCAAGCAGAAGATGAGTCCTATTACCTATCTAGGATGTCCCATTTACACAAAAAGACAAAGAATCATCTTTTACTCTGGTTTGGTCTCTAAAGTAGCGGGAAAAATTAGTGGCTGGCAGACTAAATTACTCAGTTATGGAGGAAGAACAACTCCTATTAAGCATGTGCTGCAATCCCTTCCTATTCACATACTATCGGTAGTTGTTCCTACTAGGACTACTCTTACACAAATTCTGAGCTTATTTGCTGATTTCTTTTGGGGGTGTACTGACAACAAGAAGAAATACCATTGGTCTTCGTGGAGAAATCTTATTTATCCTATAGAAGAAGGGGGTATTGGTACCAGACATATCAAAGATGTTTGTGTTGCTCTTCAATTTAACCAATGGTGGATTTTTAGATCAAAAGATACCTTGTGGGGTGACTTTCTCAGAGCTAAGTATTGTCAAAGATCCCATCCAGTTGTCAAGAAATGGCATGCTGGTAACTCATTAGTATGGAAACACATGATATACAATAAACAAATTTCTGAAAATCACATTCGCTGGAAATTGAAATCTAGTACTTATTCTTTTTGGTGGGATGATTGGCTAGGTGTTGGTCTGCTTCATTACTATAGAGGAGAGCCTATTAGATCCAATAACATTAAAGTCAATCAGCTATGGGTGTAAGGTAAAAGTGATATTGACAGATTCAATCAGATACTACCTCAGGTTATAGTACATCAGATCATAGATGCTCAATTTCATTTTCAAGAAGGGGTTGCTGATCAGCCTATTTGGATGACTATTACTAGTGGTAAGTTCTCGATTTCTTCAGCCTGGGACCTTATAAGACCTCACAAAAGTAAGACGATGACAAACAGGTATACTTGGCATAAGTATGTTCCTTTTAAGTGCTCACTAAGAGGAAAATTACCTACTGATGAGAAGTTGACTTCTTTCGGGCATGACTCATCAGATTCTCATTATTGTTATAATCCAGGACCCGATACAGTGGAGTACATAATGGTTAGTGGTAATTTTGCAAGAAATATCTAGCAATTCTTTTCTAACTCATTGAGGATTAATCACACCACAATGCCTCTTAGAAATCTGATAATGAAATGGTGGATCCTTGGTCACAAAAATGAAGCTCATAAGCAAGTTCTTCATGCTATCCCTATATTTATTTGCTGGGACTTTAAAATATAGAGACAAAAAGTCAAACTTGGCTAGAGTGAAATTTCTGATCTTTAAGAATATTACCATGCTTTTAATCACTAATTTCCCCTACATCTCTTGGCCTCAAAACTGGAAAGACATGGTGATATTTTGGGAAGGATGCTACCAGATGACTAGGGTGCAAGAGGTTAGTTGGGTCAAGCCCATTAATTCTGTTGTGAAGTTGAATACAGATGGTAGTGCGATTGACAACCCTACAAGATTTGAACCGGGGGTATAGTCAAAAATTATTAGGGAGATATCATCTTTGCATATGCTAGCCCTCTTAGGTTCAGAACTAACAATCAAGAAAAAGTTGAAGCAGCCAGTCTTGGTCTCAGTTGGTGTATACAAAATGGTTATACGAGGGTTATTTTAGAGGTTGATTCAGAACTCATGGTTAAGTGGATCAAGCAACAAGCTACAACTCCTTGGAAACTTCAAAATTATCTTAACAAAATCAAAGGAATCATGGCACACATGGAGGAGGTTACTTGCAGGCATACTTATCGAGAAGCAAATTCTGTTGCCGATTCTCTTTCTAAAATTAGTCACAATTATGATATTGCTCAACATTACTTTAATTTTTAGCAGTTACCAGCAGATTCTAAAGGACATTTCGTGCTTGAAAAACATGGTATTATCAATTTTAGAAGAAGAAAGATAAAGAGAATCAAAGAGCCGCCATGAAGTTTGATGATTTATAATAGAGGACGTAGTAACTACTTTGTACTGCTTCTTTGTTGGCTTCATCTTCTATCCTTCATCTTGATTTCATTGTGATAAGGTAGTTTATGTCCCCCTCTTTGTATTTTCTTTTATTATTTATGAAAAGGCTTGGGGGGTGTGCGGCTCAACCCCTGACCGCCACGGGAGGTGAGAGTCCAGGGTAAGGTCCGTTCTCTAAAAACAAAAAATAGCAAAGACTTGGCAACTCCATGTATGTTTCAAAGAGATACTTACAGTTGAAGTCTCCGGCCTTCCCATCATAGCAGAGATTAAGAAATTCCATGTATTTTTTCGGACATGAGGAGTAACCATGCCAAGAAGAAAAGAGAGTATGCAAGATCAACCAATTGAAAGACTAAATTTTGGAGTACATAATTCTTTCAGCTTCATTTATATTTCTGCGTCAATAAGTATTTCTTGATGGTATTCTGGGTTGAGTACAAAGATACATCTTTTTCTAAAGTTTGAGATGGGGCATTCAACATTAATGTATGAATAGGAACAAGAGAATTTTCAATAACATATACTGTTGCACATGACGCCAAAGTTATACAACAACACCTATTTATATACATCAGCCTTCAACACCAAACGCTTATTGATGGTTGATTCCACCAGCGCTCGGTGCCAGAAATATCGCAGTACAAGTCGCAATACAAGGCATTCTGAAGCACAAAACTTTATCAGGTGGAAGAAGTAAGACTGCAAGAAACTAAAGAAGAAATAAAAAAGAAAGTCATTTTCGAGATATTGGGCAAGTTCAAACATCAAATGGTGCTTACAAAACGTTATCCTACAATGTTAATTTACAAACACAATACAAAAAGAGTAGTTTAATTATAAGATAAAGAACTAACAGAAGACCCAAATATTCAAGAAAAAAAACCTATAACTTTACAGTTACTCAAGCACTGCTGATTTACAAAGATAGCTAGATTTGATGCTTTCTTTTTACACTGCGGCAATTGCCACTACAAGAATCAGAATGGAGAAGAACCTGTTCAGTTGGTGCTCAATATATCTCGACCTTAAGATCGTCCCCTCCCATCATATCTTCAGCATATTGTTTAATCTTCAGTGAAGAATAGTCAAGTTAAGGGCTCTTTGCAAGTTGGATGATTTTTAATGAACAAATATTGCCGAAACTAGGCGGAATCTCCTCAAGCATACGACATACCCAAAGTCATAATTTCTCAAGCATGGGAAAGGATTCCTCTCCAATCTTCCACTTAGCAAGAATCACTTCACACAACCCCAAATATTTGAGATTCTCGAAGGTGTCTTCCTCCCCTATGTTCCATTCTCCCCTCTGAATGATTTTTCTCATAAGGATCAGCTCTTCAAGGTTGGGCAGTTTTACTATTGTTGATAGTAAATTGGATGTCATAGGAAAGTCACGCAACACAATTTTTTTCAAATTCAATGGGAAGTGAAAATCCCACGAACAATTTGTTGCAACGAAAGGCCCACTGTCGTTTGTGTTTGAACTTTCAAAACCTGCATTGAGGAATTCTAATTCAGATAGTAAATCCAATTTTGGGAACCAATATTTTTGTGTTGAATAATCCCACGATTCCTTGAGACTAAATTTAAGCACTTGAAGATTGGGAAACCGTTTGAAGATATCCTCTGTATCTTTCGAATAGGAAAGCATGAGTTGCTCTAATGCTCTCAAGTTCTCTAAATTTGTGTCCTCTGTTATCAGTATTGGTTCATCTGTATCGATATCAAAGAAAGAAAAAGTTGTGATGGACAGCTCTCGCAACTTTACCAGATTTTGGGAACCAATATTTTTGTGTTGAATAATCCCACGATTCCTTGAGACTAAATTTAAGCACTTGAAGATTGGGAAACCGTTTGAAGATATCCTCTGTATCTTTCGAATAGGAAAGCATGAGCTGCTCTAATGCTCTCAAGTTCTCTAAATTTGTGTCCTCTGTTATCAGTATTGGTTCATCTGTATCGATATCAAAGAAAGAAAAAGTAGTGATGGACAGCTCTCGCAACTTTACCAGATTTTGGGAACCAATATTTTTGTGTCGAATAATCCCACGATTCCTTGAGACTAAATTTAAGCACTTGAAAATTGGGAAACCATTTGAAGATATCCTCTGTATCTTTCGAATAGGAAAGCATGAGTTGCTCTAATAATTTCAAGTTGTCTGACTTTGTGTCCTCTGTTATAAGTATTGGTTCATCTGTATCCATATCAAAGAAAGAACAAGCAGTGATTGACAGCTCTCGCAACTTACCAGATCCCAAATTATCGGTAATAGTACCAAGGTTTATCCTTTGTTATTCACATGCAGGGTTTCTAGATTTCAGAGGTTTGAGGAAGATGAAGGAAGAGATTAAACTTCTATTCCAAAGAATAAGTACCTCAAATGATTCAACATGCATATTTCATTCAGCAAAGAATCTTTTACCATGATAAAAGACGGAAATAGTTGCAACACTCTAAGAAGCCTCAAGTCTCTTAGGTGATATACATCATAAAGTTGATCGTCCATCTCATCTCCAGTTATCAACAAAGAATAGAGGTGTTTCCTTTTTTAACTAAATAGGGCAAAATTGTTATGCTCTATGTTCTCCGTATCATAAACAATGTTGACAATATGTGGCATCAAATCTGAAGAACTTATCCAACAATGTCGAAGGCAGTGATCACTTGAACTTATCCACTCAAAAAACTTTTCCTTTCTTGCTTTTGTAAAACAAAAGTAATGCACAAGATCATGAAGTTGGCAAGTTGGGTGATTACCTCTCTCATTTAAAAGTATCACCAAGCTACTGGAAATTAAATTATCCAACAACACCTCCATCACTTCTTCTGTACTCATCATCTCTGTCTGTTCAACATGTCCTTCGGCATGCCAATACATTTTCAACACATCTGTCTCCATTGTTGTGTCCTTAGGAAAACGTGCAAGGTAAGTAAGCAGGGTTTCAGATGACATGGTAAATGGTCATAACTTAATTCTATAACCTTCATCACTTCTGAGTCTATAACCTTCATAACATCAACCTCACTGTTCAAACTAAAAGAATTCAAATTATTTTGAATTTCAAGCCACTCAGGTTTTTTCTTTTCCCTCCCATGACTCCAGCAATAAGATCAACCACCAAAGGAAGTCCCTTACAATTTTAGGCTAATTATTTTCCAACATCCAATAGTTCATCTGGGCAAAAGTCGTTTCCAAATGCCCTTTTCTCTAATAACTCCCAACTTTCTTCTGGCCTTAGAAAATGAAGGTTGAGAGGATCAGTGCTGTGCTTTCCATACAAACCCACTTACATATCTCGAGATGTCAAAATTATTCTGCTTCTATTCTCAACTAGAGGAAAAGGTCTTGTTAACTAATCCTATGCATCAGTATCCCACAAGTCATCTAAGACAATAAAATACCTCTTTCCAATCACTTGTCTCCTTAGCTCATCTGCAACATCAATATTCTCACTCAATTTTGAATCAGGGAAAGTAACTTGATCATAAACTTTCTCTAACAAATTTCTTTTATTGTATTCTTGGCCAACTGTGCACCATGCACGAATGTCAAAAGGTCTAGAAACGGACTCATCATTGTATACTTTGTATGCCAAAGTAGTTTTGCCCAAACCCGACATACCAATGATTGAAATGACATCTGGATCTTTCACTATATTGGTGAGCTTACTTATTATCGACTGTGTCTCCTCCTCAAAACCTACAACTATTTTGCCAACTGTTAATGACTTACTTTCAACTGGCTTCTTGGGAGAGTTAACAATAATGAGGCTCTTGTTCTTGGGAGCCTTTTTAGGTAAATTGGAGAATTCCTCTTTGATACGATTGATCTTTCTTATGGTAATGGTAACTGAGAAAATAAGATGTAAGAGACCATTATCTCTTACAATAATTGAATCAATGACATCTTTTTCCCCATATGCTGCATGTAAAACACGTGCCCATAGATCTTTATACAATCTCTTATCAACATTCATGAAGAACAATCTTATGAATTCTAGGTCTTCTTTCACAAACTCAATTTTATCCTTTATCAATGAAATTGAATAAGCATTGAAGTCTAGCAAATCATTCAAGTGTATGTGTAGCAGACGCATAAAGAGTGGTCCATCGCTCATGGGGAAGCACCATTGACATAGGTCCGGGTCTTTCAGATATACATATTTGAGATCTTCCTTGAGGTGTTCAATATTTTTCAACAAGTCTAGAGTTGCACGATTTGTTCCCTTGGTACTCTCTTCACTCTGTGATTTTTCTTCTATGTCGTGAACAAGAGTTGATACTTCCCTGGTAAGTGATCCAACATGAGCCGAAAGATCAAATAATTTGTCATGATCAATAATGTCCTTGGGCACATCAGTAAGAATAATCAACAGGAACTCTATCATGACATGAATGTTTCGAGCCCCTGAATTGCTACGGATAGTAACAGTTACTAGGTGCTCTTGTAGATGAATCAAATACTCTCTAAGAATGCCTGGAGAGATTTCCAGGTGTTGCTTGATGAAGCATGCAACTTCTGCTGAAGTTGAAGCTTTTAAATTTGTAAAACATATGTGCATCACCCCCAATTCAATTGGAATAATCTTCAAGAGTAGATGAGTTAGCTTGAAGAGCCGAGAGCCTATTTTAAATCGATCATCCCAAAGGAAGAGCCCAACTTTCTCATCCATGAGTGGAAACTGAGGTAAGACATATTTAACAATATCTTGCTCAATGTAACCATTCACTACCAACCCATGTAAATCTCTCATGTTGCCGCACCTATTCTGAAGAATCTCATACTGAGTCACCAATGGAAAAAACTGTTCAGCAAGGATCTTGGATATATAATGGAGATTCAGGAGTAAGAAGTTCAACTGCTCGTCATTCATGGTGGCACTTAGTTTAGAACGATGACATGAGCTAATACAATCACTGATATTACCCCTGAGGTTTGAAAGGACATGATGAATGTTGAATTTATACTGGAGGTTATTGTCAGCATCATTCAAAATTTGTCGAAGCAGATTCTCAACCACTTGTCTTGAAGCACTCATTGTATTTTCAAACTGTTCCAAATCGAAATAAGATAGCTGGGTGAACGTACAAATAAATGCCAGCACAAACTTTAGCCCTTCGGTATGATCGGCCACGTTGACAAAATTTTGATATTCTTCATTCTTTAACCTCTCCATGAAATCCAGAATGTTAGAAATGTCCTTGAGAAAAGCAGACAATGATTCCGGCCAAATGATCAAACCAATGTTTTATTTATTTTCTATATTTATCAGAAATCAGAATATCAAGGAAATAAGAGAACTAAGCTTTTTGTTGAATTTCATATCAGGAAGGAAAAATTAAATATTGGTTTGTACGATTGTGAAGTTTATTAATGATTTTGATGTTTACCATTTTTGAGATAAGTATTGAAAACACCCATAAACATGACACGAGTTATCGCTTACTATTTTTGAGATAAGTATTGAAAATACCCATAAACATGACACGAGTTATCACTTTAGTCCCCGAACTATTAAAAAGGGTTGCTTGGTGTAACACCCCGTATTTTGGGCTAGAATAAAAAACATGTCTCTGATGCGTTGATAATCCCAGAGCCTTAAATCCTATGCCAATTTGGCATGTTTATGTAGTATGTGAATCTATTTGAGCATGAATTTAGACCATAGAGGTCCTTCAACTCAAGGACGAGTTGAAACTATTTCGATCGATTAAGTTTTAGTGGACGTTGTAATTTGTGTCAGCTTCCATCAACCATAACTCTCTCTATATGTCAAATTAGAGATCCAACAATGTTTCAAATGATAGGTCTTCGAGTTAACGTTCCAACGATACCAATTTTGCTAAAATACAACACTCGAGCAAGAAGTTGTGGACTTTCAAAGTAGTATGCATCGCCTAACCAATCACACATGGCCACCGGAAAGAATATGCGATAGCATATGCGGTGCCTATGTAAATATAGGGGATATCATATGCGGTGCCTATGTAAATGTATGCGATATCATATGCGGAGCATATCTTATGGTTTCAAGTGACTTAAACACTCCATTTTTGGGGTAAAATGGTCCTTTTACTACCCTTATTAAGCCATAAACATGAAATTCAGTCCCCAATTCCCGAAAATACATCCACATTCATCTAAAAATTCTCTAGAACACTCCCAAGGGTTTCAAACTAGAAACCCAAATAAATTAAGATTTGACCGTGGGTTTTCAAAATTGATTAGAGATTTGGAATCCCGAATCTATAGGCTTCAAAAAGTACCCATTATTTTCCAAAATAGAGGTACAGGGGGTTTTCGTAAATTCTCATGGGCATAGAAAAATCATGTTTTAGAATGGGGGTTTTGAATCTATGTATATATTCAAGTATTAAATGTTTTAACATCATTGTTTTGGCCTTTTGAACTTCCCCAAAGTGATTTGAGAATATGAATGTATGAAACCATGTAGTTAAGAACAAATTCTTGTTGAGAGCATGATTTTTGGTGAATTCACTCTTTAGTGAATTTTTCAGATTTCTCATAGCATTTGAATTGTTTTACAATGCATCCATGAAAAGGACTCTATGAAATGATTGAATGCTTGTTATGATTTTAAGGTGGATTTAAATCACTAAAGAGGGAATCTAGAATGAATGTCTAATGTTCATAATGCATGTAATGAAAGAGTGCATAGATTTGCTAAAGGCACTAGACAACTATATGTTGATGAAGTTTTTGCATGATTTTGACTTGGGTTTTGAAACATGAACTCTTCTATATCAATTGCATGTTTTTGGTGATCTAAATTATGCTTTAAATGAAAGATTTAGCTAACTGTATTATGGCTCAGAAATCATGACTTACAAGTCTTGATATGACGTTACCAATTCAGACCAATGTCATATCAGACTCAGACTAATAGACATTTCAGACTATCGTGATTTTATACATTCAAAATATTATATGTATAGAAAAGGTTAAAAAACGGCGTATACAGAGATGTTAGGTGGTTCCCTGAAGAAGGCTTGAGTTCAAGCAACTCATTTTCTAAAACCGTGGTTTGCCGACCTGGGTATATTATTATACGCTGACTAAAGTGTCGCATGGCATATTAGATTCAGAAACTCCAACGCTTGCAGCATACTTGGGTTTGAGGCTTACCTGCTGAGTCAATGACGGATTCCATATCGCCCGTTGAATATCAGACATGTAGGGGATACCACTTAACTCAGAAGTAGTACACAGTTCAGAGTTTGAGATTTACAGAAAGGTTACATGTTTTTAGAAGGTGCCCATGTGTTTTTCAAAAACTGTTTTATGCATAATGTTTGATAAACATTGGCTATCACGTATTATATATTTATATATGTTCAATTACTCTATTTTGGATTGCTTCGCGTGCCAGTACAATTGTGCTTACCCCTCCTTCCTCTCAGGTATCGAGGCACAGTCTAGGGGTCCAAATCCTCAGTAGAGTCTACAGAAAGGGTTGTCTCAGAGTTTAGTTGGTGAGCCTTCTTTTATTCGGAAGGCCTAGTCATTTAGGTATTTATTTCAGTATGGCTTTCGGTCTATTGGGGGCCTTGTCCCAGTTATTCAGATAGTATGTCAGTGGAGATTTCATAGACTGTTGCAGATATTTATTAAATATTATTGGGCATGTTTTTAGGCCTTTAACTATTTTAAATTGTTGACTATGTTTCCGTATTATTGTGTCTATTCTGTATTACTTTAATCATATGAATTATGTGCATGATTACCAGATAGATAGAGGGCATTCCGAGCCTTTGGATTTAGGAATGCTCATCATGGCTAGGGCCCTAGTTTAGGTCGTGACAAACTTGGTATCAAAGCACGGTTCATGGTCCCAGGGTTTCTACAAAATCGCGTTGGGTAGAGTCTTGTTTATGGGTGTGTAGCGCGCCACACTTTTAAGTAGGAGGCTACAAGGTGTTTAGGAATATCTCTCTTTCTTCATGTTCTAGTTCGTGCTATAGAGTCAGAATGTTCCTCCTTCATACTCTAATTTATGCTATGGTGTCACCCATACGAAAAGAAAATTTATCCTAATTTCTTCCTCACTCTGGTGTTTCCAGATGTTCTTTGATTATCTAGCAGAATTTTTAGAAGTCCCACAAAGGACGAGAAAGGAGTTCCCTAGTGTAAAATTATGTCCTCGTTCTTATGAGGTGTTCAGTTAAGACAAGAGTAAGATTTGTATTCTTGAGTCATTGAATATTGGTTATTAAGATTCTATCTCTTGTAATCTTGATATCATTGTGTTGTTGAAAATAAAAGTCTAGTGAAGCCGTGTGAGGCCTATTTCGATTCACTAGTAACTTGCTGTTCATCTTGTTGTTCTTGTGTTTGTTGGAACTTTATTTCCACCCGAGTAGTAGTATAAGATAGAGTGTCAATGTCATGACCTATTGGTAGTGAAATTAGACCAAGAAGTTTGTGATATGAAGTCATAAGGTTAGAGGTGTAAGGGTGACTTTTGTGATTAAATATTTATAGTTGAATAACTGTTGATTGAGAATGATTTACCCTTTCGTGGTGGTAGACTAATGTGGTGGTACCATTTATGAATTGTATGGTAGTCTGTAGAGGAAGTGTTGACTCAGAATGTTATTTGTTTTCTTCCTTTCAAAATAGAGAAAGAGCCCAGAGTGGATACTTAAGGTGGTTATAGAAACCCCTTATAGGATACGAATGAAAATGGATAGATTATCCAGTAGGTTGTAAGTATAGACTCATTGTCATATGGGGTATCTGAAGGTAGTATAAATGCCCATTGGGGTAAGTAAGTGTGATATGAGAAAGCCGTATAAGTAGATAAGATTGTATGGTTATAATATAAGGTTAAGGTTGATCATGTCTATTATGTGACCTTACCCCTTAACCTTCTTCTCATTGGTAGTTGTAAATTAATACTACTTATGAGAAAGTACGTGGTATATTTTTGTAGTATTGGGGTAGAATATCCCAATTTGAAGGATTAGTATATTTATATTATGTTGCACTCTTCACTGGTTGTAAATGATTGATGCTAGAATATAGGCTTGAATTTAAATGGTGTGGCAGTGAAAGGTGGAAAGAGATTGATGATACATCTTTTGTGGGATTAGATTTGTAAGATTGATGTGTTGAAATAGTACGTGCTAATGGATTATGACAAGGAAAACCGTAAGGTCATAATCAATTGTTATGGTTATGAATTTCTAGTGCACTAGTGTTTCTTGATGTTTATTTCATAGTTTCTAAGTGAGGATTGTGTGTAAGGTTGGTTGTAAATCATGTTTAGCACTAGACATTAAGTTTGAAACAATTGATGGCCATAGAGGTGGATGTGATGATTTCTTAGTTAATGATACTAGTTATATGGAAGTGATCTATAGGCTTGAACAGTGTATGAAAGTGCCTAAGTTTATTTGATTTGTAATGAAGTATGACATTGTGTATGTGATGTAGAAGTATGCCCAAGGTGGTATTAAGTTGTAGTATTTTTCTAAGGCTATTACATATTGTGTGTGGCTATGTGTACCATTGATTTTCTAGGTGGAAAAAGACTAGCTAGATGGTATATGGTGATCAAAATAGCCAAGTTAAGGACCTTTAATTTATAACGTTGAGCCTTTTGATATGAACTTGATTCTCATGGTAGAGGAAAATAAGTTTGAAGTTGCTATGATGGTAGACTATGATAGAAATAGAGTGGCTCATTGAAGACTTGGTGATACCCATGTTAGGTGTTATAATCTAAGCTCGAGTCCTTGAAAGTGGTGCTAATAGAAATAAAAGTAGAGGCACTAGAGGGTGTGTACTTTAAATTTGTGGATACTTATGAAGATTCAAAGTTAGTAAATGTTCGAGTAATAGATGATGACTATTGGGGTTACAAAATGATAGAGTGTGCCTCAGGAGGTAGTATTAGCGGTGGGCGTTCCACTCCCATATATGGTCTTTCGGGTTAAGTTTTATTAATTTTATGTATTGTCATATTTCAGAACCTAGAGTGTAGTGAGTGCAGTTAAGTTTAAAGTCTAGTAAGGTATCTCCCAAAAACTTAAGATGATGTCTTGAAGCTAAGGGGGAGATGACTAAACGAATAACCAAGTAAGACTTATATTCTTGTAATGATGTCATGATGATATAGAACATCAAAAAGTAAGGGTGAATCTCAACCCATTCTTATCTCAGTATTTCTCAGTGATCCTAATACCTACTCATGCTTTATGATTTAGTTCCATGATCAGTTCATGTTCATACATACGATAGAGAGTCATGTACTCACACTTTATAATGTGCTCCATTTCCATAACTCATGTTTTACGCCAAATGATTGGCGAGATTTAGCTTAAAGCCATGAATACCCTAAATTCAGAGCGCTTTGGTGAGTCCCTATTGTTGTTTTGCTATGCCTCAGGCCTCAGATGAGTGTCAAGCTTCATAGAGTATCATTCCATGCCTCCAGATCTTATGTTCTAACCTTTTTGTGACTCCTTCTTATGCGATGATAGTTGTGGTGAGTAATTATTCCTTGTTGATGGAAGATTATAGTACGCTTGTTTAGATAAGGTCATAATTATGAAGTAAGTTTTGGGGCCAAGTTCTTATTTATGTTATGGTTAGTGGAATTTTGTGTGTGTATGTTCTTGGGGTATCTTGTGGGAGTGATATTGATAGTGTTTAGAGAATATGTGAAGTATGCCTTTATGAGTGTTTGCTTTGAAGTTCATATGTAGTTATAAAGATAGTCTTGAATGACATGTTGAGATTGTTGTAAAGGAACGCTATATGCGCTAGCGACTTTATAGTAAGAGTTCAGAGTAGTCCTTGAAGTGGTAAGGCATGTTATACTTAGGATGTGATCTTTAAAGGAGATATAGAAGATTGCATGATATGGTTTAGAATAATAGCGTGGTCTAGCATGTTGTACTATTGTGACTTAGAGTTATGCTTGATCACGGCGAAGGGATTAAGTTATTTTTGACATTAGTAGAAAGATTTGTCAATGCTCATATGAGAATTTTAAGCTGAGTTGAATGAATATGATATTTAAGAAGAATAGTATAGTTAAGTGATATTCAAGAAGTGTGCTAAGCTTGAAAGTAAGAAGTTGTAATGCCAAAGGCCTGGTAATTCTATCCTAATTCAAGAGTTATATGCCTATGTTCCAGACTACAGAGTAGTGTCAATGTGGTGATTCCTCAGTTGGATGTCTTGTGTAATCCATACCCAAGATTCATGGCTCCCTATTACTGCTAGAATTTGTTTCGTGAATTGTGATGAAGAGATACTCCAGTTAAGTATGAGGGTGTAGTATAATTTAGTCTATATGGCCAATAAGTCAGTTTAGCAGTTAGATTTGTATGATTTGTTTTCTCGTCTTTGCACTTATTCATGGTACTCAAAATTTCAGACAGGCTACTATTCCAAGATAGAGTATACCAGTAGTTATGAGTATAGCCCATTTCATGCATCATATATTAAATTCAGATTTTAGATGTTCAGTTATGATTCAATTCGTAGGTTCCCTGTGCATCGCCTCAGTTTTCCGAGTATCATAGTGAATTGAGCATTCATAGAGGGACATAGAGTACCAAGGGGGAGATACCCCATTCAGTTGTATGCATACATTCTTATTACAAGCTTCACATTAGTTATTATTGCGTATTTAGCCATACGTTCATACGTTAGTTCAGTCAGATATGCATGCATTAGAAATGCATGTTCAATAAAAAAGTTCAGCTTATTAGTATATTCAGTCCTGCATTCATGAGAAAAACTTGGTTACAGATCCATGCATCAGATATGCATGATTCATTATGAGAATTTAGCGTATTTGTAGCTTCAGTTGTGTATTCCATGCCTCTGATATACATGTCCGGCATAAGAATTTAAAACATCAGTAGTTCCAATCTTATAGTCATGATGTTTCCGATCAGTGTATTCTTTCTTAGGGAACAAATCATGTCTGCATTATCCCATACCCTTAAGACTTCGACATTCTATCCATCATTTGGGGATGAATGATCCCAAGGGAGAGATAATGTAACACCCCGCATTTCAGGCTAGAATAAAAACCATAACTCTAATGCGTTGATAATCCCAGAGCCTTAAATCCTATGCCAATTTGGCATGTTTATGTAGTATGTGAATCTATTTGAGCATGAATTTAGACAATAGAGGTCCTTCAACTCAAGGACGAGTTGAAACTATTTCGATCAATTAAGTTTTAGTGGACGTTATAATTTGTGTCAGCTTCCATCGACCATAACTCTTTGTATATATTGAATTAGAGAGCCTACTATGTGTCAAATAATAGGTCTTCGAGTTAACTTTCCAACGATACAAATTTTGCTAAAATCCAACACTTGAGCAAGAATTTATGGACTTTCAAAGTAGTATGCATCGCCTAATCAATCACATATGGCCACTGGAAAACATATGCAATAGCATATGCGGTGCCTATGTAAATATAGGCGATAGCATATGCGGCGCCTATGTAAATATAGGCGATATCATATGCGGTGCCTATGTAAATATAGGCGATATCATATGCAACTCCTATGTAAATATAGGTGATATCATATACGGCTCCTATGTAAATATATGGCATATAATATGCGGCGCATATCTTATGGATTGAAGTGACTTAAGCACTCCATTTTTAGGGCAAAATGGTCCTTTTCCCACCCTTATTCAGCCAAAAACACGTAATTCAGTCCCCAATTCTCCAAATTACATCCACATTCATCTAAAAATTCTTAAAAACACTCCCAAGGGTTTCAAACTAAAAACCCAAATAAATCAAGATTTGACCATGGGTTTTCAAATTTGATTAGAGATTCGGAATCCCCAGTCCACAGGCTTCAAGAAGCATCCATTATTTTTCAAAATAGAGGTACGCGGGGTTTTCCTAAATTCTCATGGTCATAGACAAATCATACTTTAGAATGGGGTTTTTGAATCTATGCATATATTTATGTATTAAATGTTTAACATCATTGTTTTGGTCTTTTGACCTTCGCCAAAGTGATTTGAGAATATGAATGTATGAAATCATGTATTTAAGATTGAATTCTTGTTGAGAGCATGATTTTCTGTGAATTTCCTCTTATTATGAATTTTTCAGATTTCTCATAGCATATGAATTGTTTTGCAATGCATCCTTGAAAAGAACTATATGAAATGATTGAACTCTTGTTATGATTTAAAGGTGGTTTTAAATCACTAAAGAGGGAATCTAGCATGAATGTTTAATGTTCATAATGCATGTAATGAAAGAGTGCATGGATTTCCTAAAGGCACTAGACCACCATATGTTGATGAAGTTTTTGCATGATTTTGACCTGAGTTTCGATACACGAATCTTCTATATCAGTTGCATGTTTTTGGTGGTCTAAATTATACCTGGACTGTGTTGCTTTACTATCCTAGACTACTCATAGGTTATATGGGTTCATCTCTCCTATTGAATTGGACCTAGCACATGTATTCATATGACTAGGGAATAAAACCTTGGGATGACTAGTATATCCCCCAAAAATAGCGTGACATCATGCACTCAGTCACCAAGACCAACCTCATATCAACAAATATAAGTTTCTAATTTTGTTTCTCTTGGGACCTCTCCCTTCTATAGCTTTACTACACATCCCACCATTATTGCCCAAATCAAACCAATTTCCAAATAACCAAACCATTATTCAATTATTAATCAAGGCCATTAATATTAGTATCGTCATACCAATCCTTAGTTAGAAGTATTATTTATAGCCAACTATGTATAGGTTCAAGGGGACTTTCAAGTGCCCTTAAATTTACCATATTAAACCACTTGGGGAACTCCATGTACCCCTCACGCATAATCATTAGCCATTTACCATTCAGAGCTATTTAAACCATGCATAATTGCTTAATGAAGTTTTAAAATAAACTAAAGTTCCATTAAAAGTAGTCAATGTAATGAAAATATTTTTATAAGTGTTTTATCAAACACATAAGGGGGATAATATGACCAAAACCAATTCTAATTACCATTAAAACTTTCTCATGCAATCCAATTATCTAAATCCATCATTAATACATATAAAAGCATTATTAAATTCATGGAAACCCAAAACCAACCATTTTATATCAAAACCCCTAATTCATATTTGAAAACCAAAATCATACAATCAATGAAATCATGAAAACATTCATAAAAGCCATTCCTTTAGATTGAATTAACAATGAGGGAAGATGGCATGCCCTAAACAAAGATGATGATGGAAAGAAATCACCAAGACAAACACCAAATTAACCATATAGTTTAAACCCTAGCTTCCCTTACCCACAAGCTTTTGAGAGAATTATGGAGTGTTTAGAAGAGTTTCTAAGTGCTAATGAATGGAATAATAGTGTAAATAACCTCCTAAGTAGGTTATAAGTGTGGGACCTTATTAGAATAAGTAGGGAAATGTCCTGAATACCCCTACTTAAGTTGAAAATAATCCCATCACTGTAATATGATTGACCCTCACGAGTCATACCCTTCATATATGAGTGGTACCCTTAACTCATATCCTAGCCTCAACCATTGTATCAAACACTGTCCAGCATACAACTCATCCAGCCAAGATGTTTCAAAAGCATATGATCCATATCCTTCATCCATATCCATGGTAGATTTAAACCCAAGAAAGATTTAGAAACAGTCCACCTATGAGTCCTTGGTATGACTCATACCCTAGCTTACGGCTCACTAAGAGCCACTCATTCTCAGATCCAACCTAAGTAACCAAGTATAAGATTAAGTTAAGGAACCAAATGATCTATAACCACCAATACGAATGGTACCCCTAAGTCGTATCCATTCAAGGTTCAAAAATACAAACCATAAACCAACATTGATCAACAAATAATTGGACCATACAATCCATACATACACATACAACTTGTACCCATGAGTCGTATTAGGTCTAAAGACCAAAATTCTAGGAAATTTCCTAAGGTGAAAAAACCAAGGTTTTTAACTTTAGCTTCGCCGGTTATGCCAAGGATAGCTTAGAAGGGTGCACTTCATTTGGGTCCTAAGAGGATTATATATTATGTTAAGGATTGCAAATTGCTTAAGAGGGTATGTTTATCTATGTAACGCCCCAAAAATGGATCCCGAGGTGTCACACGGTGCTAAAGGCTATGAGTAGCCTCAAGATAACTCTGTAAACCTACTACAAGATCTGGAAATCTTTTCAAGGTAAACTAATCAAGTAACAATGATGGATTGTATCCAAAAATAAACTAAAATAAACTAAATATACTATCTGAACAACTACTACTGAAATTTTGAATAATAGCTAGTAGTGTGACAAGCTTCTACTACTAAGAAATTAAAAAGCTATTGGGACAAACCCCCAACTGACTCAAACTAAAATAAAAGCAACTAATTAGATATATGAAATGCTGGAAATTTTGATATATGGGACCTCGAACCATGAGGACTCACTAATTGTTAGGATAGATAGGGATGCCCGAAATCACTCATTTTGCTAAGACTAAGCTCCTGAACCTACATTATAAGGCAATGTAGAACATAGAAATATATGTGGATCAGTACTTTAAGGATGTACTGAGAATGTGGGGGTGAATGCTTGAGTAAAAGTAATATCTCAATGTTATCAAAATTCATAAAATATGTATACTGTATGTAATGACTCACTTGGATGGAATAAATGAAAGCTAAAAATCATAGATCATGAACAATAAACCATACTGTATAAAACTAATGAGCCATCATATTTCAAGTCTAAAAACTGAACTGTTATCTGTCTTTCTTTCTTGTTAGACTGTAAGAAATTCTAGTAAAAGCTTTTCTATTAGGGATTTATTTTAAAAGCTGTTCTATTATTTCAACTACTAGGGACATTTTTCTAACTGACATAAACCATGTAAGCTATAATGTAGTCCAACTTGTTGTTCCCCTAAGGGGAAAATCTCACATTGGGGAGAGGTGTCATACTCTTGCCAAGGAGTATAACCTAAGCTAAGTGATCACATCTGTAACTATCATCCATATAGAAATGGGAATACTTAATCTGTACCTATGTTGGCTCGTAGTTCTAGGAATGTAGGATGTGCTAAACCCATACTTTTTTCTCAATGCTAAATACTACTCCCCTTAAACTGTATGCTCATTCTATAGGAAATCAACTTTTAAAAGTCATCATATTTCATACTGAATGCTATCTGTGTATCAATTTATTCAAAACTAAATTTAAGTTGTAAAGTGGATTTCATATCTTACCTAAAGACCAAAAGATCAAATCATTATTAAAAGTTGTCTATAAATATATCATAAGATGCATAAAAGCATAGTCATTCTTGAAATAGCAATATTCAACTAGGTCTTGATAATCCATGTATCCTTTTCATATAATTCAACTCAAAATCTGGAAAAATATAGACTCACACATGAAATTCTAAAAGTAGACATGTAATTAAACACCCAATTTAATTGAAATCTCAAAATCTTCAATTAATATAAATGGGTATGAACCCTAAATTAAAATTAATGTAAAATCATGCGAATTTATAATTAAAAACCAGTTTTAGGCCTAAGGATGAAGTATTTTGATGTTGGGCATATTTACACGCCTAAAGCACTATAATTTACCCATATTTTAGCTACGTTTTAAGGACAAAATATATAATTCCTGCACTTTTAGTCCATTTTCTTGTAAGTGAGCTAACCAACATGATTCACATGTTTTCAGGTATTTATGATGAAGATTTCAATACTTTGTGGACCTTTCAGTAGCAAGGAAAACTTCACGTAAAAAAGAAAGCAGCTTTTGGAAGCTTGTGGACTGAATGTGATGCATGGAGAATCCGTCACGGGCAAAATCAGTATTTCTTAATACTTAGGGGTGCAACAATAACCCAGTAGGACTAGGATAAGGATAAAAACCCAATTTCAGTAGGACTAGGACAAGGATGTTATAAAAACCCTATTTGCTGAATTTTTCAGCAAGCTTTTCATTATTCATTCATTATCAATTATTCATTTGACTTTTGGGCACTATTCATGTTACTTTCAGACAGAGAAAACACGGATCTTGTGATCAACGGAGAAGGAAAAACGTCAAACCCTAGTGGATGCCTAAACCATCTCCATCGCCAAGATTATTCTAGGTTGTGGTATGATGATTATATCTATTGTGATTTCCGTTGCACTCATGAGTAGCTAAACTTCTCTGTTAGGGTTATGGAATCCTTTTGATATACTATTTATTACTATGAGTTTGTGAATTCTTGATACGTATGCTACTGATGATAGGCGAATTTACATGCCTAAAGTACTATATTTTACCCATATTTTAGCTAAGTTTTTAGGACAAATTATATAATTCATGCACTTTTAGACCTTTTTCCTGTAAGTGAGCTAACAAAAGTGATTAGCAAGTTTTCAGGTATAAATGATGCAGATTTCAGCATTTTATGGATATCTTGACGCCAAAGGAAGCTTCACGAAAAAAGGAAGGGAAATCTTGGACGCCAAGGACAAAAAGTGGCGCATGGAAAATCTGTCCCGGACAAAAACAGCAATTCTGAAGACTTTGGGGACTAGCAATAACTTATTAGGATTAGGATAATGATACATTAAAGTAGTAGGATTGGGTTAAGTAATGCATTAGCTTAGTAGGAAAAGGATATGGGTATTATAAATACCCTATTGTGCTAGAGATTTTCATTCATTCTAGTTTTAATTCATTCTTCAATTAACCATTCTACTACTATTCCTCTTTCATCTACAACTCTAAACAATTCTCTTCAATAAATTTTTGTTCTTCTTCTATTCATCTATTCAATTCTTAATTTCTGCAACAAGAGAAACGTTACTTTGCAAAGAAGTCACGCCTAAACTCCTACCACACTTTACTACACGAGATCTTTATTGTGGTATAATAACAATGTCGATTGTGATTTCCTTCGCACTGATGGGTAACTAAACTTTTCTGTTGGGGTTATGGAAGCCATATGAGATACTATCTATTGCTATGATTTTGTGAATCCGTGACACGTATGCTGCTTATATCATTATTCTCTTTATCTTAATCTAAATTCTTTGTGGTTGTAAACGCATAGAATACGCCAGTATAGCATTAACTTGTTCGAAAGAAAAGTTATATGTCTGGAAAAGAGATAATGTCAAGGTAATAGGGTCCCATCCCCTATTAAAAAGTTAGTGCCGTAACTAGATTAACCTCTTGGAGAATTTATACCATTAGATACGCTTTAAGCTCGAAAGAGTTAAAGTGAAATAGTCCTTGTTTAGGTTGAAAGACGCTTGGATTTACCATCGAATACAATTCTCTATAAGTACATGCATGTATGAATTCCGCACAACTCATAGCCAATAGATACATACAACTCATAAGGTGGACATAACCCCAACTTCTCAATTCTCATTGTTTTACATCTTACCAAATATTCTTTCTTTTCACTTTGCTATTTTCCGTTTTTACTTTATTACTTTGTTTACATTATTTTGTACGATAAAATCCCCCCTTTTTACGAGACTTGCACCAAAAATTCTAGTAATCCTTACTTACTTGTTGACCAAGATATTCCCTGTGGGATCGATACCCAACCCAATTGGGTTCTATATTTGACTACGATCGTTTTACACTCCTACGAGAGCTATAGATTGAGTGTTATCAAAAATTGGAGTCGTTGCCGGGGAATACGAGTGTCAATTAAGTTTGTAATAATTACTAGACCCTTTGGTCAAAGATTCTCGTACTTTTACTTTTAGTTTTTGTTTTTGTTCTCTGCAGGTTTTTATTTAGTGCATGCCCCATACTAGAAGTTCTGGTCAACCGTTATTACCTATCAATCCTGAACCACAACGTATTGGCAGAATGATGGCACAACACAAAATTGAAAGGATGGCTGCTCAACAGGAACAGGCGAGACTAGCTGCTCTAGCCGCCACTCAAGTGCATCAACAAAATATTGATAACCCCGGGCGAGCAATAAATCCTGACGACGAGGACCTAGGTGATGACGAGTTACTAAACCCTAGGCATGCTGCTGAGATCGCAACACCTTCCAATAGAAGAGATCGTTAAGAAAGGTTTAGGCATGAACTCCGACCTGTACAACCAGCTTTCGACGATGATGATGATGATCTTGATGGAGCCGGAGCCACAGGAGCCATTATTCCTCCACCATTGGCACCCGGAGCCAATTTTAACATCACAAGCACCATGATTCAGTTATTGAATCTCAAGGGATTATTTGGTGGACTAGCAGGCGATGATCCAAATATGCACCTGATCAACTTTATTTCTACATGCAAGTCGTTTGACAATCCTGGTGTTGGTCAGAATGCAATTCGATTACGCTTATTTCCACTGTCTCTATCTGGGGGGTTAAATAGGCTGACTCCTAATTCTATTACAAATTGGAGGCATTTGAGAGACGCTTTCCTAGAAAGATTCTTTCCGCCATCCAAAAGAGCACAATTAAGAGATGAAATCAGCAACTTTCGACAGCTTCCAACTGAAGCTCTTCATGAAACATGGGAGAGGTTCAAGACGAAGCTTATGAGGTGCCCAAACTATCACATGACCAATGTCCACCTAATGGAGATACTATATAGAGCCTTGAATTCAATAACTAAACCAGTGGTGGATAATGCGGCTGGAGGATCATTTATGGACCTCACCTTTGGGCAGGCAAGCAATATGCTAGATCGGATGACGAAGCAAAGTAGAGGTTGGCATACCAGGGATTCTGAGGTAGCAAGCCCTACTATATCTATTGGCATGACTGCTGAACAAAGGATAAGAGAAGAAGAACGTGATCAAGATATGGAGCACATGAAAACACAAGTGGATCTTCTTACAAAGCATCTATTATCAGGGAAGACCGAAAAAGTCAAAGCTGTTGCGTTAAAAGGAAGAGATGAATCTGAGTCAGAAGAAGAAGCCAACTACTTGAACAATCAGGGGGGTTTCCGATGTAATACCCAAGGAAACCAAGGTTGGAACTACTATGATAAATCTGGAAACAAGGACCAAGGTAGTTGGAAGAACAAGAATGACAAGAGTGGTTTGTACGTTCTCCTAGGAAGACGTGACGCCACTACATCTGGTTTTGCAAATATGGAAGATATGATGGCTAAACTGTTGAAAGGAGTGGAAACAACCAGCGCGGGAGTAACGGAGGTAATAAATGATTTGTACTCATTAAAGCAATTGGTTGACTCACATTCCACTTCAATCAAGCAAATAGAGCAGCAATTGAGCCAACTTTCAGCAGCACTCAATCAAAGAAAGTCTGGTACTTTACCTAGCGACACTGTGAAAAATCCAAGGAATGATGGATCATGCATGGCTATTACTACTCAAAGTGGTAAGGTGCTGGAAACTTCATCCAAAGGCAAGCAAGTGGTCGACGAAGTAGCAGACAACGATGATAAGGCTAATAGAGAAAATGCAGTAGAAGCCAACAACGATGTCCATGACGTCACATCGAGTATGTGGCAGCCTGAAAAGGCTAAAAAATGGAAGCAAGAGGAGAAGAAATCCGTGGAGAAAATAATTCCTTATCCACCACCACCTTTTCCTCAAAGATTAAAGAAGATTGCGGATGATACAAAGTTCAGTAAATTCATGAATATGTTAAATCAGCTGACTATTAATGTTCCGTTGGTAGAGGCACTAGAACAAATGCCTGGGTATGCAAAATTTATAAAGGATCTTTTGACAAAGAAGCGAGCAGCAAGCTATGAGTACTGCAGCGTAATCGCTACAAGATCGCTAGTTCAGAAAAAGGCCGACCCTGGTGCTTTCACTATTCCTTGCATGGTTGCATCTATGAACTTTGCCAGGGCATTGTGCGATCTGGGTACTAGCATAAATTTGATGCCACTATCCGTCTACAGGAAGTTGGGGTTAGGCGATCCGACACCAACCAATATGAGGCTCGTGATGGCTGATAGGTCGGTAAAACGACCTGTGGGTATCTTGAAGGATGTGTTGGCGAAGGTTTCTTCATTCATCTTTCCTGCAGACTTCGTTATTCTGGATTGTGAGGTGGATTCTGAAGTTCCCATAATCTTAGGACGTCCTTTCCTTGAAACAGGAAGTGTGCTTATTGATATGAGAGCTAATGAGCTTTTATTTCGGTTGAATGACAAAGTGGTCCATTTTGATATATGCAAAGAAATGAAGCAGCCCAGCGATATGAATGTGTTCTCTATAGCTGATGTTCATTATGAGGATATGAAAGCATTATCTGTAGCGAAACAGCTTACTGTTGAGCCATTGTCTGCTTCGCTACTGAATGTTGAGCATAAGGATGAGGAAGATTATGATGAAACTCCATGTGCTCTAACAGAAATAGGGTCCTATTCTCATACTCCTAAACAGCCGGACCTTGATCTTAAGAATCAACCATCACCAACAGCGAAGACTTCCATTGAAGAGCCACCAATGCTAGAATCGAAAGAGCTCCCCGATTATCTAAGGTATGTGTTCTTAGAAAGTGAAAATATACTTCTGGTAAGTATAGCGGATGATTTAAGTGAACAACACGTAGAGGCTCTCATCTCTGCTCTGAAGAGATACAAGAGAGCCATGGATTGGAATATTGATGATATAATTCGTATCCCTCCCGGGATAGGCATGCACAAGGGTCATCTCGAAGAAGATTACATGCCTACAAGTAAGCCTCATTATCGTCTGAATCCATTCAGAAAATGATCCACCATCTATCTCGATGAAGTCTAAGTAATCGAGATAGTTGTGTCGTGCAGCGACAATAAATCAAGCGCTTGGTGGGAGGCAACCCATCATTTTTCATTTTTTTTCTTTCTTTCGTTCAACTAATTGTTTGCTTTTGATAAATAAAAATCCAAAAATAAGAGTCGTGCCACAACCAAAAATAAGGCGCTTGATGGGAGGCAACCCATCGTTCTAATTGTTTTCATTGGTTTTGAGCAAATGTAGGTGCAAGAGGTATAAAACGAGGAAATCAGTTTCAAATTTTGATTTGGACGTATTGTATGTTAAAGGTGGTAAGTTAGGAATGAAGAAGCAAAAGGCTATGGATTGGGCATTGACTATGAAAATATAGGCAACGAACAAGGCTAGGCCTAGGTAAAACTAGGCCACGAACAAGGCAAGGCCTATACTATGGCCTAAGGTCTTGGAATCTAGTGTGATATAGCATAGGCGCCGCCCATGCCCAAGTATACCATAGCATAGGCGCCGCCTATGCTAGTGCCTTTTGTCTCTGAATCTCATATGCTAAGTGAAAGGCGCCGCCTATGCCTAGGAATGCCATGGCATAGGCACCGCCTATGCTAGACAATGCTTTGCAAAAGGCGCCGCCTATACCAAGCATAGGCAAAGCAAAAGGCGCCGCCTATGGTCACTTCTTGTCTCCAAATCCGATTTTAAATGGGTCAAAACCCGACCCAACCTTCTCCTATAAATAAGAGACTTAGTCTTGAACCAAAATCACATTGGAAACCTCGCATAAGCGCCGCCCATAGTCTCCAAATCCTCTCAAAAATTTTCCTTTTGTTCTCTTAATTCACAAGAACATCATCCAAAGGCATCAACCAAGTTAGTACTACTTTGTTTATCATTTATATTCCGTAAGTACTACACTACTACGCATATTATGAATTCCTAAGTCTTGAAGTAGTATTGGTGATTTGAATGTGTTGATGTGTTGTGATACAACTAAGTGAGTGAAAGAATACGTAAGAATAATCTTAACATGTTTCCAACTTGAATTTGATTTTGATGCACTGCCATACTTTTGCGGAATTGATATGGTCACGAAAATTTTATACTCTTGTCAATAGAAAGCTTGCATGTTGGAATGACTTGTTCATCGAGATGAGAATTATAGTTGCCTACCAACATAGGATGTTGTGATTATTTTTAGATACTATACCTTGATTCAATCCCTATGAAGTAGTCTTGATCTATCAACCATGAAAGTATTGCCAAGATTACAAGAAGTATGACTGCACTAATTTTATTGTTGGAATATAGCACCTAAACGTATATCGATGAAGTCTGACTAATCGACATCGTTCACTTCACTAGTCTGTACCAACAAACTAAGTGTGGGGTGGTGCCACTACTGCTTGTTTATAGATTGTATACATCGAGATGATACTAACATGAACATTGTTTTAGTCTCAGGTACAATGGCACCCAAAGCAAGACAAGGCAAAGATAAAGCAACCGGTTCACAAAAAGGCAAGAAAAGAGGATGAAAGGAGCACGGAGAATCATCCTCGATGCAATTACCAAGCCGCATGTTCGGAATAAAATGGGTACTTGAGGAGGAAGCAAAGGAATGGTATAGGAACAACAAGGAAAGAAAATATGTTCATGTGGACTTGATAAACAAGGAAAGCCTAGCAAATAACGAACCATGCATGTTGGCTAAGATCATGGCGTTACATCTTGATTTCATCTTCCGAGAAATGGGAGAATGCAATCTCGATTTAACAAGAGAATTCTATGCCAACTGGTCACAGAAAATCACAGGAAGCGAGGTCAAGATTCGGGGCCAAGTTTTACAACTCAATGCGGATTTCTTCAACTCTTTTCTTGGCTTGCCTGCTGTTGATCCATCACCATTCAAAGAGATGTACAGTAGACTTCCATATAGATCCATTCGACACACACTTTGTGGAACAAGATCCATGGCATGGTGGAGTAGACACAAGGACACCGGATGACACAACACCTTCCCATATGCTCCTTTGAATAGAGAAGCAAGAATAAGGTTGCGCATAGTCAACTCTTGCCTCATTCCAGCGATGCAATACACAAAAATAACAAGAAATAGAGTGTTCTTGGTATATGCATTGATGACGAATGTCCCTATCAACATTGGGGAAATCATTCGTTCTACAATGTGGAAGGCTAGGCTACACAAGCGGTCCCATTTCAGCTTCGGCAATCTGCTGACTGCAATTTTGAGAAAGGAAGATATCGAAGAGGAGCCGACTGATCACAAACTCCCACACAACCCGAAGAAGGTTGACCTCACAAAGGTCAAAGATGCTGAATCAACACATGGCTTCAACCTTACTAAGGCAGAGAGACATGCTCGGGATGAGAGTTTCTTTCGATATCTTTATGGCATGACTCGGTTTACAATAATGAGCGGAGGTCGTGTTCCAACTGCTGCAGAGCTCCAACAGTTGGATCATTACTATCCAATGAATGTGCATGCAAAGGGGATGTGTGGAGTAGGTACATATTTTGAGGAACCTCTTGATGACGATGTGCCAACCGATGATGATCGACGAATGCCAGACTTCGAAGTGGAGGAGAATTCTGATGACGACAACTCCTATGATGATTCCGACGAAGGGGGTATGACCCCCGACATAGAGGAGGAGTTCGACTGACCAGGTTCTTCGTATTTATTTTCCACTGAGGGAAGTGTGTCCCGTCTAAGTGTGGGGTGGTGGTATTTGCATGCTATACTCCTTTATCTGCATTTGCATTTATGTTTGTTTGCTTAGCTTAGTTTTTTTCATTTTTCGTTTTTTAATAGTTAAAGACTTTTTTTAGTAGTTAAATTATTCTAATAGGCAGCATGAGATTATAACAAGAGTTTGTGCTAAAATCATGACTATTAAGACGTCTAGGCTCTAATTATGACTCACTATGTGATATTGTGTGGTTTAATTCCTTCATCTGTTGGGTCAAGAGTCTATACTAGTCCCAACAAAGTCGACCATGTGCCTTGTGTGTGTGAGATGATAGTAGATTCTATGTTTGTGGCTGATGCTAGAACTTGCCTGGTATGTATGTAAAGCGAAATAAAGAGTCTGAGTTTAGGAGATGATTTAGGCATTTCTTTGGCAACCTATGATTGTTTACCTTCGTTTTATCTTCCCATGGACATCATCCTAGATAACCTCCTTTGAGCCTTAAGCCTATTTTCTTTGACAACCTCATATGTAAGCCTACTCCATTTTTATTCAAGACCATAATTTGATCCAAATTTCTAAGTGCTTTAAAGTGTAAAGTTATGTGACAAAATAAGAGGAAATTGGGTAAGTATGATTCTTTAGAATTTAATGGTGCTTAAATTTGTTATGAAAAATAATTGCTATCATAAGAGGTGTGTTATGAAAAGAAAAAAGAAAGGAAAACTAAAAAGTTAGTTGTGTCTAAAATTGAAAAAACAAAAGAGGAGTAAAAGGGTGGTAGAATAAAAGAAAGAATAAAGGTTGTTTGAAAAGAAAGTATTAATGGCATAATGTGATGTATTATAGCGCTTAGGAACATAGTCACTATTTCTGGCCAAAATAGTCCTACCCGTCCCTTACCCTACATTACAACCTGTAGAAGACCTATTTGATCCTAAGCTTAGCATTCTGACATTTAGTGGAGCATTACACTAAGGGCAAGCCTATGCTCATCTGTTGCAACATATGAATTCTTTGAGAGAGTGAGAGCAAGGATAATCTTATACCCATGTTTCGATAAATATACTATACTTGTGAGTGATTATGGGAAATATATTGTGAGACACACATGGTTGATGAGTTTTGGATAGTTGTGTATGATTCTTTGTGCCTTAACTTTTGAATATGAGTTGATCACCATCACAAGTCTATGTTGGAGGTTGAATTGTTTCTACTAATGATCAGAAAACTACTCTTGGTTAATAATTGTCGTGCTTGTCTTGACGAATATTTTGTGTTGTTACTGTGAAACCCTAAGTAGATGTTTAGATGGACATAATAGTTTGTTCGAGGATGAAAAAAGCTTTAAGTGTGGGGGGTTTATGATAGGCGAATTTACATGCCTAAAGTACTATATTTTACCCATATTTTAGCTAAGTTTTGAGGACAAATTATATAATTCAGGCACTTTTAGTCCTTTTTCCTGTAAGTGAGCTAACAAACGTGATTAGCAAGTTTTCAGGTATAAATGATGCAGATTTCAGCATTTTATGGATAACTTGACACCAAAGGAAGCTTCACGAAAGAAGGAAGGGAAATCTTGGACGCCAAGGACAAAAAGTGGTGCATGGAAAATCTGTTCCGGGCAAAAACAACAATTCTGAAGACTTTGGGGACTAGCAGTAACTTATTAGGATTAGGATAATGATACATTAACCTAGTAGGATTGGGTTAAGTAATGCATTAGCTTAGTAGGAATAGGATATGGGTATTATAAATACCCTATTATGCTAGAGATTTTCATTCATTCTAGTTTTAATTCATTCTATAATTAACCATTCTACTACTATTCTTCTTTCATCTACAACTCTAAACAATTCTCTTCAATAAATTTTTGTTCTTCTTCTATTCATCTATTCAATTCTTAATTTCTGCAACAAGAGAAACTTTACTTTGCAAAGAAGTCACGCCTAAACGCCTACCACACTTTACTACATGAGATCTTTATTGTGGTATAATAACAATGTCGATTGTGATTTCCTTCGCGCTCATGGGTAACTAAAATTCTCTGTTGGGGTTATGGAAGCCATATGAGATACTATCTATTTCTATGAGTTTGTGAATCCGTGACACGTATGCTGCTTATATCATTATTCTATTCATCTTAATCTAAATTCTTTGTGGTTGTAAATGCATAAAATACGCCAGTATAGCATTAACTTGTTCGAAAGAAAAGTTATATGTCTGGAAAAGAGATAATGTAAAGGTAATAGGGTCCCATCCCCTATTATAAAGTTAGTGCCGTAACTGGATTAACCTCTTGGAGAATTTGTACCGTTAGATACGCTTTAAGCTCGAAAGAGTTAAAGTGAAATAGTCCTTGTTTAGGTCGAAAGACTCTTGGATTTACCATCGAATACAATTCTCTATAAGCACATGCATGTCTGAATTCCGCACAAATCATAGCCAATAGAGACGTACAACTCATAAGGTGGACATAACCCCAACTTCCCAATTCTCATTGTTTTACATCTTACCAAACATTCTTTCTTTTTACTTTGCTATTTTCCGTTTTTACTTTATTACTTTGTTTACATTATTTTGCACGATAAAATCCTCCCTTTTTATGAGACTTGCACCAAAAAGCCTAGTAATACTTGCTTACTTTTTGACCAAGCTATTCCCTGTGGGATCGATACCCAACCCAGTTGGGTTCTATATTTGACTACGACCGCTTTACACTCCTACGAGAGCTGTAGAATGGGCATTATCAACTACTTATATCATTACTCTCTTCATCTTAATTAAATTCTTGTGGTTGCAAACATATAGAATACGCCATTCTAGCATTAACTTGTTCGAGAGAAAAGTTACATGTTTGGAAAAGAGAGTGTGACAAGGAAATAGGGCTACCAACCCCTGTTTACACGTTAATGCCTTAACCGGATTAACCTTTTGGAGAGTTTGTACCATTAGTTATACACTTTAAGCTCGAGAGAGTTAAAGTGAAATAATCCTTGATGGTTGAGAAACACTAGGATTTACCATTAGAATACGAATCACTATAACTGCAAGCATGTCTGAATCCCGCATTACTCATAGTTAATAGATACATAGAACTCATAAGGTGGACATAACCCTAACTTATTTTTCTCTGTTATTAAATCCTACTACACAAATAATTTCATTCGTTACTTTGTTTACATTAATTCACGCCATAATTCAGTTCCCCCCTTTTCGTAGAATTTTTGACCAATAGTCTAATAATAGTTGCAATACTTAGTGACCAAGTATTCCCTGTGGGATTCGACACCCAACCCAGTTGGGTTCTATATTTGACAGCGGCCGCTTACACTCTTACGAGAGCTATAGTTTGGGCGTTATCAAATTTTGGCACCGTTGCCGGGGAATACGGTTGTCAACTAAGTTTGTGATAATTACTAGAACCTTTGGTCAAAGATTCTCGTATTTTACTTTTAGTTGTTGTTTTTGTTTTATTCAGGTTTTGTTCAGTGCTTGCCAAATACTCGAAGTTCGAGACAACCATTATTAGCCATATACCCTGAACCGCAACTTATTGGCAGGATGGAGGCGCAACGAGACATTGAAAGAAGGGCTACTCAATGGGAGCAAGCTCGATTAGCTGCATTGGCTGCTGCTTAAGTGCATCAACAGAATATTGATAACCCAAGGCGAGCAACAAATCCGGATGATGAGGACCTGGGTAATGACGAGTTACTAAACCCAAGGCATGCTGATGATCTGGCGGCACCTATGAACAGAAAAGATCGTCAAACTAGATTATGGCCTGAGCGCCGAGCTGTGCAGATTTCTTTTGATGATGATGATGACGATCTGGATGGAGCTGGTGCCACTGGGGCTATTATTCCTCTGCCCTTGGTACTCGGAACCAAGTTCAATATCACTAGCACCATGATTTAGCTATTGCAACTCAAAGGTTTATTTGGTGGACTTGCAGGCGATGATTCGAATATGCATCTGGTCAATTTTATTTCAACATGCAAGTCCTTCGACAATCCAGGAGTTGGACAGAATGCAATTCGGTTGCTCTTATTTCCATTGTATCTATCTGGGGAGGCAACTTTATGGTTGAACGGGCTAACTCCCGATTCTATTACTAATTGGAGACAATTGAAAGACGCTTTCCTAGAAAAATTCTTTTCGCCATCCAAGAGATCACAGTTGAGAGATGAGATCAGCAATTTTTGACAGCTTCTAACTGAAGCTCTCCACGAAACATGGGAGAGGTTCAAAAAGAAGCTTATGCGGTGCCCAAACCATCAGATGACCAATGTCCACTTGATGGAGATATTATATAGGGCTTTGAATTCGGTGACTAAGCCAGTGGTTGATAATGTTGCAGGAGGGTCATTCATGGACCTTACTTTTATTCAGCCAAGTGATATGCTAGATCGTATGACAAAGAAGAGTAGAGCTTGGCATACCAGGGATTCTGAGGTAGCAAGCTCTACTATATCTATTGGCATGACTGCAAAACAGAGGCGAAGACAAAAGGAACGTGACCAAGATATGGCTTACATGAAAACACAAATGAACCTTCTTACCAAGCATTTATTATCAGGAAAGACCAAAAAAGTCAAGGCTGTTGTGTCATAGGGAAGAGATGAATCAGATTCTGAGGGAGAAGCAAACTACTTGAATAATCAGGGGGTTTCCCAGGCAATGCCTAAGGAAACCAAGGTCGAAACTATTATGATGAATATGGATACAAGGACTGCGATCAAGGTGGTTGGAAGAATAAGACTGACAGGAGTGGTTTGTATGTTCCTCCTGGAAATCGTGAGGCTGTGGCGTCTAGCTCTGGTAAGATGTCCATGGAAGATATGATGGCTAAGTTGTTGAAAGGAGTGGAGGAAACCAACATGGGCGTAACTGAGGTGAAGAATGATTTGTTTTCAATAAATCAATTGGTTGACTCAAATTCTACTGCAGTAAAACAGCTGGAGCAACAATTGAGGCGACTATCAGCGGCATTCAATCAATGAAAAGCTGGAACTTTACCTAGAGACACCGTGCAAAATCAAAGAAATGATGGATCATGTATGGCTATTACTACCAGGAGTGGTAAAGTGTTGGAAAGTCCATCCAAAGGCAAGTAGGTTGTTGATAATACAGAGGAGAATGTTCTTGATACAGAGTTTGAAGATGCCGTAGAAGCTGAAGTGAGTGCTCATGATGTTACACCTAGACGTCACCAGCCTGGAAAGAGTGATAATCAGAAGCAAGATAAAAAGGAAGTGGTGGAGAAAATGATTCCTCTTCCACCATCACCTTTTCCTCATAGACTGAAGAAGAAGGTCGATGACACTTCTAAAAAGGTTGATAATCGGAAGTAAGATAAAGAGGAAGTGGTGGAGAAAACGATTCCCCTTCCACCACCACCTTTTCTGCAAGAAGAAGGCTGATGACACCAGGTTCAGTAAATTTATGACTATGTTGAAGCAGCTGACTATTAATGTTCCTTTAGTGGAGGCGCTGGAATAGATGCCTGGGTACGCTAAATTCATGAAGGACCTTTTGACAAAGAAGCGGGCAGTAAGCTATGAGCTGGTAGATAATGTTCATCATTGCAGTGCAATTGCAACGAGATCTTTAGTACAGAAGAAGGCAGATCCTGGTGCTTTCACTATTCCTTGCACGATTGGATCGTTGGATTTTGCTAAGGAGTTGTGCGATTTGGGAGCTAGCATCAATTTGATGCCGCTATCCGTGTATAGAAAGTTGGGGTTGGGTGACCCTACATCAACAAATATGCGGCTCGTGATGGCAGATAGATCGGTAAAACAACCTGTACGTATTTTCAATGATGTGTTGGTGAAGGTTTCCACCTTCATCTTCCCTGCAGACTTTGTGATTTTGGATTGCGAGGTGGATTCTGAAGTTCCCATAATCTTGGAATGCCCTTTCCTCGCAACTGAAAGTGTGCTTATTGACTTAAGAGTTAATGATCTTTTATTTCGGATGAATGATGAAGTGGTCCGTTTTGATGTATGCAAAGCAATGAAGTAGCCCAACAATATGAATGTGTTCTCTGTAGATGATGTTTATTATGAGGATGAGAAAAAATTATCTGTAGAGAAGCAGCTTACTGTTGAGTCACTATCTGATGTGCTGCTGAATTTTGAGCGTGAGGAGGATGAAGAACATGATGAAACCATTTGTGCTCTAACAGGAATAAGGTCCTATTCTCATGCTCCTAAGAAGCTGGACCTTGATCTTAGGAATCGACCTTCACCAACAACGAAGACTTCCATTGCAGAGCCACCAGTGATAGAATTGAAAGAGCTCCCCAACCATCTAACGTATGCATTTTTTGGAAGTGTAAATACACTTTCGGTGATTGTTGTGGCCGATTTAGGTGAACAACAAGTAGAGGCTCTCATCTCTGCTCTAAAGTGGTACACGAGAGCCATTGGTTGGTCTCTTGATGATATAATTGGTATCCCACCTGGGATATGTATGCACAAGATTCATCTCGAAGAAGATTGCGTGCCCACAATGAAGCATCAGTGTCGTCTGAATCCATTTAGAAAATGATGCACCATATATCTCGATGAAGTCTAAGTAATTGAGATAGCTATGTCGTTCCACGACAATTAATCAAGCGCTACATGGGAGACAACCCATCATTTTTAATTGTTTTGTTTTACTAGGATATTGTTTTGTTAAATAAAAATCCAAAAAGAAGAGTCGATCCATGACCAAAACTAAGGCGCTTGGCGGGAGGCAACCCATCTTTCTAATCATTTTTGTTGTTTTTGAGTAAGTGTAGGTGCAAGACATATAAAGGAGGAGATTGGTCCCAAATTTTGAGTTGAAAGTGAGCCACGTTAAAGGTGGTAAGTTAGGAATGAAGGAGCAACTAGGTAATGGTCAAGGCAAGGCCTATGTAAATCTAGGTAACGGATAAGGCAAGGCCTATTCTATGGCCTTTTCTCTCTGAATCGACTAGGCTATAGCATAGGCGCAGCCTATGCTCAACTAGGCAAAGCCTTAGGTGCCGCCTATGACAAAGCCTTTGCTCTCTGAATCTACAATGCCATAGCATAGGCTCCACCTATGCTCAACTAGGCCACAGCATACGCGCCGCCTATGCCCAACTAGGCAAAGCATTAGGCACCGTCTAACCTTCCCAAATCTCTCAAAACTTTTCTTTTTGCTCATATAACCTTGCAAGATCATCTTCCGAGTCCATAACTAAGTAAAATGGCACCAAAAGGTCAACCAGGAAAAGAAAAAGTGTCCACCTCGCAGAAGGGTCAGAAAAGGGGAAGAAAAGAGCAAGCTGAATCCTCCTCGCTGCAAATACCTCGATGCACTTTTGGATGACACCGACCGATGATGATTGCCAAATGCTAGACTCAGACATGGAGGAGAACTCTGATGATGACGACTCTGATGATGATTCCGATGCAGGGGGTATGACCCCAGACATAGAGGAGGAGTCCGACTAATCAGGTTTTCCTTATTTATTTTCCACTGAGGGTAGTGTGTCCCGTCTAAGTATGGGGTGCGGGTATTTGTATGCTGTAGTACTTCTTTGATTACATTTATTCTTGTTTGTAGTTAGATTTTTATTTTTTTTTAATTTTATTTTTTGCATGAAATTGTTCTGATAGGCGGCATGATATTATGACAAGAGTTTGTGCTAAAATCATTACTATTGAGACATTTAGGCTCCAAGTATGACTCAGTGTGTGATAATTGTGTGGTTTAATTCATTTATCTGTTGTGTCAAGAGTCTATACTGCTCCCAATAAAGTTGACCATGTGCCTTGTGTGTGTGAGGCTATAGTATATTCTGTGTTTGTGGCTGATGCTAGAACTTTCCTGGTGTGTGTGTAAAGCAAAATAAATAGTGTGAGTTTAGGAAATGATTTAGGCATTTATTTGGCAGCCTGTAATTGTTTACCTTATTTTTACCTACCTATGTACATTATCCTAGTGAACCCCCTTTGACCCTTTAGCCATTTTCTTTGACAGCCTCATATGTAGCCTAGTCCATTTTTTTCAAGACCATAATTTGATTCAAATGCCTAAGCGCTTTAACTTGTAAAGTAATGTGACAAAATAAGAGGAAATTGGGTGAGAGTGATTCCTTAAAGTATATTGGTACTTGAATGTGTTATGAAAAAGAGTGGCTATCATAGAGGTGTGTTATAAAAAAAATGAAAAGAAAAATAAAAAGTTAGTTCTGTTATGATTGAATAATAAAATAGGTGAAAAGGGGTGGTAGATGAAAGGAAATTAGAAGGGTTGTTTAAAAGAGAGTGTTAATGACATAATGTAGTGTATTAAAGCGCTTAGGGAACATAGTCACTATTCCTGGCAAAAATAGTCCTACCTGTCCCTTAGCTTACATTACAACCTATAAAGACCTATTTGATCCTAAGCTTAGCATTCTGATATTATTAGAGCATTACACTATGGGAAAGCTTATGGTCAGCAGTTGCAACATATGAATTCTTTGTGAGATTGAGAGCAAGGAGAATCTTATACCCATGTTTTGAAAAATGCAAAACTGTGAGTGATTATGGGTGATATCTTGTGTGAGACACACATGGTTTATGATTATTGGGTAGTTTTGTATGATTCTTTGTGCCTTAACTTGTAGATACGAATTAACCATCATCAAGAGTCTATGTTGGAGGTTGAATTGTTTCTAACAGTGATCAAGAAAACTACTCTTTGTTAATAATTGCCGTGCCTGTCTTGATGAATATTTTTCTTACTGCTGTGAAATCCTAGTTAGATGTTTGCATAGACGTAATATTTTGTTCGAGGACGAACAAAGCTTTAAGTGTGGGGTGTTGATGTTGCGCGTATTTACATGCCTAAAGCACTATAATTTACCCATATTTTAGCTAAGTTTTAAGGAAAAAATATATAATTCCTGCACTTTTAGTCCATTTTCCTGTAAGTGAGCTAACCAACGTGATTAGCATGTTTTCAGGTATTTCTGATGAAGATTTCAGCACTTGGTGGACCTTTCGGTAGCAAGGGAAACTTCACGTAAGAAGGAAGGCAGCTTTTGGAAGCTTGTGGACTGAATGTGATGAATGGAGAATCCGTCCTGGGAAAAATCAGTATTTCTTAATACTTAGGGGTGCAACAGTAACGCAGTAGGACTTGGACAAGGATAAAACCCCTATTTCAGTAAGACTAGGACAAGGATGTTATAAAAACCCTATTTGCTGAATTTTTCAGCAAGCTTTTCATTATTCATTCATTATCAATTATTCATTCTACTTTTGGGCACTATTCACATTACTTTCAGACAGAGAAAGCACGGCTCTTGTGATCAACGGAGGAGGGAAAATGTCAAACCCTAGTGGATGCCTAAACCATCTCCATCGCCAAGATTATTCTAGGTTGTGGTATGATGATTATATCTATTGTGATTTTCGTTGCACTCATGAGTAGCTAAACTTCTCTGTTAGGGTTATGGAAGCCTTTTGATATACTATCTATTGCTATGAGTTTGTGAATTCTTGATACGTATGCTACTTATATCATTAATCTCTTCATCTTAATTAAATTCTTGTGGTTGTAAACATATAGAATACGCCATTATAGCATTAACTTGTTCAAGAGAAAAGTTACATATTTGGAAAAGAGAGTGTGACAAGGAAATAGGGCTACCAACCCCTGTTTACACGTTAATGCCTTAACCGGATTAACCTCTTGGAGAGTTTGTACCGTTAGTTATACACTGTAAGCTCAAGAGAGTTAAAGTGAAATAATCCTTGATGGTTGAGAAACACTAGGATTTACCATTAGAATATGAATCTCTATAAGTGCATGCATGTCTGAATTCCGCATTACTCATACTTAATGGATACGTAGAACTCATAAGGTGGACATAACCCTAACTTATTTTTCTCTGTTATTAAATCCTACTACACAAATCGTTTCATTCCTTACTTTGTTTACATTAATTCACGCCATAATTCAATTCCCCCCTTTTCGTAGAATTTTTGACCAACAGTCTAATAATAGTTGCAACACTTAGTGACCAAGTATTCCCTGTGGGATTCGACACCCGACCCAGTTGGGTTCTATATTTGATAGCGACCGCTTACACTCTTACGAGAGCTGTAGTTTGGGCGTTATCAAATTTATCCTTGTTCAAAACCCCACATACCTTATTGATCAACTAGATGAAGAAGCTTGGTTGTGAGATCCTATTTGTGCTCTTGAAGGTTGACTCTTTGAATTCTTGAATTGGGAACCTTGAATTTTTAACTCTTTTAAGAAAGGAATGGTGGAAATTTGGGGATTCTTATTATTGAATATTGAAGCCTAGTGTTTTAATTGAGAGGGATTTGATAAACAATAAGCATATTTTGCTTAATATTATGATTAATTTCCATTTACACGATTTGGGGGCTTGGAGAAAGACAAAATTGCCCTTGGGATTTAAAATTCTGCAACTAGAATACCGATTAAGGCTCCACCACAATGTAGGGAGTTGGTCATTGTGATACCCACCGCAAAATGGTGGAATAGCAGTGAGTCACTAGATTGTGACAATTGCTATTTTATAATTCACCATGATGCGTTACATTTACGGTGACCCTCTGGAAATTGACAACTGATGAATTGGCTTCCACCGTGATATGATAAGGTTTGTATTTCTATTTCCACCACGACACGGTGGAATCGTGGTAGCTTGCTGGAATGAAAATCCAAATGCTTCCGAACCCTCATCCCAAAATTTTGAAACTTACCTGCGACATGCTATTTATATCCCTGAATATAATTCAACTAAAAATTCATTTTCTCAGAGCTAGAAGGTCAACTTAAAAATCTTCAAAGTTTAAAGGGAGTCAAAATGACTAAGTCCCTCACCTTTTAGCTTTATTTTCAGGTTCTAAGTGCTTCAAATACGTACTAAGGTCTAGAATGAGCTAAAAATATTTGTGGTATTACAATATCTGCCCCTCGGTAACATTCATCCTCAAATGAGACTAATGAAGATGAGATGCTGAAAAATTGAGGCTATATCTGGGATGCACAACTAAAAAATAGGATAAATTGATTTACAAGTGCAAGAATTATCAAGAGAATGGCTATGTAAATCTAAAACTTGAAATGAAAAAGAGATGATCTGGGGAAACTTATTACCTTGAACTTAATCGGAATCTGCAGATAAAAGATGAGGGTACTTGATTCGCATGTTTGCTTTCTCTTTCCAAGTGGCTCCCTCAACGGATTGATTTCGCCAAAGAACTTTGACCAAGGGAACTTCTTTGTTCCTTAGTCTACAAATCTGGTGATCAAGGATTTCATCTGGAATTTCTTCATAACAGAGGCTATCATGGATATCTGTCCTTTCTAAGGGTACTATAACCGCTGGATCACTAATCCACATCTTTAATAAGGACACATGGAACAAATAATTAATGGAGGACAAATTTGTGGGCTACTCAAGCTCATATGCCACCTTCCCAACACATCTCAATATCCTTTAAGGACTAACATAGCAGGGACTAAGCTTCCCTTTTTTTCCAAATCTCTTCACCCCTTTCGAGGGTGAAACTTTCAAATAACTAAATAACCAACTTCAAACTCTAGATCTCATGAACTTGATAAACCATGTGTTTAAGCAGTAATTGGACATGTTCTTCATAGTCTTCATAGATGATATTCTTGTCTATTCCCGCAGCGAGCGTGATCATGTAGACCATCTTAGAATTAACATTAGACTCTCAGATCCCATTAGTTATTCGCCAAATTTAGTAAGTGCAAATTTTGGATAAGGTCAGTAGCATTACTTGGTCATATCATTTCTGATGATGGCATTATATTAGATCCTTAAAAGACGAAAAAAGTAATAAACTGGCCCAAACCTGTCTCTCCATCAGATGTCAGGAGTTTCATAGGTTTGGCTGGCTATTATAGATGGGTTTTTTTGAGGGATTTTCTTCTATTGCATCCTCTATGTCTAGATTGACCTAGAAGAAATTCAAGTTTCAATGGTCAGATTCTTATGAGAAGAGTTTTCAGGAGTTGAAGACTCAACTCACCTCAACTTTAGTTTTGGCTCTTCTAGATTGTTCAGATAGTTTCATAGTGTATTGTGATACATCCAGAGTAGGTTTGGGTTTTGTCCTCATGTAGCATGCTAAGGTCATAGCTTACGCCTCCAGATAGCTGAAACCCTATGAGAAGAATTATCCTACTTATGTTCTTAAGTTACGGCCTTGGCTCAGCGGTAAGCTTGCTTGCCGGGGTGTGCCAAGGTCGGGGGTTCGAAACATCCCTTCAGCGAAGCTGGGGTGAGGACGCGTAGGTAAGGCCAAATGGTCGCCCCCCTCCCCGACACCTACGGAGTAGGTATGAACCGGGCCGTCCCTTTTTTTATGTTCTTAAGTTACTAGCCGTAGTATTTTCCTTAAAGATATGGAGACATTACCTGTATAGAGTTCATGTAGATGTGTTCATAAACCATACGAGTCTTCAGTATGTCTTTTCTCAAAAAGATCTCAATCTTCATCACATAAGGTGGTTAGAGCTCTTGAAAGATTATGACATGAGTGTCCTTATAATTCGAGCAAGGCCTATGTAGTGGTTGATGCTCTCAGTAAATTGCCTATGGGTAGCGTTTGTCATGTTGAGAACAGTAAGAAGAAGTTAGCTCAGGAAGTTTATCAGCTTGCCTGATTAGGTGTTCGTTTGGTTGATTCTTTAGAGGGTAGTATATGGGTTCAGAGTAGTTTTGAATCATCTCTAGTTTTTAAGGTGGAAGAAAAGCAAGATAGAGATCCCAGTCTAGTCAAGTTGAAAGGGTTAGTCAAGGATTAGAAGGTTCAAGTTTTCTCCTAAGGGGGAGATGGTGTATTGCATTGTTAGGGTCGTTTGTGTGTTCCAGCTTTAGATGACTTGAGGCAACAAATTCTTACAAAAGTGATTGGTGCACTCTACTCTATTTATCTTGGGTCCATAATGATGTACCGCAACTTGAGGGAGATTTATTGATGAAGTAGGATAAAGAGAGATGTTGCAGAATTAGTGGCTAAGTGCTCTACATGTCAGCAGGTTAAGATAGAGCATCAGAAGCCTAGTAGATCCATGCAAGAGTTCAATATTCCTACTTGGAAGTGGGATGAAGTGAACATGGACTTCGTGACAGGTTTTCCTCATACTCATCATCAGCATGATTCGGTCTGGGTTATTATAGATAGGATGACCAAGTCATCTCGTTTCCTTCCAGTCTATATCTCTTATTTAGTGTAGGATTATGCAAAACTCTACATCAAAGAGTTGGTCAGATTGTATGGTGTTTCGTTATCTATTATCTCAGACAGAGGTACTCAGTTTATCTTTCATTTCTGGAAAGCATTCTAAATGGGTCTTGGTACCCAAGTTCATCTCAGTATAGCCTGTTATCCTCATACATATGGTCAATCAGAAATGACCATTCATACTTTAGAAAATATGTTGTGAGCTTGTGCAATTGATTTCAAGGGTAGTTAGAATAACCACTTTCCTTAGATTGAGTTTCGATACAACAACAACTATCATTCCAGTATTAAGATGGCTCTATTCAAAGCTCTCTATGGTAGGAGGTGTAGATCTCCAATCGGTTAGTTCAAAGTTAGTGAGGTATCAGTTATAGGGCCTAACTTAGTATTTGATTCCTTAGAAAAAGTCAGTTGATCAGAGAAAGACTCTAGGCTGCTCAGAGCAAGTTTGAGATTGGTGATTATATTTATTTAAAGATCTCTCCCATGAAGGAAGTGAAGAGATTCTTCAAGAATGGAAAGCTCAGTCCCCTATATGTCGGTCCCTTCAAAATTCTTAGTCGTTTTAGCCAAGTCACTTATGAGCTTGACTTGTCTTAAGATCTAGCTTCAGTTCATCCAATATTTCATGTCTCCTTGCTAAAGAAGTGCATATCTAAACCAGCAGTTGTAGTACCTATTGAGGGCATAGATATCTATAACAATCTCTCTTATGAGGAAATTCCAATAGAAATCCTCGACTATCAAACTCGCAGACTAAGGAACAAAGAAGTCCCTCTAGTCAAAGTTCTTTGTCGAAGTTAATTTTTTGAGGGAGATACTTGGGAAGTAGAAGAATACATGTGTACCAAGTATCCTTACCTCTTCTCTGCTAATTCAGACTCATCCTAAGGTAACAACTTTCCTTAATTCTTTCAGTTTCATGTTCAGATTTCAGTTACAACTTTTTATCCAGTTCATGTTCAGAATTCCATTATAAAGTTGGTATCAATTACCATTTCATAGTTATTCATGCATTCATGTGTCAGTTCAGTCATGTATTCATGCATTAGATATGCATGTTCAATTTGATGAGAAACTCATCTGACCAGTAATTTAGTCATGCAGTCATAAATCCAATATTCATGCATCCGATATTCATATTCCTCATAATACATTCAGCTTATCAGTTATATCAGTCATGAAATCATGTTTAAATTGTTCATGTTTAGCATGAACTTTAGTTTATCATTTCTCCCATCTCAGTCAATTTCATTCGAGGATGAATATTCCCAAGGGGGAGATATTGTAATACCCCATAATTCTACCTAGTTTAAATTCATTTTGAAGATATCTAAGACATACTTTAAAGATGAATAAACTCTTATATATGTAGAATTTTGAAGATTTTCACTTTTTGTTGTATTGAAAATTGAATAAGCTTTCTATCGACACCAAATTTGACTAAATCCGATAACCGAGTAAGAAGTTATGGCAATTTAAAGTTTCAATTGTAAAACACCGTCATTTCAACTAGTAGAGCATCGCGCCATAAGCCAAAATGATGTTTTTCAGTTTCCAATAAGACTCCGCGATTAAACCGCATCGCAGAGGGCACCTAAATCCCAATTGTACTTTTTCCAGTGAATCTCTGCGATGTCTCCACATCGCACCAAACTTCTAGGTTGGAAATAAAGTGGCAACGTGATAGCTCCACATCGCTCCATATCACTTTTTCCCAGTTTTCCAATTCAAGTGACACGACACAATAGCACTGCGTCGTGCTAGGTACCCATTTTGGAAAATTTCAACAAACATTAAAGTTTTATCCAGGTCTAATATAGTCTTTTCCCAAAGTCTTAACATGTCTAGGTACGGGATTTAATCCCTAAAAATGTTTTGAATCATTATTACTCACTTTTTTCCCAATATCATGAACATTCTCCCTCAAGAAAACAAAACCCTAGGCCTTGATAATCAAGGTCAATCTTAAGAAATACATCCAAGAACTTCAAGAAACTTTAAGGTTTCCTTTCTCAGGTATGCATAGTGTTCATTCATGGATTAGTTTAGTCCATGAATCCCAAGAATCAAGTTTTAAACTATGAATTATGATATTCATGCTATGTGTGTATTAAGTGTGCACTATGGGGACTTAAACCTCCTGACATATTTAGGTGACACAAGCACCAGATCATGTGTAAGATATGGGGGACATAAAGCTCACAATCAATTGATAATAATAAGGGGGACTCAAACCACTTGGTCACATAGACCCCTACGTCTAAAACCACCGTTTCTAGTATTGTTCCTTCAAGACGTCCACTTTAGTGACTCAGCTATAGAACCCTTATTAAGTCCTAATAAAAACCAGTATCATACATTCCTATTCACTGAACGACATTACACCCTAAGGCATATATTGTTGGTATCGTCATACCAACTACACATGTAAGGCAATAGCAACATGCTAAACAATTACATTACTTAGGGGAATTCACAACCCCATTGGTTCATTTATACATTAGCTTAGGGAATTACATAATCCCATAAGGTTTAATCCTAAATCATAGTTTAATAGTTCAAGGATAATTCAAATTCCCACATTTCTCAGAACTAAAAACCAATTTCACATTATGGGGTTAGGGTAATAACCATTACAAAAGTTATAAGTTTTGAAAAAATCCCAATTCTCTAGTTCATTCACCATACCCATGCACCCATAAGTGCAGAACCATAATTAAAGGATGAATAATCATGTGTAAACCATGGGAAAAAAATTGTTCAACAACAAGAATTTAAAGCCCTCAAACCTTGATTTCAAACCAACATAAATATCTCATGAAAAATATTTTAAAACATATGCTTTTTACTAATTAAAAATCAGGGGAAGAGTACATGCCCAAGATACCAAGTTTCACGAAAGTAATGTAACCCTTAAGCCCTTGGATGACGTACTTCTTAGAAACCTAAAGTATGGTTGCATAAGAGAATTTGAGAGGGATTTTTGTAGTGATTGAGTATGTTAAGGATTAATTATAAACCCTAAAGTGCTTTATAGATGTGGGAGTGATGACACAACCCAATTTGGCGCCTTTTCATAATGGGCGTCCTAAGTTCGATCGGGACCAGAGACCTACCTCGCTACTAAACCCAATCTCCAACCGCCTTCCCTGAGTTGGTTGAATTTTGAGAATATAACAAGATATCATAAATGATCATATGAAGAATTTAGGATAGGATCACAACTGTGAACAACCCAACTAAATCCACCCGTCCCATACCAACTGTCTAACCATACCAAGCCAAACCAAAACCACAAATTCGACCATTACCAAATAACTTCCACTACAATTTAAATATATATAATCCCAAAATGAAAGAGGATGGAACAACCAATAATATCTTCAACCAGTATTATCCCTAATACCAATACCAATGCTAAGGCTGACACCAATACTGAACCCTTCTATTTCAACCCATATTAGTTCCATAAAAGCCTCTAACCAAAAGAATAAAAATATCCTATTGGGAGATGCCCCTAACAATATCCAAAACCAACATCCATAAATAATCTAAAGTATGAAATGACATCTATGAAATAGATCCTTCTAAATAGGTAGAAGATCACCACTTTAATCCAAAACTGACCCTCAAATGTCTGAAGGCTAAGTAGGAGGAGTAGAACATCTATTCCTGTATCAGGTGGGAATACAGACGCCTGAAGATGGGTTAGCGGGTGAACACTAGTATGAACTTAAGATAAGGATAAAACAATGCCAATTATAAAACCAAGTAAAACAATCCATATGCACACAAACCATACACACACACACATATATATATAACCATACCAAGAAAGGTAATCGGGTTTAGCATGCCATTTGAAACCTTTACCTGGGATGTGTAGCTTTACCGTCCTAAACCACTCATAAGCTATATGGGGGCAGCTCCCCCTTCTGGAAGGGCCTCAATGGATGAAGTCGCATAAGTAGAGAAATGAACCTGGGATGACTAGTATATCCCCCAAAATATAAAGTGTCACATCATGCACACGGTCAATAGGACCAAACCTCACATTGACAAACATGAGTTTCCAATTTTGATCCCCCTAGGACCTCAACCTTCAATGAATTTTCTACATACCGCCTCAGTTATGCCTAATTAAAATAATTTTCCAACCAAACCATTATTCAATTATTATTAACGAAGGCTATTATTAGTGGTATCGTCATACCGACTATAACTTGCAAGTATTGTCCTTAGACAATCCTTGGGGGACTCCCTTGTACCCCATATATTTTCAATTAAACCTAAACCATGGCTACAAGGCTTTTTTAATCCATGCAAAACCATTTAAACCATTCATATCATTTAGGGTTCCTACAAAGTTTAAACCATGCATAAGTTCCATTAAAAAACCAATATTATAGTTAAAGTTTTGTTAAAGGAACTTTATCAAAGACATTTGGGGGCATTGTATTTCCAAAACAAAAGTCCATTACCAAATAACCATTCCCACGCAGCAAATTATCCAAAACCACCATTAATGTATAAAAAAGCATAATTAAAACATGGGAAAACCATAACAAATAATTTATAACCAAAACACCCAAATCATATTTGAAAACTCAAAATCATACAATATTCAAATCATGAAAACATTATATAAAATCATGCCATTAGCTGAATCTAATAGTGATGGAAGAAAACATGCCTTAAATAAGAAGATGATCAAGAGAAATCACCAAGACAATCCCTAAATTACTCCTTAAGATGAAACCCTAGCTTTTTTTCCCAAATCTCTTGAGAGTATTTAAGAGTAATTTCCAAGTGTTTAATAATAAAATAATAGGGAAAATAACCTCCAAATAGGAATATAAGTCGTAGGTCCTTATTAGGATAAGTAGGGAAATGTCCAGATTGCCTTCACTTAAACTGTACTTAATTCCCGCCATAAGGTACGACTGACCCTTACAAGTCGTACCCATCCTATACGAGTGGTACCCATATCTCATACCCTCCTTTCACCCTTGGACCAAACACTATCCAAGGTATGACATAAAAAAACCTAAGTTGTATCCAAGTGTACGACTAGTACCCATAAACTGTACCACCAACAGAATAGAATTCTAGAAGGTTTGAACATTGACCACCGTACAAGTCCTGGGTACGACTCGTACCCTGGCTTATGGTATATGGTAAGCCACTCGTACTGAAATCAAAATTATGTTACCAAGTCTAAGATTAAGTGATGGAACCAAATGACCGGTATCCACCAATACAACTCTTACACATAGTCTATAACACCCTAAGATCCCATCCCAAGACATCAAATAGTGCTTAACGCCACACGCGTCCTCAAGCTAACCCTCTAAGCCTGTTATCACTTATATAACTCACTATGACAATAATCAAGATGTAATAAGGAAGAATAGTCATATCATGAACATACTGGAATACGAAGAAATACTACCCTGTACAATCAAAATACTGAAGTTCTGTACTGGTGCTCTAATCTGCCAAAGACTCTACTACATAAGACTGCGAAGCCATTCGGATAGATCCCCAACTGACACATACTGAACTAGAAATGAATAACCATCTACTATTAAGATAAAAATTAAGGACATAGGTCCTCAAACCATGAGGAATCCACCAACTGTACGAATGTAGATGGCGGTACTCAATGATCTCTGTCACTTCTGAGACTGAGCACCTGAACCTACATCACGAGAAATTGTATGACACAGAAAAGTATGGGAATCAGTACTTGGGAATGTACTGAGTATGGGAGGGTGCAGGAAACACTTAAATAATATCATAAATGTATAAGAAAATCATGCATACTGGTAATAATGACTCTCTTTTCAAGAGTTACCTGAAACATATTTTCCATAAATCGTCAATAATAACATATGTTTCATAAATCTCATAAACCATTGGACTCAACTCAAACTCTTTGAATCATGACTCAGAGTGACTCAGTAACTTATGAGACTTAGACTATTATGGACTTGGTAGTTCTTTGTAAGTGATATAAATTAAACCATGTGAGCCACATAGAGTCTAATGTTTTGCCCTCCTAAGGAGAGAACACTACATTGGCAGATACGTCGTACTCTTGCTAGGGAGTACAACCCTAATTTCACTATCCCAATCCCATACTCATCCTCTGGCCTACAATTATCAACATCAACCCTACAGTGGCATGTATTTTTAGGAAAATACAACATTTCCCATTTGGTGCTAAATACTCCTCCCAGACACAGCTCAGAACATGTTAGGAAATCCACCTTAATTAATAGCAACTCATGGGTCTATCATAAAGACCAAAACAATAATATGTCTCATCGGTAAATCATATACAACTGTGGACTCCTAAATTGATTCAAAATCAAATAATCTTTCTCAACATCAAGTGTGCTTGCTTATCAAATTATATCGAATGTCAAAACTATCGGAATACATCAAAAGACTCATTTTTGAGTTTCAATCCCAAATATCCATATATATTCAATAATCAACATTTCATAGAAAATCTTTAATCATGACTCTTATATCAAATCATTCAAAAATCATCAATTCATAATAACAATATTCAACTCATGGCATAAATTCTCAATTTAAGAGATAAAATGACAAAATAATCTTGTATATCAAACTTGAACAATTCAAATCTCACAAATCATTAATAGAATAATTTGGGTTCAATACCACTTTGATAATTCATGAAAACCAATAATAGAAATTAAATCTTCAGGCACAAGAACAAAAGGAGTGTAATTGTTCAAACCCCACATACCTTGATTATTGATTTGAATGAAGAGACTTGTTATAGACTCCTTTTACCCTTTTTCTTGAGTTAGGGTTCTTGATGCTTTTGACTTGGGTACCTTGAATCTTGAACTAATTTGTGAAATTTATGGTTGGATTCTTGATGTCCTTGGGAGATTTGGATTGGATTTTGGGAGAGAAAACCCTAGTATTCTTGATGAAATGGAAGAAGGATCGAGTTTTCTTCTTTACATGGATATATATAGCGGGTCAAAATGGGTAGAAAAGACCAAAATACCCTTTTAAAAATATTCGTTAATTGCTGCAAAAAAATGGCTGATGACATTTGTGATAGGCCGTTAAACCTATTACAGGCCATCACAAACTGTTGTCACAAAAGTTTTGATTTTATGAGTTTCTGCCTAAGGCTAACGATGTCATCAGAAATGTGACAGGCCGTCAGAAATGTCGTCACACATTTTCCAGATTGACATGCTGGAGTAAAATGGGCATAACTCTTTTCTCTGGTATCAAATTTTTTTGAAATTGGTATCCTTGAAAGCTAACTCAATTATCTATCTATTGATAGGTCATGAGCTCAAAATGGGTGGAAAGGACCAAAATACCCTTTTAAAAAGGTCCCTTAATTGCTAGAAAAAATGGATGACGACATTTGTGTCAGGCCGTCAAACCAGTGACAAGCTGTCATAAAATATCGTCACAAAAAGTTGAATTTTTTGAGTTTCTGCCTAAGGCTGACGTCATCGTCAGAAATGTTATAGGTCATCAGAAATGTTGTCACACATTTTCCAGATTGATATGCTGGAGTAAAATAGGCATAACTCTTTGCTCCGGTATCAAATTTTTGCAAAATTTGTATCGTTGAAAGCTAATTTAATTATCTATCTATTGATAGGTCATGAGCTTAAAAATTCCATGTATAATGAGAGATATGACCGTTTGAAGTTGACTATAACAATATCCTTCCAAAGAAATCTATCGGTGAGAAATGGTTTGATTTACCCATTCGTTAGGACAACTTTAAGGCCTTAATACACACCATCCTTGATCATAAAAAAACCCAAAACATAATAATTGATTTTTTATGAGCTTGATTCATGGTTGCACTATTGGTTAGAGTATCGGGGTACTACAATATCTCCCTCTTGGAAACATTTGTCCTCGAATGTTGCTAGATAGTCCAAGAACAAGAGAAAATAAGGATGTGTAGGTGGAACGACTCATTAAATGGGCTTAATTCACTCTAAACTTCCGAGTACTTCACAAAATGCACGAATCATAGAGAGAATAACCATATAGATGAATACACTGGATTAGAAGGAAATTTGTCGAAGGAAGAATAGTACCTTCAGCTTGATTTGAACTCATAGAGAAGAGATGAGGGTATCTAGCTCGCATATCTTCATCTGCTTCCCAAGTAGAACCCTCGGCTGATTGATTTCGGCACAAAACTTTGACCAAGGGAACTTCCTTATTTCTTAGTTTACGAACTTGATAATCTAGTATTTCAACTGGAACTTTATCATACAAAAAACTATCCTGAACATCAATACTTTCTGACGGATCAACAATAACTGAATCACCAATATGCTTCTTGAGCATAGAAACGTGAAATACCAGATGAACACTAGACAACTCCGCGGGTAACTCCACCTCATAACCTACTTTCCCAACAAGGTTTAGAACCCTGTATGGACCAATATAATGGAGACTAAGCTTTCCCTTCTTCCTAAATATCTTTTCTTCTTTCATGGGTGAAACATTCAAGTACACCAAATGATTAAGATTAAAATCAAGATCTTTTCTTCTCAAATCTGCATAAGACTTTTGACGACATTGAGCGGTGTTCAATCTTTCTCAAATCAACTTAACTTTTTCCATAGCCTCAAACAAAACATTAGGCCTAATCACAACTTCTTTTCCTATTTCAAATCAACCTATAGGTGATCTATATCTTCTCCCATACAAAGCTTCGACCGGGGCCATCTGAATACTATCATGGAAACTATTATTATATGCAAATTCAATCAATGGCAAGTGCTAATCCTAACTACCTATGAAATCAAGTGCACATGCCCTCAATATGTCCTCCAAAGTTTGAATGGTCCTCTCAGCCTGACCATTGGTCTGCGGATGGAAAACAGAACTTACACAAACTTGGGTACCGAGAACCTTCTGAAAAGCCCTCCAGAACTGGGAAGTAAACTGAGTACCCCTATCAGTGATGATAGGCAAAGGACCTCCATGCAATCTAAATAACTAACGAATATACAATATAGCTTAATCCTCAGCTGTATAAGATGAATGCACTGGCAAGAAATGAGCTAATTTAGTGAACCAGTCTACGATAATCCAAATCGAATCATGATGATGATGAGAAGGAGTCAAACAAATTACAAAATCTATATTAAGTTCTTCCTACTTACAAGTAGGCATGCTAAACTCTTGCATTACACCACCGGGCCTCTGGTGCTCTACCTTAACTAGTTGACAAGTAGTACACTTTCCCACAAATCCTGCAATGTCTTTCTTCATACTGTTCCGCCAATAGATTTCCCACAAATTGTGGTACATCTTGGTAGCACCGGGATAAGTAGAATATCACACACTATGTGCTTCAGCCATAATTCTCTGCGTTAGATCATCAACATCGTGAACAAACAATATATCCTACAATCTCAACACACCATCTTCCCCTTGGGAGAAAACCTCTACCTTCTGGTCCTTAACTAACTCCTTCAGCCTGACCAAACTAGGTTCCTTGTCCTTCTTCTCCTTTACTTTTGAGACCAAAAAAGACTCTTGAACTACTCTAAACTAACATACTCTCTACAGCAGAATCAAGCAATATAACACCCAACCTAGCCAAACAATGCATATCACGAGCCAATTCTTTCTTGTCATTATCTACATAAGCTACACTACCCATAGACAACCTACTAAGAGCATCTGCCACAACATTGGCCTTGCCCAGGTGATACATCACACTCATATCATAGTCTTTTAGCAACTCTAGCCATCTTCATTGTCTAAGGTTTAACTTCTTCTGAGTAAACACATACTGCAGGCTTTTGTGATCAGTAAACACATACATATGAACACCCTACAAATAATGTCTCTAGATTTTCAAAGCAAAAACTACAGCTGCTAATTCAAGATCGTGGGTTGGTAATTCTTCTCATGAGACTTCAACTATCTAGATGCATAAGCTATAACTTTACCCCTCTGCATCAACACACAACCGAAACTAACTCTAGAAGTATCATGGTATACCATAAAACCATCAATACCATCAGGAAAAGTCAACACAGCGAATGAGGTGAGCTGAGTCTTCAACCTCTAAAAACTCTTTTTACAAGATTCCGACCATAGAAACTTCACTTTTTTTTGGGTCAAATGGGTAATGAGAGACGCGATAGAAGAGAAACCCGAAACAAAGCGATGGTAGTAACCATCTCGACCTAAGAAAATCCTAATGTTAGATGGGGAGGTAGGTCTAGGCAAATTCTTTACAGCTTTTGTCTTTTGGGGATCGACTCTAATGCCTTCAGCGAAAACAATGTGACCCAGAAAAGCAACTGACCTTAACTAAAATTCACACTTGCTAAATTTACCGAATAATTGATGATCTCTGAATATTGACTATGAATATAATGACAAACATATCGAGATATTGCTTGAATACTCGGTTCATGATCCATAAAGGCCGCTGGAGCATTGGTTAACCCAAAGGACATGACAATAAACTCAAAATGACCATAGCGGGTTCAGAAGGCTGTCTTTGGACTATCACACTCTCTCACTTTAAGCTGATGATAGCCAGATCTAAGGTCTATCTTTGAGAAATAACTTGCACCCTGTAGCTGATCAAATAAATAATCTATTCTAGAAAGAGGATACTTGTTCTTGATTGTGACCTTGTTAAGATGATGATAGTCAATACATATCATCAATAAACCATCTTTCTTTTGGACGAATAGAATGGGTGTTCCCTAAGGAAATACGCTTGGCCTTATGAAACCCCTATCTAGAAAATCTTTGAGTTACTCTTTCAACTCCTTAAATTCTGTGAGGGCCATATGATATGGAGGAATAGAAATAGGCTACGTATCAAGAAGAATATCAATCCCAAATTCTATCTCTCTATCAGGAGGTACCCCTGGGAGACCTTCCAAAAAAAAATCATAAAACTCATTAACAATGCTGATCGACTGAATGGTCGGAGTCTCGAACTTAGTATCTTTAAATCGAACTAAATGATAGATGCAACCCTTGGATATCAATTTCCCAGCTTTAAGATAGGATATGAAATGAGTCTTGGGAAATACAAAATTTTTGGACCTCTCAAAGGCTGGCTCATTGGGAAACTGAAACTTGACTACACAGCTACGATAGTCTATAAATGCATAAACGGAATGAAGCCAATCTATACCTAGAATAATGTCAAAATCAACCATGTCTAGCTCAATCAAATCTCCAAACATGACTCTGTGAAGGACAGTGATAGGACATTTCTTATATACTTGCTTTGCCATAATAGGTTCACCTACTGGAGTAGAAACTAGAGAAGGCTCAAGAATCTTTTCATCATTGATCTCAAAATTCACATCCACTAACGGAGTCACATAATAAAGACTTAACACAGGGTCCATCAACACATACACATCAAAATGAAATACACGAAGCGTACAAGTAACAACATATAGTGAATCCACCTGTTCCTGGTGGGGTGGTATAGCATAGAAGTGATTCTAGCGTGAATCGCCAGCAGTACTAGAAGAGGCACCCTAAGAAGGAATTGGATAGACAATAGGAGTGGGGGCACTGGTAGCCTATCTTTGGTGACGAGCATCTCGACTCCCCTATCTAGAATACGTAAAATCTCTAAGTCGGTGACCCAACTTACCACAACCAAAGAAACTACTCTAATCAACAAAACACTCGCAAAAATCTCTACCACACTTGGAACATGAAAGGGGACGAGGTTTGTTACTTACACTTTATTGAGACCTAGATAGGATAGGCCTGTTCCTCTGCTCCTGCCTGCTTCTAGGTGTGGGAGCACTAACTGAGAAAGGAACGGTCATAAAGGACATCTCCGAAATTGAGGGTGGTCCCTTCCATAGAATCTAGACTGACCAAATCCCTGCCGCTCTGATCTAGCTCTTTTATTCCCTCTTACCTTCTTTCTCTCTTTCACCTTATCAGCTTTAATTTATTGGGCATGTATCAACAATCGAGAAAGGTCCATCTCCATATTAAGCATAGCAGATCTACACTCTTTCACAACGTAACTCGACACACCGGTCACGAACTTACTCATGATGGTCCTATAGTCAACCATCATACTAGGAGCATGTTTGGACAACTGATTGAATCTAAGGCAATACTCCCTAACAGTCATGGAGCTTTGTCTCAAATTCATAAATTCCTCTATCTTTGCTTTCCTTATCTCAAGAGGAAAGAATCTATCGAAGAACACATCCTAGAATAGCTACCAAGTTATGGGAGTGGCATCCTTCCCTCTACTTTCCCATCATATTTCCACCCAATCATATGCAACATCTTTTATTTGATAGGTATTTAATTCAACACTCTCCTCCTCAATCATGTGCATAATCTGGGTGATCTTTCTCACTTTATCTGAGTACATCTGCGGGTCTTCACCTACCTTTAACCCATAGAACTCAGGCAGATTCATCTGTATAAAGTTACAAACCCGAGCTATAATAGAATTATTATCTTACGAAGATTAAATAGTAGCCTTGGTGTTAGATTGATTAATGGCAGTAGCTGCCTGGGCTAGCACCTGAAAAGATGCCCGAAATTCTGCATATGACACATGTTCGTTCAGAGGATCAATGAGTTGAGGTTGCTCATTGTTTATACAAGCTCGATGAGGAGGCATTTTCTGTTATAAGAGAGTACGAGTTAATTGCAGATAAAGAAATAGTTGTAGGCACGATACACTTTAGAAAGAAAGAAATGGCTTTTTCTAAAATGTCCCTAGCCTTTTGCACATAGATATGGCATGCTACACACCGATGATCAAGACTTTATGTAATGTAGATTGTCAGACTCCCTAGGACTCTTTAAACCTTATGCTTTGATACCAAGCTTGTAACGCCCCAAGATCCCATCCCGAGATGTCACACAGTGCTTAAGGCCACATGTAGCCTCAAGCTATCCCTCTAAGACCGTCATCATTTATATAACTCACTATGACAATAATCAAGCTGTAATCAGGAAGAATGGTCATTTCATAAGCATACTGGAATGTGAAGAAATACTACCCTGTACAATCAAAATACTGAAGTTCTATACATACTGGTACTCTATTCTGACAAATCCTCTACTACATAAGACTGAGGATCCATTGGGAAAGATCCCCAACTAATTCGTACTGAACTGGAAATAAACAACCATCTACTATTAGGACAAAAATCAAGGACATAGGTCCTCGAACTATGAGGACTCACCAACTGTATGAATGTAGATAGAGGTGCTTGAAGATCACTATCAATGCTGAGACTGAGCACCTGAACCTATATCACGAGAAATTGTAGAACATAGAAGAGTATGGGAATTAGTACTAGGGAATGTACTGAGTATGTAAAGGTGCAGGCAACACTTAAAGAATATCATAAATGTATAAGAAAATCATGTATGCTGGCAATAATGACTCTCTTTACTTAAGTAACTTGAAACATATTTTACATAAATCATCAATAATAACATATGCTTCATAAATCTCATAAACTATTGGACTCAACACAAACTCTTTGACTCATGACTCAGAGTGATTCAGTAACTCATGAAACTTTGACTATTATGGACTTGGGAGTTTCTTATAACCAACATAAACTAACTAATGTGAGTCGTATGGAGTCCAACATTTTTCCCTTCTAACAAGAGAACCCCACACTGGCTGGAGCATCGTACTCTTTCTAGGGAGTAGAACCTTAATTTCACTATCCTAATCCTATACTCGGCCTCTAGCCCACAATTATCAACATCAGTCCTATGGTGGCTCGTAGTTTTGGGGAAATAACACATTTCATGCTCGGTGCTAAATACTCCTCCCAAACTCAGCTCAGAACGTGTTAGGAGATCCACCTTAATTAATAGGAACTCATGGGTCTATCATAAATACCAAAATAATAATATATCTCATCGGTAAATAATATACAACAATGGATTCCTAACTCGACTAGAAATCAAACAATCTTTCTCAATATCAAATGTTCTTTCTTATCAAATCATATCGAATGTCAAAGCTTTAGGAAGACATCAAAAGACTCATTATTGAGTTTCAATCCCAAATATCAATATATATTCAATAATCAACATTTCATACAAAAGCTTGAATCATGACTCTTATCTCAAATTATTCAAAAATCATCAATTCATAATAACAATATCCAACTGATGGCATAAATTCTAAATTTAAGAGATAAAATGATGAAATAATATTGTACATAAAACTTGAACAATTGAAGTCTAACAAATCATTAATAGAATAATTTTGGTGCAATCCCACTTTACAAATTCATGAAAATCAATAATAGAAATTAAATCTTCAGGCACAAGAACAAAAGAAGTGTTCTTGTTCAAACCCCACATACCTTGATTATTGATTTTAATGAAGATATTTGTTATAGACTCCTTTTGAAATTTTTCTTGAGTTAGCGTTCTTGATGCTTTTGACTTGGGTACCTTGAACCTTGAACTAATTTGTGAAATTTATGGTTGGATTCTTGATGTCCTTGGGAGATTTGGATTGGATTTTGGGAGAGAAAACCCTAGTATTCTTGATAAAGTGGAAGAAGAATCAAGTTTTCTTCTTTACATGGATATATATATAGAGGGTCAAAATGGGTATAAAAGACCAAAATACCCTTTTAAAAATATTTGTTAATTGCTGCAAAAAAATGGTTGACGACATTTGTGATAGGCCGTCAAACCTGTTATAGGCCATCACAAACTGTCGTCACAAAAGGTTGGATTTTATGAGTTTCTTCCTAAGGTTAACGATGTCATCAGAAATGTCGTCAGAAATGTGACAGGCCGTCAGAAATGTCATCACACATTTTCCAGATTGACATGCTGGAGTAAAATGGGCATAACTCTTTGCTCTGGTATCGTATTTTTGAGAAATTGGTATCCGTGAAAGCTAACTAAATTATCTGTCTATTGATAGGTCATGAGCTCCAAAATTTAAAGCATAATGAGATATATGCTCGTCTGAATTTGACTATACAAATATTCTTCCCAAGAATTCAATCGGTGAGGAATGTTTTGATTCACCCAATCGTTAGGACATCTTTAAAGCCTTAATACACACCATCCTTGATCATAAAACAACCCAAAACATTTATAATTTATTTCTCATGATCATGATTCATGGTTGGACTATTGGTTAGAGTTTCGGGGTATTACATTGTCGTACCCATTCTTGTAACCAAAATCCATCTCACCAATACACTTGTCAACATTCGACTAGACCATAACAACCTTACATAAGTGTATTACTAATTCCCCTAAGTCATATCAAGTCCAAAAATCAAAATCAAGGAAATTTTCTTACATCCAGAAACCAGGGGGTTTCAATCTTCCCCACTAGGAACATTCATCCCCAAATAACGAACAAGGTAGGGGTAACCAGAAACACAAGTCATTTGCTTTATCAAATGTATTCCCAATCTTTAACAAACTTTAAAAATAGAGATGCAAAGTTATTAATCTTTCCTTTAACAAACTCAAAAAATAAGGATATGTCAAAGAACACATACCTTTTCCATGAATCCCAAGAGTAGAAATCAGATGTGGATACTTGGACTTTATGTCCTCCTCTTCTTCCAATGTAACTTCTTCCACATTATGGTTCCACCAAAGAACCTTAACCAAATCCACATCCTTGGTTTCCAACTTATAAACCTACCTATCCAAGATCTCAATTGCGACCTTTTCATAAGTTAGAGAGTCTAAGATATCCAAACCTCTAATGTAATAATCAAAAAAGGATTAATAAGAGACTTCCTCAACATAAAGACAAGAAATAATAGATAAATGGAATTCAAACTAGAAGACAACTCTAATTCATAAGCAACATTTCCAACCCTCTACAAAACTGCATAAGGACCAATATATCGGGGACTCAGCTTCCTTTTTTACTAAACTGTATTAGTCTCTTCATAAGAGATACCTTGAGGAAAACCTTATCCCCAGCCTCAAACTCCAAGTCTCTACCCCTTATAACCGTATAGAACTTTTGGAAACTTTAGGAAACCTTAAGCCTATCCAGAACTACCTTCACCTTTTTCATATCTTGTAGACCGAATCCAAACCGAACATATCTGACTCACCAAAATCAAACCAACCAATAGGAGATCTACACTTCCTACCATATAATGACTCAAAAGAGGCCATGCCAATACTAGTATGATAGATATTGTTGAAAGAAAACTCTACCAAAGTTAGATGCTCAACCTAGCTACCACCATAATCAACCACACATGCCCAAAGAATATCCTCCAATGTCTAAATAGTTCTTTCTACTTTCCCATCTATCTGAGGATAAAAAGCAATATTTAGACTCACCTTAGTACCCGATCTCTTATGAAAAGACCATTACAAACTAGATGAAAACTGCATGCCACGATCAAAGATAATCGAAATAAGTACTCCATGAATCTTTAAAATCTCCTAAAGATACAACTTCGTATAATCCTTCACCAAAAAAGTATCCTCAATATCAAGAAGTGAGTAGACTTTGTCATCCTATCTATGATGACCCAAATTGAATCATATTAATTTTGAGACCGAGGAAGACCAGTAATGAAATTCATTGATCACCTCCCATTTCTATTTGGGAAACTCAATTTTTTTTAGATAATCCACCAAACCTTATTTGCTCAACCTTAACTTATTGACACACCATGCACTTGTCCACAAAATCAGCAATATCAATTTTAGTCTAGGTAGACCTTTGATTGGTTCCCAAAGTAGCCGAGCTCATTTTGACCTATTGGTTAGAAAGTTGAAAATTAAAAAGAACGGGTATGGGACACACATTTAGTCGAAATGACCTTAGAATAAAAATTTGAATTTGCAATCGTGTATGTAATGTTGATTTTAGGATATTTAAAACTTGATTAAGGTCCCACGGATCCCTAACTTATTTTGGGCTATTGAGTAGATTTTAGACAAAACTATAGGTGTGGGCCCCACTTTTTTTCCTAAAAAATCTCCAATAAAATTTTTGATGATTCAAATGGATTTGAAATGTCGTTTACACTCGAAATTAACTTTTGGATCATGTTCTTTTGATTCTAGATGAGTTTCGAGGGTCAAAACTTATTTTTTAGTTTGCTATCATCTAGTGCAACGGCGATCGCGACCAATAGTCTAGCGATCTTGGGTAGAACCACAGCAGCCCGTATGACCAAGATAGATGCATCTATTTAGTTATAGGGGCAACATAAAGACCCCAAGACATGTTTGGGGCATTTACCCTTCACCACTTAGACCTAGAATCCCCATAATGAGTGTAATATCTAAAAATTGGTCATGGGCGTTGACTTGGGAGCTTAATTATCATCTTGTATCACAATTATCTTTAAGGTTAAGGTAAAAGTTTCTTTAATTCATGATGGAATTTCATAGTTTGGTCCCAAAACCCCAATTTAGCTTATGGCTTTATTTTAGCCCAAAGTACACTTAGTTTTACCTATTCTTTGAGGGTTATAATTCCTTATTCATGTGTGAACGTTGGGTTGGTCTCCAAAACTCATTTTCCATATATGGGACCCACATGGGGTTTTGGTCTCATTTTTGGACCCGATGAACAATAGTGCAATATGGGTATCATTAGACTCATATTGATGAGTAAATTATGGTTTTAATAGTGTGATGGCATTTTGAGGATTGTAAAGTAAAAACGAGCATGTGGTGCATGAAGTAAAGTTTTGTATTTTGTCCTTGAGGTAGTCTTATATCTGCATTTATTCATAGATGATGCGTGTTATATATTGCGTGTGAATATGGATGTCAGACTTGATTATGTGTAGGATAATTTGTTCATGACATATAGATATTTTGGGATTACATGAGGGTTTTGGACCCGTAAGATGGTATGTTCATAACCCTTTTGTATCTTATTGTTTTCCCTCTTTAGTTTAGATTAGTCATAGCATAGATATGATATAATTCTATATTTGGAATATGGTTTTAACTTTTGAAGCGTGATTTGTATATTTATCCTTGCTAGTGTGGTAGTCTTAAAATAATAATTTGTGTACAGTTGACATGAGTACCCTTGTTTTTACTCGAAATTGCTATCTTATGCTTGAAAATAGATTACTTTACATCTAGAAGATAAACTAAATACCTTAGCCTAGTTTGGGGCATAGTATGCCAAATTATAGAAATTGTGGATTAGAAGTGGGATCGTTTGGCCCACTTAGGCCTAAGCTTGTGTTAAGTCCTATGGACTCAGTGTGGACATTAGACATATGTGAGGCTAGTACATCTTAGAATAAGGTTACTTCATAACTTGGTAACTTGTATTGGTGTTCCCGGATTATGAATTTTAAGTTATGGTCATGGTACTCCTTGTGGAAGTGATATTGTGCATTTAAAGATGATATTCCTCTAGATATGTTATATGGTTTATATAGATTCTATTTCCTCTCAAACTTGATGATTGGCCTATAGAGTTACTATTTCCTTTGGTCATGATTGTTGGACCAATATAGACGATGTTCCTCTTGGATATGTAAATTAGCCTAAAGAAGTGATATTCTTTGTAGTCATGATGTATGACTTCTTGATATAATATATCCCATAGAGGATTGCATGTCCATATATATTATGCCTCTTAGATGTGAGGTGTCTCTTGTATGAGAGATGATTACATGTTTATCTATATTATGCCTCCTATATATCAGATACCTCTTGTGTTAGAGATGATTACATGTTTATTGATATTATGCCTACTTTAAATGAGATGATTACAGATATGCTGCGACTTATAAATATGATTATTAATATGAGTCATGGATATATGTAGGGGTTTAAGGCTATGATTATGATGTTGCTAATCTTTTGGATATATTACTAGGCAAAGGGCCATGTTGTGATAGTGATTGAATAGCCGAGAAGTTTTTATCATTATAGATGATATGAGTACAATTTATAAATATAAATATGTATATCTTTGTATACATATCTCTCCAGTATGGGACAGAGAAAGATGTGGTATGATGCTTATCATTTCACTAATTAAATACTAGTGATGGCATGCATAGGTTTGATACGTTCCTGATTATTTACCATTATAAATGATATGATTATAGGTGATATGTGATCTTATGACTTATTTTTTAGTTATATGGTTAAGCAATGTTGTAACTCATTATCTATTAAGGGACTATAGCACATGATGGTTAGGAATCTAATGTATTAGTTAAGGAATCTTGCTTAGATGAAATATGGTAGCTAACGATGGTTAGTTAATAAATGGTGTAAGTTAATAAAAGTTAGTTTTGTGACAAGTAGTACTGTGTTTTGTAGTAATGATTAAATGATGTATGATGATTTGTTAATAATAATGAATGGTGGATAAATGGTGGTTTTGGTCTAGTGATGAACCTTGACTAGATGTTAGATATTGGCTATAAAATAAATAGTAGTTAGTTTCTATTCTGTGAATAATAATTATGTGCAAGATAATGTTTAGGCTAATAGCTAGAGGTTATGTGATGAATAAAGAACTAGTGAATTATAATAATAAGTGTTGGTTAGCTAATAACGAGTAGTTAGGAAGTATTAACTAGATAGAATTTATATGGTAATATGATTGTGTTTATGAGTATTTCAGTGCATCTTATTCGGGAATAACTATTATGATGATATTGATACCTGGAAAAGCCGGAGTATACTATTATAATGATATTGATACTCTACAAGACCAAAGGACACTATTGTGAAGATATTGATACTCGAAAAAACCGGAGGATACTATTGTAATGATGTCAATACATGAAAAGGCCGGAGATACTATTGTAATGATATTGATACCCCGCAAGGCTGGGGGATACTAGTGTGAAGATATTGATACTCGGAAAGGCCTAAAGATACTATTGTGATAATGTTAATACCTAGCAAGGCTGGACGATATATTGATGATAGGTTGATACCCGAAAAGGATACTGCTATATTGATTATATGGTGATACCCGACAAGGCCAGAGAATATGTTAATCATATGTTGATACCCGACAAGGCCGGAGGATATATTGATGATATGTTGATACCCGACAAGGTTGAAGGATTCTATTGATGATGTGTTGATAATCAAAAAGGTTTGAGGTTGATTACAATGATAATAGTTCTGATGAGGAAAGTTATGATGAGTTGTGATATTGATTGAGTACTTTTCATTCGTTCCTATATGCGCATCGCCTATAACCAGTATTCACCTATATTTATCAGCCGGTGTGGGACGGTTCCATACATGTGGATGAAGAAAAGGCCTTGTATTGTTGTATGTTGATTGAAACTACTGAGCCTAGGGTTGTGGGGGTACACATAGATTCGGCTAGGTATTTAGTTTTTTGAAGTAAACGGTTATTTGAACTGTTATTGATATTGTTATTATCATAGTTATGATTATTATTATGCCTAGCTTATGATAGATTGGTCATTGATTTGGTATCAGGATTTGAGGTACGTCTTTGGCCTCTCTTATCTTATGATTCCCTTATTCTGCATGAGTTTTTCATGTCTAGCTAAGTGGATTAGGAACCCTGACTATAATAGTATTTAAATGTTGATAAAATTGTAATTATGTCTTAAAATGAGAATATGATGATATTGGTTATGCTTTAAGATGACCTCATGTTCTTAAATATATATATATATCAACATATTTTAAGCTATGATACTACCGCATATCTTATCATTCGTTGTCCACATTGTATAGTTGTATCTTCTCCTTGCATATTATTATGTATCTTTCTTTGTCTCTTTATTTGTATATTGGCCTGAGATATATGGTATGGCATTGACATATATTGAATGTATAATACTAGTCTCTACGTTGTATTCGGAAATAAGTTGTATCAGTGTATTTTTCTTGATGTTACCCTTTTGTACTCTTTTTTATATTAGAGGCTCTTGTACTGATACCACCAGGTTTTGGGATTCTTCTATTTATTGATATTTATTTTATATATTCCGCATTCTTTTCATTATATTATTTAGTAGTCCACTACTAGCTGTTTAGGACTACTGGTGGGTTATGGTAGGCGCCATCATGACCTGAGAAGTTGGGTCGTGACACTTGGTACCGTAAAGTACCATCACCACTAATCTTAAACACCATTGCTTTCTGTATACCCACATTACTCTTTATTTTCATTAGGATAGGATCTAGCACTTGGTTTTTCGTAATCTTTGCGCCAAGAGACGACCATAACACTTCCTGTACCATCACACCACTATCCTTGGAATCTAACAGACGAACTTTAAGATTATCCAAGCGGTGAATATATTTCACCAAATCCTTTTTTCCTTCCTCCACACGTGCCAAACTCCCCATGGATAACCTAATAAGTGCATCAGTAAACATGTTAGCCTTACCTGGGTGATAGTGAAGACTTATGTTATAGTCTTTCAGAAGCTCCAACCAACCCTTTGGCCTAAGATTTAGCTCTTTATTAATAAGCACATACTGTAGGATCTTATGATTAGAAAAGATGTCTACGTGCACTCCATAAAAATAATACAACCAGATTTTCAAAGCAAAAGCCACTGCCAACAACTCCAAATGATAAGTAAGATAATTCCACTCATGCACCTTTAACTGCTAGAAAAATAGGCAATCACCTTCCCATGCTGCATCAAGACACAACCAATCCCTACTCGAGATGCATCATAATAAAACACAAACCCCTCACATCCCTCAGGCAATGTTAAAATCAGAGCCAAAGTTAGTTTATCTATCAACTTCTCGATACTCCCCTCACAAAAACCCGACCAAGAAAAGTTCACCTTATTCAGAGTCAACTTAGTAAAAGGAGCAGTTATCATTGAAAAGCTTTCCACAAACCATTGAGAATACCTAGCCAAACACAAGAAGCTCTACATATCAGTTGGAGTCATGGGTCTGCCACCTTTTAACTACAACTACCTTTTGCGGATCCACCATGGTCCCCTGGCTAAAAATAATATGACAAAGAAAAGTCCCAGCGTTCAACCGAAACTAACACTTGGAAAACTTGGCATAAAACTGTTGTTCCTTTAAGGTCTACAATTCCATGCGTAGGTGATTATCATGATCCACCTCTTTTTTGGAATAAACCAGAATGTCATTAGTGAATACAATGACAAAGAGATCCAACAACTACGTGAAAACCTTATTCAACAAGTCCATATATTCATCTGGAGCATTTGTTAAGACGAACGACATCACCAAGAATTCAAAGTGCCCATACCAAGTATGAAAAGTCATATTTGGGATATCCTCCTGCCTAATCTTAAGCTGATGATACCTAGAATGAAGATCTATCTTAGAGAAAAACTTCGCACCTTACAACTGATCAAATAATTCATCTTTCCTTAGAAGAGGATACTTTTTCTTGACTGTTACCTTATTCAACTGTCGATTGTCAATGCACATCTGAAGAGAATCATCCTTCTTGCGCACGAACAACACTGGTGCACCCCGTGGGGATACATTAGGATGAACAAAGCCCTTATCCAGAAGATCCTAAAGGTGCTTCTTGAGTTCTCGCAACTCATTCGGAGCCATTCTATAGGAGGAATATATATTGGACGAGTGTCTGAAACCAAATTAATACTGAACTCTATTTTGATATTTAGGGGAACAACAGGAAGATCATTCGGAAAGACCTTAGGAAACTCATTTACTACCACAACCGATAGGAAAGAAGGACCCTTTGAGTTAGAATCTTTAACCCGGACCAAAGGATAAATACAACCTTTAGATATTAACGTTCGAGCTCCAAGATAAGAAATAAACCTCCCCTTAAGAGCTAGTGAACTACTCTCCCACTCTATAAAAAGTTCACCATGGAACCTAAAGACAACGTTATGGGTCCCACAATCCAAGTATGCATAACTAGAGTGTAACCAATCCTTCCCCTAAATAATGTCAAAATCCATAAAATTAAGTTCAAACAAATCTACCAAAGTCTGCCTACCACTAATAGATACCACACCCCACCTATAGAATCTCTTGCAATAACCGAGTCTCCTACCAGTGTAAAAATAGAAAAAGGATTCGAAACAAACTTAGGATCAAAACCAAAGCATACAGCCACATATGGGGTCATATTGGAAAAAATGAACCCAGATCAAGCAGACAATACATGTCATGAGAAAAGAGTTTTAATGTACCAGTAATGACATCAGGTGATGCCTCAGATCCCTGCCTAGATGAAAGAGCATGCAACCTATTCCGGCCAATTCCGGTACTAGAAGTTGGATCAGACAGCAAAGACGCACCACTAGATGCAGGAGTAAAATATAAAGAAATTAGAGCTTTGACCGCTACTAAACATCCCTTACAAACCGGACAATTCGTAAGCATATGGCAAGGCTAGACATATTTAAATTGCTTGTCTCTATTTTCTTCATGATATCCCCAATGAAGACGCCCATAGAAATGGCAAGAAAGGCATGAAGAAGTCGACTGACACTCACTCGCTTGATATTGGGCACCTTGTTCCCAAAAACTATCACAACCTTGACGATGCCTATCACCTAACTACCTCGGGTAAGGAGCGCTAGGGGTAAAGAAGGAAGAAGAACTCCCCCACTTCTTCTTCAACCATTTATCTCCATCCTGACCACCCTAGTGTTGAGCACTACTCTATTCAGAGAACCTACTCCTCTTACCTATCCTTTCCCCAAACATTGCCTATTTCCTCTTTTCATCCTCCCCCTGCTGCATATGGACAACTAACCTTAAAATATTTATATCCTTGATCATCAAAGTAGTCTTACTAATAAGGATCAAGTCCCGAGGTAGACTAAAATAGAACTTTCTTATTCTCTCCCTCATGTCAGACAACAAATCTGGAGCATACCTTGACAGCTGATGAAACTTCAAGGCACCTTCCATGACAAACATCTTTCCTTGCTTGAGATTCACAAACTCCTCCATGTTTGCTTCCCTAAAATCTTGAGGAAAGAAACGATCAATAAAAACATTAGAAAAAGAATTCCATAAGGATAATTCCTCAACATTACCTGAATCCCTATCCCACTCTTCGTACCATTTATACTCAACATTTTTGAGCTGATAAGCTACAATGTTTACACCTTCCATATTGGTGGCTTTCATCACTCTGAATATATTCTCTATTTCATCCAAGAAACCCTGATGAATATATTCTCTTCCACCTTCATACTAGTAAAAGTAGGAGGATTAAGTTTCATAAACTGACCATCCCTTTTAGCCTTAATAGACAACCCACCAAACGTATCCCTCTCAGCATGAGCAGCAACCAACTGAGCAATAGTATAAATAGATTGGTAAACTTCTATGTTTGTCACCTCACCCTAAGGAGGACTAATAGAAACCAGAGGAACTATAGAATAATCAAGGATAGGACCCTGAGAATGAGTATTAACTATATGTGTAGGATGTACCCCATCAACATCATCCCTAGATGGGACAGAAGAATTTTCTTTTGTTCTAGAAAGTCGAGGCATGATTTGAAAAGTTAACAACCAAGGATAGAGAAGAATTCAAGACCTTAGCTTCCAAGCTTGAAAATAGAAGACCAAGAAAGTAAAACATTCCTAAATTCACTATAGCCTTTCTGTTATGAGTGTGGTGCTCTACGTACCCCTAAAAGAGACTCTACCAGACGGCTATATGGACTCCCAATTGACCATGAACTAAAAGCTCTGGTACCAACTTGACGTGACCAAAACTGGTACCTTGTCATAATAGGCATCCCAAGTTAGACAAAGATCAAAAACCACCCTCACTACCCAACCCAATCTCCAGCCGCCTGCCGTGAGTTGACTGAATTTCGAGCATATATCAAGATACCATAAAATCTCACATGAAGAATCTGGGATAAGATCACAACAGTGACCAACACAATCGAGTACAACCGTCCCGTACCAACTATCTAAGCATACCATGACAAACCAAAACCATAAATCCAACCACAACCAAATAAGTTTAATTAATAATAAAATATATATAATCCCAAAATGAAAAAGGATGGAACAACCAACAATATCATCAACCGGTATCATCCCCAACACCAATACAAATGCTAAGGCTAACACCAATACCAATCTCGCTCATTCCAACCCATAGTAGTTCCACAAAATTCTCTAACCAAAAGAAAACAAATATCTTGTTGGGACATGCCCCTAACCATAGACAAAACACCCTTCCATAAAGAATCCAAAGTATGAAATGATAAACATGAAATGGAGCCTTTTAAAATATAACAACTCACCACTTCAATCCAAAACCGACCCTCAAATGTCTAAATGCTAAGCAGGAGGAGTAGAACAAACAGTTCCTACATCACGTGGGGATACAACCACCTGAAGACAGTTTAGCAGGTGAATGCTAGCATAAACTCGGGATAAGGATAAAATAATTTCAATTATAAAACCAAGTAAAACAATCCATATGCACACAAACCATACATATATATACCCATGCCAGGAAAAGGAACAGGGTTTAGCATGCCATTTAAAACCTTCACCTACGTTGTATAGCTTTACCATCCTAAACCACCCATGAGCTATATGGGCTCAGCTCCCCCTGCTAAAAGGTCCCCAGTGTGTGAAGCCACATGATCAGAGAAAAAAACCTGGGATGGCTAGTACATCCCCCAAAATATAAAGTGTGACATAATGCACATGGTCACTAGGACCAAACCTCACATTGGCCAATATGAGTTTCCAGTTTCGATTCCCCCAAGACCTCCACCTTCCATGACTTTGCTACATACCCCCTCTTTTAAGCTGAATTAAAACCAATTTCCAATCAAACTACTATTCCATTATTATTAACCAAGGCTATTAGTAGTGGTATCGTTATGGTGACTATAAATTGAAAATATTGTCCTTAGCCAATCCTTAAGGGACTCCTATGTACCCCACATGATTTCTAATTAAACAAAATCCATAGCTAATAAGGGCTTTTTAATCCATTCAAAACTATTTAAGCCATTCATATCATTTAGGGTTCCATTACCATGTTTAAACATGCATAAGTTCCATTGAAAAACCAATATTATAGTGAAAGCATTGCTATAGGAAATTTATCAAATACATTGGAGGCATAGTATTTCCAAAACCAAAGTCCATTACCAAATAACCATTTCCATGCATCCAATTATCCCAAACCACCATTAATGCACATAAAAGCATAATTAAAACATGGAGAAATGATAACAAGGCCTTTATAACACAAAACCCCTAAATTATATTGGAAAACCTAAAATCATACGATATTCAAATCAAGAAAATATTGTATAAAACCAAGCCTTTAGTGAACTAATAATCTGGCAAGAGAACATGCATTGAACCTAGATGATGGCGAGAAATCACCAAGAAAAGACCCAATTTACTACTTAAGATGAAACCCTAGCTTCTTTTACCCAAAACACTAGAGAGGATTTAAGAGTGTTTTCCAATTATTTAAGAATAGAATAATGGGGAAAATAACCTCCCAGTAGGAATATAAGTCATGGGGCCTTATTAGGATAAGTGGGGAAATATCTAGATGCCCTCACTTAAATTGCAGTTAATTCACACCATAAGGTATGACTGACCCTTAAGAGTCGTACCCATTATGTATGAGTGGTACCCCCTCTCATACCCTAGGCTTTCCCCTTAGAACCAACAACGTCAAAGGTATGACACACCCGAATCCAAGTCGTATCAAAGTGTATGACTAGTACCCATAAATTGTACCCCCCGGTAGATTAGAATCCTAGATGGTTTGAGTAATAACCATCATACGAGTCCTGGGTACGACTCATACCCTTGCTTACAGCTTATGGTGAGCCAGTGGTACTCAAATACAACTTAAGTTACCTAGTCTAAGATTAAGTAAAGGAACCAAATAACCCATATCCACCAATATGACTCGTACCTTATAGTCGTACCCATTCTAGTAACTAAAACCCATCCCACCAACCAATACTGGTCAGCATAACATCATACCAACTGTACCCTAGTGTACGACTCATTCCCCTAGGTCATCTCTTTTCTAGAAACCAGAAATCTAGGAAATTTTCTATAGTCCAAAAATAAGGGTGTTTCAATGGAATTCTCTAAAGTGCCCTTAAATTAACAACTAAATTTTAACCATCAATGACTAGGAGTTACTATACAACTCATAAGGATACATTATGACTCATCAGATAGAGTTGTAGTACAAAAAACCACCAAGGCCTCGTACTGGTGTGGCTACAATTCATACGATTGACTCGTAACCATACTTAACGACTTGTAATAAATTCATATGCTCAAGAAAAAAACAATTTGGGATGACACATTGGACACCTTATGATTGAGAAATAAACAAAAAGACTCGTCATGAGTCTTTACAACTCATGGCCTCAAGTCGTAATAAAGACAGTGTGTTGGGCCAAACTTTTAGGATACCTTATGACTTGGTACTTATGACCCATAAAAAGTCTTGACGATTAGTTGAGAGCCTCTCATACTTAAAGTATAATACTAAGACACTTGTTCTGATTAAGGTACGATGGAGTCCCTACGATCCATCATGACTTCCTACGACTCATTGGGGAGTCATAGTCAGGTTGGTAAGGATAAAATTTCAAAAAATTTAAAGGATCGAAAACCTAGGGGATTACATACTCCCTTGTTTGGATCATTCATCCTCGAATGATAGGACAGGGCATTTATTAGCATGGTTTTACTCAAAACACAACCATACTTACCTTTAACAATGACAGAAAACAAAGATGTTAAGGAATACACATACCTCAACTACGATTATCAAGAATATGAAACAAGAATAGATACTTGGACTTCTTGTCCTCTTCGTTTTCCCAAGTAGCTTCCTTAACCTTTTGGTTCCTCCAAAGAACCTATATCAAAGACGCAACCTTAGTCCACAACTGATAGACTTGCCAATCCAAAATCAAAATCAGGACCTCTATGTAGGAAAAGGAATTTGAAATACCTATATTCTCCAAAATAACAACCATTAAAGGATCACCCACTCACTTTTCAACATAGAAACATGAAAAAATGGATGAATAGAGCTCTAACTAGTAGGAAACTCTAATTTGTATGAAACATTGCCAACCCTATTCAAAACCAAGTACGGATCGATATAATGGGGAATGAGATTCCTCTTCTTACCAAACCATATCACTTTCTTCATAGGGAACACTTTCAAAAATACCCTATATCCAATACTAAACTCTAACTCCCTTTACCTCACATTTGTATACGCTGTTTGGCAAATTTGGGCGGCCTTAAGTCTATCCATCAATCACCTTCACCTTTTCCATGGCTTGGTGAACCAAATCAGGGTTAACAAACTTATTCGCAAACGACCCAGTAGAATATCTACACCTCCTAATATATAACGCCTCAAACGGAGCCATACCAATGCTAGAGTGATAATTTTTATTGTACACAAATTCTAAGAGAGGTAAGTGGTTAGCCTAACTTTCACTAAAATCAATACACAAGCCTGAAGAATACCTTCTAAGACCTGAATTGTCCATTCTTTTTTCCTATCTTTCTATGGGTGGAAAGAGGTACTAAGGGCTACCTTAGTCCCTAAACCTTACTGGAATGACCTCTAAAAGTGAAATGACAATAGGGTACCCTAATCAAATATGATGGAGACTTGAGTACCTTGTAACTTCATGATCTTCTCAATGAACAACTTGGAATAATCCTCAGAAGAGTAATTAATACTCACTGGCAAAAAGTGAGTAGACTTAGACATTTCATCAATGAGACCCACATCGAATCAAACTGTCGGTGAGACGGCCGAATACCCATACCAAAATCTACATTAGTTATTTATTATTTCAACACTGGTAACTCAATCTCTTAATGCAACCCACTAGGCCTTAAGTTCTCTATCTTCACTTCCTGACACACCATGCATGTAGCTATAAAATTGGCCACATCCTGCTTCATATTTTTCAACCAATAAATCTCCTTAAGATCATGATACATTTTTATTGAACAAGGATGAATAGTATAACATGACTAATGAGATTTAGCCCAAATTATTTTTGGCAAACCATTAACATCGGGAATATGTAATCTGTCTTGAAATCTCGTAATACCATTACCACTAATTTCATAAATCATTACCTTCTACCTACCAACATCATCCTTGATTTTCATAAGAATAGGATCTAATATATTCTTCTCCTTCACTTCAGCAGTAAGAGATGACTTCACCAATTCTTGAATAATTATGTCATACCCCAAATCCCATTGAAGCGGATTGGCACCCGTAGCCGAGGAGGCCCGGGAGAACCCGTTCATAACCTATACTTTCACATTTACATTACTTATGAAAATTAGAAATTTGGGCAGCACTTCATTGTAAATAGAAGAAAATAGTACCTGTATCAGCCCAGCAGACACGCATAAATATATATATAAAAAGTAATTGGCCGTCAGAGCCAGCACGTCTATCAACCAAACACTCCTATAGCTGTACAATATGTCTACAAAAGCCTCTACGTAGATACACAACTGAGTTAGGGTCGGGACAACTCCCGCCCACAAAAGACTTTTATACAAATACCAAAAACACATATAGACACGACTTGGGATGCCCCGAAACAACTGGAGCTCACCACTAATAACAGAATGTTCTGGCTCTTATTGCGGAGGTGTATGACCTGAAGTACCTGTTCCTGCAGGCATGAATACGGGTCCCCCGTGAGGGACGTCAGTACGGAAATATGTACTGAGTATGTAAGGCAGTGAGTATCAAGATGAGATACAAAAGATCAACAAAACCCAGATACCAGTGAATAAACAGTATGAGTAGACCACACTTAAAAGAGCTGATGGGATACCTGGACATTACTTTTATATCATTACTTCCCGTAATCCTTATCAATACATAACATATGTCATACAATGACCAACTGATCATTGGTACTAATACAATACATCAGGGACCACCCCTAGAATAGCATATATACATAAACTGTATAATACAATGGCCAACTGATCAGTGGTACTAATACAATACATCATATCATCAATTTAAAATACAGACATTCCATTTCTTAATTCAATTAATCTTTGAGATTGGTTACTTTGTGGTCACACCTTATGAAACTTGAAACCATGATACCTCAATAGGAAAACATGTAAATAGGTAATCAATATCATGAAAATTAAGTAGAGAATCATGGATACCTCATTAAACCATTTTGGAGTCAACAATAGTATATGAACATTTTTTTGACTAGCCGGACATCTTAAAAGTGAAAAAAAGTTCAATTGGTAGTGTCGAAGATCATATGATGTTATTATGTGTCATGTGTCGTAGGACAATGTTGGAAGCTTACTTGAGAGTGACATGGGTCATTATTCATGCCAAACATTAGATAGAGTATGTCTTACATACCTTGATATAACCACTTCAATACAAGTCCAACTTGGCTTCCCGTACTCTTCGAACACTTATCTACAATAAGTCATTTGTGGCAAACTAGTATTAGCAACCAAACCTTACCATTTAGGTATTAACTTCACCAAATAATGTCTAGGAAGTAATCCTTTAACTCATCAATAAGAGTGCTACATACATCCTCTTATACTCTTATTACATTCACATATCATGCATTTTCATGAAATATCCCTCAACATCACTCTTAGCCTTTATTTCCCTTCTTAATCACCATCCAATACCAACATCATCACTGGGCATACATAACCACTAATATAATGATATATCACCACAATTCATCCTCCATAATCCAATATAACAACTTCCATAAAACTACTAATAATTTATACAAAACAATTCATAACTATGTTTCTAGTTATCTTCCAACATCAAGACAATACTCATAATCCTTTATCAATACTTATTCATGGATAAGAATCAAGAATAAATAATATTCATACCTTAACAATGAACTCTTGTATTTAGAATCCTCCTTACATAACCATGGGGTGCTTCTCGAAGCTTTCGAGATGGTGAACACAACTACGGAACCAATTCGAATTTTCTACGATTGAATCACAAAATATTTGAAGTTGAAATTAGGCTAGGGTTCCACCTTCTCTTAATAATTGGATGATATATGATATATATGAGCCTAAGTGTAGGTTTATAAAGATCCATTTTCGTCCAAGAGGTAATAGAAAATGACCATTTTGCCCTAAAAATTTAAATAAATCCGAATCTGTCCCCAGTGGAAAGTTTTGACAGGCTGAAGTAAATCGATCATAACTCTTTCCTCCGGTATTGGATTTGGGTGAAACCAATTGCATTGGAAAGATAGTTCAAAAGTCTTTCATTTTCATATAATGTACACCACCCATTTATTCCTGTACAAGGAGTTATGGTCGTTTAAAATTGACCTAAAAATCTGTCCCACGATTCTGTTTTTTTTTTTGGTAAGCTGTAGTAAAACGGGTATAGCTCCTTACTCAGACATTGGATTTGGATGAAACCAATTTCATCGGAAAGAAGACTCTCGTAGATTTTTGGCGATATATAGCAGCTCACACAGTTATTTTTGTACAAGGAGTTATGATCGTCTAAAGTTGATCCAAAAAAATAATAGCCTAGCTGCAGTAATTTTCTGCAGGCTTCCCAGCCACCGTTTTGAAATTTCGAATGTGCTCGCTTATATGAAATACTCCTCTGTTTTGGGCAAAATTTATATCGTTAGAAAGCTTACTCCAATACCTACACATACAACTATTGACGGGATACTTCCGAACACCATAAACCTAATTTAACCCATACGCAAGCCTTCAGGACTCCATATAATCGCGATAAGTGTACGAAAAAATTAACGGGGTGTTACAAATTATGCCACCATCTATAAATTCAAGAGACAAACTCCTTGATTAGCCAAGAAATGAATATCATTCACCAAATATCTCTCCTCTTCATCCACATAAGACAATCTTCCCATGGACAACCTACTAAGAGCATCAATAACCGCATTAGCTTTACCTGGATAAAAGTGGAGGCTTATGTCATATTCCTTTTACAACTCAAGCCATCTTTATTTTCTGAGATTTAGCTCTTTCTGAGTGAACACATATTGCAGGCTCTTATGATCATAATAAGCATCAACATAGACCCCATACAAATAATGCCACTAAATTTTTAGTACAACTACCAAAGATAATAAGTCAGATCATGAGTTGGATTCTCCTTCTTATGAACTTTCAACTGTCTAGATGCATATGCAACCACCTTGACATACTGCATCAACACACAACCCAATCCTATCCAAGATGCGTCATAATAGATAACAAAACAATCAGTCCCTTCGGGAATAGTCAAGACTAGAGTTGAAGTCAACTTATCCTTCCACTTCTCAAAACTACCCTCCTAAGCATCCGAACATACGAATCTTACCTTTTTCTGACTCAACTTAGTCAATGGGGCAGAAATAAAAGAGAAACTCTACATAAACCTTCTACAATAGATGGGTAAACCAATGAAGCTCTGAATATCGATTGGATTCATGGGTCTAGGCCACTTCTTTACCACCGCAACCGTTTGTGGATCCACCATGATCCCTTTAATAGAAATAACATGTCCATGATAAGTCATAATATTTATCCATAACTCACACTTAGAAAAATTTTCATACAAAATTTTATTCTTTCAGGTCAGCGACACAAGGAAGAGGTGATCGACATGATCCACCTCGCTCTTAGAATAAACTAAAATATTAACAATAAATACAATAAAGAACAAATCCAATTGATGAAAAACCCAATTCATAAGGTCTATAAATATTTCAGGCCATTGATCAAACCAAAAGACATCACCAAAAATTCAAAATGAACATACCAATTTTGGAAGGCAGTCTTAGGGATATCCGTGTCCCTAATCTTCAACTGATTATAACTCGACAAAAGATCAATCTTAGAAAAAAACTTAGCACCCTAAACCTAATCGAACAGATTATCAATCATTAAAGTGGGTTTTTTCCTCACGGTCACATTATTCAATTGGCGTTAATCAATACGCATCCATAGGGAACCGTCCTTCTTTCGCACCAAAAGAAGATGAGTACCCGACTGAGATACACTAGTGCAGATAAAACCATTGTCAAGAAGATCTTTCAACTACTCCTTGAGTTCCTTCAATTTTGTTGTAGCCATACTATAGGGAGGAATAGAGATAGGATGAGTGCCCAGAAGTTGATCAATGCCAAAATTGATTTCCCTATCAGGAGGAATACAAGGAAGATCATCTAGAAACACCTCGAGAAACTTGCAGATGACAGGGATAGTCTACAAACAAGGACCTTCAGATCTAGAATCCTTAACATGTACTAAGTGATAGAGGCACCCATTAGAAACCAATTTTCGTGCTCTAAGATACGAGATAAACCTTCCCTTAAGAACTAGGAAACTACTTTCCCACTCGATTACTAAATTATTGGGGAAATAATAACTGGACCTTTGGGTTTGACAATCAAGAGAAGGATTGTATGAATGAAACAAATCCATCCCCAAAATCACATCAAACTCTAACATGTCAAAATCTATTAGAGCTACCAAGGTCTCTCTGCCATTGGTCGACATCACATAACCCTACAAACCCTTCTATCCATAATGGAGTTACCCATGAGGGTGGACATAGAGACGTGGCCCAAAATAAAACTAAAATGGCTTTCCACAAAAGGGGTCACATACGATAGAGTAGAACTAGGATCAAGTAGAAAATATACATCATGAGAAAAGAGTTTGAGCATACCAGTAACAAAATTATGGGATGCCTCAAAATCCTACTGGGTGGAAAAAGAAAATAGATAGTTCCGACTAGTGCCAGAGGCAGAAGCAGAAGTGGCACCTTTTAGGGTAGAAGCTGATGACATAGCAATAAGAATCTTATTTACCATCGGAACAACCTTAGAAGGACAATCCCTTTTTATATAACCAATATGACTATATTTAATGCACGTGTTCCTCCATTATTCATAAACACTAGATTCGACTTGCTATAGAACCTACAAGGAGTATATGATGGAACTAATTAAGCTCAACAAGCCTATGACCGGGCTCCTGGTGGTCTAAATCAACTATCATGCTGAGAACGATGATCACCCAATGGATTTGTTAAGGAGGACTAGCTATATAGAAGTAATCATAAATGCCCCACTTCTTCTTAGACAACTTTCCACCATCTTTACCACTTCGTGCTGACCTCCACCCCGATCCAAATAACAAATATTCTTATTCAGTGTTTAGGTCATTTCTTACTTGGTTTTTCTTTCCCTTTTATCCTTGTTGGATATACAACATAAGTCTAGCGATGTCTATATCCATGTTTAATAAGGCAGCCTAGCTCTCAAGGATCAACTCACTAGACAACCCAAAGGCAAATTCATTCTAGCCATTATGCTAGACACAAATTCAGGAGCATAATGCATTAGCTGATGAAACTTTAAGGCATACTACTGTACTGATATCCTACCTTGTTTAAAATTCATGAACTCCTTGCCTTTCACCACCTTAACTCCTGGGAAAAGAAATAATCAAGAAAAGTAATAGAGAAATCAATCCATAAGACGCACTAAGTATCATCACCCTTAGACTATTACCACTCCTCAAACAATTGGTATGCCACATCCTTTAACTGATAAGCTGTGAACTCTACCCCTTCATATTAGTAGAATACATCACACGAAAGATCATTTCCATCTAATCAATGAAATTTTGAGGATCTTTCTCAACCGTAGGACCAGTAAAAACAGGAGGAGTTAACCTCATAAATTTTCCAACTCTAGTGGCCTTAGATAATTGAGCAACAAAACAACATGCTCAGTATGAGAAGCCACTAACTAGGTAAAAAAATGAATCAACTAGCGAAACTCAATATTAGACACACCAACTTGGGGTGCTTAAGGAAGGATATGAATAATCAATGGAGTTCTATCAGGACAATCAGAAACAGCGACCCTAGACCAGGTCTAAACTCTTAGAGTTGGATGAGCTCAGTCCATATTGTCCTCCGACGAGATAGAAGGGTTTCCACAAGGATCAAATCTTCTAGGGGTCATGATCTAAAAAGCAAAAATACGAGAATTATAGGATATTCAAGACCTTAGACTTTAAAACTTGAAAATAGAAAAACAAGAAAGGGAAACATTCTTAAATTCCTCATAGCCTCTTCCTTAGAATTGTGGCGCACTACACACCCATAACGAGGCTATACTTGAAAAGGATTTATTAGACGCCTAATGTTACCAAACCTAGGCTCGAATAGCTTCTTTGTCATGAATCGAACTAGGGCCTACCTATGATGGGCATCTCAAGTCCTATGTGGATCGATGACTACTCTTTTGGCACCTACCAAACAATAGAATATCTATTTTTTCGAATCAATTCTGAACATATAACAAGATAGTATGTGACAAGCTTAAGGATAATTTAAAACATGTCTATCACCAATAACTGGGGACCGAAAAAAACAACCATCCAACATTGCCCAATATCTACTATAATCCAAACAAAGTCTTCTAAACAAATAACCAAAACCCAATCTTGGTCGGGACATGTCGCTGACTCTAATAGATGACAATGAGAATGAAAATGATAATGTTAATGATAATAAAAGTACCAATCAACACAGATCTAAGAAAAAAATCTGGAGAAATGCCTAAGCCTTTCATGTGATGGGAGCTCACCACTTCACCACAATGTGAAAAAACTAGTTGACTGACCTAACACTATGCAATAAAAGTAGAAGTAGCTCCATACCTACTCACATGGGGATATATCATCGAGATAGTTAGTGGGGTAAACACTAGCTTGTAACTTATGGATATGGATAACATAAGGCCATAATAACTAGCTCAAAATCATTCAAAACCAAAGCACATAATCAAATGCATAACCATACATATATATATCACATGCCGAGATATGTAACAAGGCTTAACATGCTCTTTAAATATTTAATGTGGATTGTGTAGCTTAACTATCATAACATATGATAGCACCCATAGTCTATATGGGTCCAGCTCTCCCCCAACTGGTAGGGACCCTATTTGTGTGGCTACATGAACCAAAGAGTATACATATGCACTATGGGGGCCTTAAACCTCCTGGTATATTAAGGTAACACGAGCATCAAATCATGTAATAAGATGTAGGAGACACAAACCTTTTAATCAATTGATAATAATATGAGGGATCGGATCTACCCAGTAATACAGACCTCCTTATGGACAATCGTGATTCCTAGTATTGGTGCTTTAATACCTTTTCATTCACGACTCAGCCACACAATCCATATTTAAGCCTAATTAACATAAGTATCACACATTCCAATTCATTGAACCACATTACACATTAAGGAATATATTTTTAGTATCATCATACCTACTACACATGTAACGTAAGAACAACAAGCCAAATAATTATGTTACTTGGGGGAATTCAAAACCCCCTTGATTCAATTATATATTTTACTGGTGAATTACACAACCCTATAAATTTTTATTCAAAATCGTAGTGAAATAATTCAAGGATTATTCAAATTCCCACATTTCTCATAACTAAAAACTAATTTCACCTTATGGGGTTGGGGTCATAACCACTTCAAAAGTCACAAGTTTAGAAAAATTATAATTCTCTAGTTCATTCACCATACCCATGCACCCATAAATTGAAAATCATAATTAAACCATGAATAATCATATGTAAACCATAAGAAAACATTGTTCAACAAGCATTTAAAACCCTCAACCCTTGATTTCAAACAAACATAAATATCTCAGGAACAATAATTTAAAAAACATTCTTTTTAAAAATTAACATTGACGAAAGAGTAACATGTCTAAGATACCAAGTTTCATGAAAGTAATTCAACCCTTGATCCCTTGGATGACCTACTTCTTAGAAACCCTAAGTATGGCTGATCTTGGGCATATTTATATGCTCAAAGCACCAATATGCACAAAGATTTGAACTTAGTTCAAGAAATTTTGTATGAATTCTAAATTATAATTCAATTTTTATTCCAAGTTGTGCCTAATAGATATGATTAGTACTATAAGGATCAAAATCATGAAGAATTATGCAAAATTAGATATAACCAGGATATGGAAGTAGTGAAGACTGATATTATGCTAAAAAAGAAAAGATGGATGGTTTTATTAAAGACTCTCTACATCGTAATGATGAAAAAAATAGAAATGGTCAAATTCCAGTGAAGGTTCGTAAAACCACCGCATCGCAAAGAAGTTTTGTTTATCAGATTTGGGGACCTGAAAGTTTAGCACATCGCGGAGGATGATTATTTTGAAGTTGTTCAAATCCAGTGGCTCACCGCGATAGTGGCGCATCGCCGTTAGGGTACATTTTATAATTGTTGTGGAATACTTGAGCTTTGTGATTTCCCAGATTTTATGAAAAAATAGCAAAGATGTCATGGCATGAAGCCTCGGGTGGATAAATCGGGAACATTTTAAGTGTTTTGTCCCAACTATAAAAGGAAAATTCCAAGATAATGTAGGAACTTTTTCAAGTAGAAGAGCGGTGGAAAAGGAGAAATTTCTCTTTTTAGGGTTCTTAAAAATTATTTTGAATTTCTTTATTCGAAGAATAAATTTGGGTATGATTTGTTACTTATTTTGGATGATGTATTCAAACCTGAGTAGCTAAACACCCTATTTCTGGGGTTGAGGCAAAGATCATGAGTACTATTTAATATTCTTATTCATAGTTTCTTTTTGAATTATCATATGAGTTGTTTTAAAATTCTTGGGCTTTCTATTTTAATGATTGGCAACCATTAGAATAAATTTATTTTTCTATGTGAATCCGGGAGGAGAATCATAGGATAGAACGAAGAAATTAGGGAGCAAGGTTCTTATTATTTTATAAAATAATGGATTTGAATTAGCATCTTCGATAGGGATATACCTAGAAGCCTTGCTTAGTTCACTTGCAGAAAGACAACTTCATGAATGTAGAATATTTAGGGGAACTCTACTGGAGTTATAGTAGCAACATTTAATAGATAGGAGATTTGAGGTCAGGAGATTAAGATCGTGGCATAACCCTTGTGAACCATCAACACGATAAACAATTAGACTATGAAAAGAATAGAGAATTATATGATTGTTCAAAATACCTCAACCCTGGATTCGTCCTCATTATTGATTACAATCGTTGCTTACTTTACTTTGGTCATATTTATTATTTATTATTTTGAAATTTGCATTTTATTTACAGAATCATCTTGATCTTGATACAATCAAAAACTTATTACTCAATTGTCTTGAACTAAAGATTGTATAAATTCCTAGTTTATTGATCCTCGAGGGAATGATATCTGACTATCTGAGTCATTATATTACTTGAACAATCACGTACACTTACGTGTACGTAGAGACGCAACAAGTTATTGGCGCCGTTGCTGGGGATCAAATAGAATTAGTAAATTGCTTTGATTTTTGGTTTTTGATCATAAGTTTAAGTGTTAACATGTTGTTCTTAGTGGCTGAATTTTTGCAAGTTTAGTTGAACATTGGACTGGCTAGAGATAAAGAGTTAGTAGATCCCTTTATAGAACTGGAAGTGATTTTTCATTAGAGACGAAGAGCTCAATACTACACTCAACTAGGATCGATGGAAGAAGACGCGATCCTATAGTTGCTGATCCGAATATTGGAAATGTTCCAGCTCCAGCTATTTCTGTTCAACCAGTTGCTAGATCTATTCGAGAAGTGGCAATCCGACTTATGCACCTGGTGACTAATAGTATTCTGAAACCTGAACTAGGAGGTCTATGGGAATTGAAACAAAATATGGTGCAATTGTTCAGATCTATGGGAGAATTTTGGGGACTTTCACACGAGGATCCACAATTGCACTTACAAACCTTCCTAGAGATAAGCAACTTATATATTCCTAAAGATGTAAATGTTGATTATGTCAGATTGATATTATTTCCTTTCTCTCTACTAGGGGAAGAAAAGAGATGGCTACTTACTGACCCACACCAATCCATCACTACATAGGATAAATATGCTCGAAGGTTTCTCATTCAATTTTTTCCATCTCAGAAAACTACTTGATTGAGGAGTGAGATATTGAGTTTCAGATAGAAAGATAAAGAAATCTCTACCAAGCTTGGAAGATATTCAAGGGCATGATAAGAAGTTGTCATCATCACAATCAATCGAGTAATATTTTGGTGCATACATTTATAGAAGGCCTTGAGTCTAATACAAAGATTCTCTTGGATTCAGCAGCAAGGGGTTAAGCTTAGGAGAAAACATATGAAGAACTGTACACCTTACTGAATCCAATTGCACAAGGAAATCCTAATTGGCATGCAGACTCAAGGAATGCTCCCAAGAAAGTTGCAAAGATTTTGGAGGTTGATCAGTTCACTGCCTTACACGTACATATTGCAGCAATGCAGAACCATATGACTACTCAGCTTAACAACTTAAAGTTAGTTACAACACAACCAACAACCATAATAAATGTAGTTAAATAGGTATATGCATGGGGTAAAGTTTGTAGAAGTAGTGAGCATAAAGAAGATGCATGTTCTATTAATCCAGATTCAGTCAACTACGTGGGGAATGCAAATCATCAGGGTCAATAAAATTTTGGCAATACATATAATCCAAATTAGAGGAACCACCCTAATTTCTCATGGGGTTGGAATCAGGCACGAAATACAAATCAGTATAAGGGACCAGTGTAACCAAATCCGCAACTGGTTCAGAATAATCAGGAGACTACCTCGAATAGTAATATAGAGGAGATGCTTAAGCAGTTGATGGGTCAACAAGTATAGTTTGCAGTAGACATGAAGGATCAATAGGTATAGTTTGCAGCTGAATTGAAGAGTCAACAATTACTCACAAGAAATCTAGAGTTGCAGTTAGGTCAAATCATGGGATCACAAAATACAAGGTCATAAAGAGCATTGCCTAGTGACACTGAGGCTAATCCTAAACAAGTGAATACGGTTACAACAAGGAGTGGCCTACAAACAATGTTGATGGTGAACGAGCAAGATAATTCTTTGGTTACTAATGATAGTTTGAAAGAAAAGGCAGAAGTAAAAGAAAAAGAAAAAGAGGATAGTAAAGAGATTCACGTAGAGAAGAAGACTATTCCCTTGCCCTTTTCTCAAAGGGCAAGAAAGTATCAAGAGGAAGACAGTTGTAAGAAGTTTCTAGATCTTTTAAAGCAAGTTCAAGAAAACCTTCCTCTTGTTGATATTCTACAAAGTGTTCCAAAATATGTGAAATACTTAATGGATATTGTTTCTAATAAGAATTGATTGACTGAATATGCTACAGTTGCACTTACTCAAGAATGCACATAAAAAATTTTCAAAATAAACTGCCCATGAAATAGAAGCATCCGGGGAGTTTCACATCGTAGATTACCCTTGGTCATACTATTTGTGCACGTGGATTGTGTGACTTAGGGGATAGCTTAAATATTATGCCCACGTCATAGTACTGGTAGATGATCTTCATGGGGACTCAGAAGCATTGGTATTGGCCCATATTATGAATTTGGCTTTAATTGAGACAAATAAAATGGTGATCAAGTCTTTTAATAAACCAATTGGTCCACCACCTAGGCCTTCAATTGAAGAAGCTCCTAACTTGGAGCTTAAGGTTCTTCCTCCTCACTTAAAATATGTTTTTATTAGTGATAAAGATACCTTTCCTATTACTTCATTTGCAGGATTATCCGATGTATAAGTAAAGAAAGTTTTAGTAGTTCTCAAAAGGAGAAGAAAGAGTTTACCTGGCAGATGTATGATATTATAGGAATAAATCTAGCATTTTGCATGCATAATATTTACATGGAAGAGGGGTACAGACCTAGAGTGTAGCAACAAAGTAGGTTGAATCCTATGATGAAGGAGGTAGTTCAGAAAGAGGTGATCAAGTGGTTAGACAGTGGTATTGTATACCTAGTTTTTGATAGGAAATGGGTTAGCCTGGTGCACTATGTACCAAATAAAAGAGGAATGGCAGTAGTGACAAATGATGATAATGAGTTGGTTCCCACACATACATTTACTGGATGGAGAATATGTATAGATTATCGGATGTTGAATGAAGCAACTCGTAAAGATCACTACCCAATTCCTTACATTAACCAAATACTGGATAGATTGGCAGGGCAAGAGTATTATTGTTTTCTGGATGGGTACTCTTGCTAAGATCTGATAAATAGCACCAGAAGACTAAGAAAAGAGCACATTCACTTGTCCATATGGTACATATGCTCTCAGAGGTATGCCCTTCGGATTATACAATGCACCTGCTATATTTCAAAGCTGTATGATGGCTATATTCTTGGATATGGTGGAGGAATTTTTTGAGGTATTCATGGATGATTTCTCTATGTATGGGAATTCCTTCAAAACATGTTTGCAAGATCTCGACAAAGTTCTAGCTTATTGCAAAGAAACAAACTTGGTGTTGAATTGGGAAAAATGCCATTTATGGTTATAGAAGAAATTTTATTAGGCCATAAAGTGTCATGCAAAGGCCTGGAAATTGAGAAAGCAAAGGTTGAAGTAATTGAAAAGTTGCCTCATCCAGTTACAGTCAAAGGCATGCAAAGTTTCTTGGGACATGCTAGGTTCTATAGACGATTCATTCAAGTTTTCTCAAAGATCATAAGTACTATGTGCAAATTGTTACAGAAATAATACAAGTTCGTGTTTGGAGCTAATTGCCATGAAGCTTTTGAAAATCTCAAGAAGAAGTTGATAGAAGCACCTATTTTGATAGCACCATATTGGGAGTTACCTTTTGAGCTAATATGTGATGCTGGTGATATTGCACTGGGAGCAGTGTTGGGTCAAATAAAAGAGAAGGTATTTCGATCAATCTACTATGCTAGTAAGGTACTGAATGATGCTTAAGTTAACTACATAGTTACATAGAAAGAGATGCTGGCTATGGTATATGCATTTGATAAGTTTTGATCTTACTTAATTGGTACCAATGTCATTTTTTATATAGACCATGCTTCTATTAAGTATCTTGTGCAAAAAAGGATGCAAAGCCATAACTAATTAGGTGGATTTTGCTACTTCAAGAATTTGATCTTAAAGTACGTGATAGAAAAGGAGCTAAAAATCTGGTTGCTGATCACTTGTCACGGCTAGAAAATCAAGACCATATTGTGGATTACTTGCAGAGGATCAAGGAAGACTATTTTGATGAGAAGTTATTTTTATTAGAAGCAGTTAAGTTTCTATGGTATGATGAAATTGTAAACCTGATAGTTTGTGGGGTGGATCCTCCCAAAACCATCTCTCAACAAAGGAAAAAATTACTCCAAGATTTTCGTGCTTACATTTGGGATGAACCATATCTTTTCAAGGAGGGTCTAAATAGAGTAATTTATAGGTGTATCTTGGAGGCTAAATTTGTAAAGGTGTTACAAAATTCCCACTCATGTCTGTATGGTGGACATCATAGTGAAGAGTGGACTGGAATAAAAGTGTTGCAATCAGTTTTTTTCTGGCCAACTCTATTTAGAGATACAGTAGTGTTTGTAAAGAGTTATGATCAATGCCAAAGCTGGGTACTATAACCAGGCATCATGAGATGCCCCTGAATAATATTTTAGAAGTAGATGTCTTTGATGTTTGGGGGATTGATTTCATGGGTCCCTTCAAACCTTTGTAAGGTAATTTGTACATTCTAGTTGCAGTAGACTATGTCTCTAAATGGGTGAAGTTTATGGCGAGTCCGACTATTGATGCAAGAGTGGTGCTGATGTTTCTGAAGAAGAACATACTTTCCAGATTTGGTACGCCAAGAGCAATAATTAGTGATAGAGGTACGCACTTTATGAACAACTGGTTCAAGAATCTTTTTGCTAAATATGGTGTTCGACACAAGGTTCCCACTGCATACCATCCTCAAATGAGTGGACAAGTTGAGGTATCCAATCGGGAGATTAAGCAAATACTTCAGAAGACTGTGAATGGGCAGAGAAAAGATTGGGCGGAGAAGCTGGATGATGCAATGTGGGCATGTTGAACAAAGTTCAAAATTCCCATTGGGACATCTCAATATCTCTTAGTGTAGGGTAAGGCTTGTCATCTTTCTGTAGAGTTGGAACATCAATAATATTGGGCTGTGAAGAAGCTGAATTTTGAAATGACTGACGTATGAGAAAGAAGGGTGTTGCAGCTGAATGAGCTTGATGAGTTTAGACTCCATGCCTATGAAAATGCCACTGTTTAGAAGGAAAATACCATACGTTGGCATGAGAAGCACATTCAAGTTAGGGAATTTGAACCTGGACAACTAGAGTTGTTGTTGAATTCACGACTTAAGTTGTTCCTAGGTAAATTATGATCGAAATGGTCTGGACCTTTTTATGTAGTGCGCATGACACCCCATGGAACTGTGGATTTGTGGAATAAAGAGAATATGGAGAATTTCCTTGTGAATGGACAGCATCTAAAGCATTATTGGGTGGATCATCCAGACAAGTACAAGGAATCTATCACTTTCACTGATGAGTGATGATAAGCTAAGTCATCCCATGACGTAAACTAAGGAACTATGTGGGAGGAAACCACACACGTATTGTAATAGGTAGTTTAATTTTTAGCTGTCAAAATCAAAAGGAAAAGAAAAATACAAAAAAAATTGAGTCGTGCCACGACCCAAACTAAGGCGCTGAGTGGGAGGCAACCCATTTTTACTTATAATTGTTGTTGTTTTTGTTTTAGATTACAGGGAATTTCAAAGGAAATGAGGAGATTACCACATTTGAGGAAAGCAATCAGGTTTGTAAAATAATTTATGTTAGTGGTGATTTACTCAGGTAAGGAAAGGGTGAGAATTACATAAGGAATCTAAGTTTGTTGAATAGTACAATGTAGAACTGGATATTTTGACAATTGTCAAATTCCTGTAAGGATACGGGAATTTCACCATGATCCGAAGAAGAGCTAATTAATAACTGTAAAGTTCCAGTGGATTGTCGTAATTTCCAGCTCGATACAAAAAGTGGCCAATTGCCAATTGTCAATTATAGTGAGTGGACATGAATATTACCGCATCGCGGTAGGTATTTAAATGGCAATTGGACTTATCCAATAGGTCTACGTGATACTACCGCGTCGCGGAAGGGGATGAAATTGGACATAAAAATTTTCTTACCCTAACACGACCCGTCCCTCTATAAATATAACCTCCCCAACCCTAAAACCTTTTGTTTTACCATATGCACTGTGCTCACACTCCTCTCCTATTAACTTCACAAATTTTTCACTTTCTCTCATCCTTTTCTTAATTATTGAGGCATAATAGAAGAACAATCAAGCAAGGGTAGGCAAAGGTAGGGTCTTCTAGCCCTGCGAGGAAGAGAAGCAGAATGTCTGAAGGTTAATTAACTAGGTGCCTACGGCCCCTCCACTTCAGCAGGGGAAAGATCAAAAATTTTATTTCAAATCTATAAGAAAATATGGGAAGAAGTGTTATACTAAGCATACTAATGCTAAGTATATTCTAGAGGTCTATATCAATCAAGCTAGCTTGATGAGAGACTCTCCTTCTATGGTACGGCGAATTGAGGCACTGAATATGAATTTCATTTTTCATCAGCTGAATGAATACAACTTACATCATGATAGAGAATTCTATGCCAATTGGGACCCCAACCATCCTGAACATTTGTTAAAGATTTGAGGGAAGGTGATTTGATTCATCACTATTGATGTTAATGAGTTGTTGGGTATCCTAGAGATGAACCCAAATTTTTTACAATATTTTACTGTTTATCCTCCTTATGCATACATAAGGCATTTATTGTGTCACCAATGATCCTTATCCTATCGAATGAGGTATCGAGTTACAGGTTTGTATTTTTCTTTTCCCTACGCTCAGATGAACAAGGAAACAAGAATGTGGGGTTGTATTATGTATGCTTGCTTGATTCAAGGAAAATGGATGACAGAGGTGAATAGGGATAGGGTATGGTTGAATTATTCCCTCATGTGTGCTGATGTTGAAATTCATGTGGGAAGTGTAATTTTTTCTGCTATGAAGAAAACACGTACCTAGGTGGGTCGTAGCTTTGGATTTGGCAGGTTGGTGACTAGATTTTTAAGGACACATAGGGTGGATGATGAGGAGCTTGATTATAAACCTGAGGTGATCGCTCGTCCTATGGATATCACTACTGCTCGAAGCAAATCTGGGGCATCTGGCCTCATGATGATGTCGTAAACTAGAGGTAGACCTGTTACACTAGTGGAGCTCTATACTATAGAGTTCGATTATCCACTTGGCCATCATGCTAGTAAAATTTTGAGGATTGGCCCATATTTTGTAGAGCCTGTTCATGATGATATACCCAAAGATGAAGAAGACATGTATAGGGATTCCAACATAGTATTCGATGAAAAGAAGCAATCTAATGATGATGGAGCTGACGATGATGGCGATGATATTGATGTGGCTCATAAAGACATGTCTTTTATAGTCGTATTTGATTAATCAGGAAGTATACTGCCACCCAACCATAAGCTTAATTGGAAGCACTGGGACAGTGATTCATTTTAAGTGTGGGGAGGTGGGTTCATATTATCTTGCATCTTTGCTTTTTTTTTTCATTATTTGACTAAATAATTTTATTTTTCTGTTTTGCTGTGTTGGTTTAAAGTACTAACTATTTTGAAAACTGGTCTGTAATAGTTAGTAACTTTGATTTTATGGATTGCAATTTGCCCTCTTTGGCATCTATCGCATATTGCTTCAGTTTAAAGTATTATTTTCTCCCTTATTGGCAAGTTTAGTTTCAAGTAGTTATGATTTCTTTTCCTCTCTTTGGTAATTAGGAATAAATAGTCATAGTTAGTTGGCATCCCCTCTGATAGATGGATAACGACCGTCTTAAGGGGAGTGGTCATACGAAGTAAAGAAATTTTGGAGAACCTAATCACCATCTTAAAGAAGTAAGTGAAATGGGCCATCGATGCAGTAATTGAAAATAATTCTAGAATTAACAAGAATACAAGTGTTTTTATTTTTATTACTTAGGATTCAATCTCGATAAATGAAATTTAATGTGTTGGCTTGATTTTGAATTCAATCAATAACATGATTGGGAACTTTTGGCCGATTCTGTACATGCACTATGAGTGTGAGGATTAGTATATATTCTACAAGAATAAAAATGACTAGAACTTTCCCGGTGTGTTTACAAAGTGTAATAAAGGGTGTTGAGTGCAGGAAGTGATGTAGGAAGTTCTTTTGACAACCTCATTTTTGACTTTAAAAGCTCTCCGTTGGTGCATAATCTTAGTCAACCCCATTGAGCCTTAAGACTTTTTCTTTGGTAGCCTTTTATGAAACCTTACCCCTTCATTGCTGAATCGTAATTTGATCTAAATAAGCTCCTGAGCGTTTTTAATATAAGACTAAAATAAAATTAAGAGCGAAAATATGAAAAGAAGGTAATCAGTTGATGCCCTAATGTAGAGATTATTGATGTTTAATGATGCTGGGTTAATTGGGAGTTGGTAAATAGAAATGTTACAATAAACCTATTTTGGCCCTGGTCCAATTGGATAATGTGCACCTTAATGAAGGTTTTTAAGGTTAAGTTAAGGGTGGCTATAATAGAGGTGCGTAACAAGAATATGGAAGAAATGATTAATACTCCTAACCTAGTTTGATAAAATAAGCTAATTGAAAAAAGTATTGACAAATGAAAGGATGGGGAGAAATAGAAGGATAAATTGGTGTTGGAAAATAGAGTGAATTTATAGTTCTTGTAGTTAAACCCTTATGAGAATTAGTCACTATTTCTGTAAATAGTACCTACCTGTCCCTAAGCCTTTATTACAACCCAAAAAAGACCTAGTTGATCATTCACGCAAACATCTGACTATTAGTGGAGTAGAATACTAAGGGCAAGCTTCTGGTTCATTTACTAGCATGTACGAATTCTTCATTGAGAGCGAGCGATTTGATATTGATACTCCCTTATTTGTGCATAGATATCGTTATAAAGTAATATGGGTAAATTTTCTTTAGTAAGGATGCAGGCAGATAAAATCCATATTGCTTATTGTGTTTCTTTAATTGAGTTCTCCAACATGTTAGAAATTCATATGTGAGATAGAAAAATTTGTACTAAATTGTCTCATCTGTTGAAAAACTATTTTGACAAGATGATGTAAGAATTTGTTATGACAAATTGTAAGTACCCATGGCCACATATTTTTGAGATTGTGATTAAAAAAGGAAGTAATTATGTTTTTGAATTCATGTGTTCAAGGACGAACAAGGTTTTAAGTCTGGGTGGTGACCTTGGGCATATTTATATGCTTAAAGCACCAATATGCACCCGTATTTGAATTTAGTTCAAGAACTTTTGCATGAATTCTTAAGTATAATTTAGTTTTTATTCCAAGTTGTGCCTAATGGATATGATTAGTATTTTCAGGATCAAAATCATGAAGAATTATGTATAATTGGATACAATGAGGATATGGAATTGTGAAGGAATACAAGGGACTGAAATTATGCTGAAAAAGGAAGTTGGATGGTTTTGCTGAAGACTCTCTGCATCGCGATGATAAACAAAATAGCAATGGTCAAATTCCTGTGAAGTTTCGTGAAGCCATTATGTCACGGAGAAGTTTTGTTTATTCGATTTGGTGACCTGAAGGTTTAGCGAATTGTGGAGGATGATTATTTCGCAATTGTCCCAATACAGTGCCTCACCGTGATAGTGGTGTATTGTGGAAAGGGTGCATTTTATAAATATTGAGGAATACTTGAGCTCCAGGATTCCCCAGATTTTAAGGAAAAATAGGAATGTAAGTCATGGTGTGATACGTCGGGTGGATAAATTGGGAATATTTTAAGTGTTTTGTCCTTTCTATAAAAGGAAAAATCCAAGATAATGTAGGAACTTTTTTCAAGCAGAGGAGCTATGGAAAAGGAGAAATTTCTCTTTTTTGGGTTCTTAAACATTCGTTTGAATTTCTTTATTCAAAGAATTAATTTGGGTATGATTTGTTACTTATTTTGGATGATAAAATTCAAACATGAGTAGCTAAACACCCTATTTTTGGGGTTGGGGCTAAAAACATGAGTACTATTTAATATTCTTATTCATAGTTTCTTTTTGGATTATCATATGGGTTGTTCTTAATTTATTTAGCTTACTATTTTAATGATTGGCCACCATTAGAATAAATTTATTTTTCGATGTGAATCTGGGAGGAGAATCATAAGATAGAATGAAGAAATTAGGGAGCAAGGTTCTTATTCTTTTATAAAATAAGGGATTTTAATTAGCATCTATGATAGGGATATACCTAGAATCTTTGCTTGGTTCACTTGAAGGAAGACAACTTCTTGAATCTAGAAGATTTGTTGTAACTCTGCGGGAGTTATAGTGACAACATTCAATAGATAGAAGATTTGAGATCGGGAGACCACGATCGTGGCATAACCCTTGTGAACCATCAACACGATAACCAATTAGACTGTGAAAAGAATAGAGAATTGAATGATTGTTCAAAATGCCTTAACCCTGGAATCGTCCTCATTATTGATTACAACGGTTGCTTACTTTGCTTTAGTCATCATTAATTATTTATTGTTTAGTAAATTACATTTTATTTACAGAATCATCTTGATCTTGATACAATCAAAAACTTATTACTCAATTGTCTTGAACTAAAGATTTAATATATTTCTAGTTTATCGATTGTCGAGGGAACAATATATGAGTGTCTGAGTCATAATATTACCTGTACGATCACGTACACTTGCGTGTGCGTAGAGACGCAACAATGGTTGCTTAAGAGAATCTGAGAGAGCCTTTTGAGGTGTTTGAATATGTTAAGGATGAATTATAACCCCTTAAAATGCTTTATGTATGCGGGGTTTTTATTGGGAAAAGTGGGAGTTGTCTAAAGTGCTTTTAAATTTAAAGATGAATTTTAGTTGTTAATGACTATGGGCCACTATACAACTCGTAAGGATACATTATGACTCATCATAAGGTGTCGTAGTCAAGAAAAAACCACCAAGGCCTCATATAGTCTAGCTATGATTCATACCACTAAAATGTAACCATACTTAATGACTCATAATCAAATCTCGTACTCAAGACAACAATAATTTTGGATGAGACACTGGACACCCTACGATTAGGACATAATGGCCCACCATGAGTCTTTATGACTCGTGGCCTTAAGTAATAATGAAGATAGTATCTTGGGCTAAACTGTCTAGACACCTTAATACGTGGTCCTTAGGACCCATAAGAAATCTTGATGACTAGTTGAGACCACTCATACTCAGAGCAGAATACTAAGCCACTTATTCTGATTAAGTCACGACTGATTCCCTAGGACCCATCATGACTCACTACGACTTGTCAGGGATTCATAGTTACGTCAGTGAGGATAAAATTTCAAAAAAATTTTAAGGAACAAAACTCCGGTGTGTTACACCTAGCCAATATACAAATAAAGGATGAAAAAGATTATATAGCAATATACAATGTCAAGGAATGAATATACAATATGAACAAATGAAGAAAAGGATATATGGTAATACCATAGCTGCATATAGCTAGACGTACATATATATAAATATAAGGACTACTTGAAGCATAACCTAAATCATCATTTCTTCATTTTATGGTGACATTATAATCCAATCAAGATTTAGTACTATCATACTCAGGGTTCCTAATCCATATGTCTAAAAATAAAATAAACATACATAGTAATGCAATCATAAGATAGAAAAGGCTGTAAATATACCTCACATATCGACACCAAATAAATGACAAATATGTGATAAACTAGCCATAATAATATCATAACAATGATAATATCAATAAGAATAACAATGTCAACAACAATGTGAGTAACTAACTATATTGGATAACCAAATACCTAGCCGAGTCTATGCGTGCCACCCCTCCCTAAGCTTGGAAGGTTCAATAAACATACAACAACACAAGGTAAACTCGTCACCCACAACTATGCATATGTCCCATATCAGTTAATAGACATAGGCGTATACTGTTGATAGGCAATGCGCATGCAAGAATGAATGTTAGGTAAACTATAAATATAATAATCCTTCATCCTTGTCAGGTATTAATTTTGACATCAAAACATCCTCCAGCCTTTCTAAGCATCATTACATCATCATAATACCCTTCATCCTTATCGAGCATCATCATATACATATAATATTCGCCGACCTTGTAGGGTATCATACATCATTATAATATCTTCTGGCCTTTTCGAGCATTATCAAATCATCATAATATCCTTTGGCCTGGTCATCCTTCATCACATTATCATACTATCCAAATCAATATCATAATAGAGAAAAATCCCCACAAAGGCTAAAGTAAAGTGCAAGCCCCATGAGGGCTAAATTAAAGAATAAGACCCACAATGTCTAAAGTAAATAATTATGAAAATAGAATTAAGGTAGATTATATTTACATAATTCATCACTCATCATCATTGTCATGATATCCATAAGTGTAATAATAGGTGAACGGACTCAAGTCGTAGCTAAAAGTATGTAGGTTTGTAAATCCATTTCCCAGAGTAATTTTGGGACTAAATCATTATGAATTCTAGAAAGGAGCGAACTGTCACATGAACGGAGTAAATAATAGTATCAATAATGGGATGGAACCCGTCTTAGTCAAATCTTTAAAACATCAATCATTAACCTTTTTTATATATAAGTTATATATTATATTAGATAATTATTATTATAAAGAATTTTATTTTAATGGTGAAAAGTTGGTTTTAACCATTATTTAGGAAAAATAGTGATAAGGTCGTATTTTGAATAGTATCATACAAATTACCAATATAGTAATCATGAATGTACCAAATCTATGCATGCCATCATTGGTATTCAATCAATGGAATCATAAGCGTCATACCATATCTTACTCTATCCCATACCAAAGAGATGGATATATATATATATATATATATATATATATACATATATATAATATTCATAAACTACAACCACACCCTTTACAAGGATAATTACTTCCCGGATATCCAACACATATCCTAATATGGAGTTTTGCCCAATGATGTGTCAAGAATATTCACAACATCATAATCATGGAATTAGGCCCATATACATATTTGAGACTCATATCCATAATCATATTTATAAGTCGTATCATATCTATACTCATCTCACATATAGGAGGCATCTCACATCTATAGGTCATACATTATGACTCTAAGCAATATCACCTCTCTATATCATATATAAGGGGTATATCATCTCTATAGGACATATATAACATCTAACAAGAAATAACACCTCTATAGTCACAATATCATATCTAAGAGGAAATAATATCTCTATAGTCCCAATATCATATGTAAGATAAAAAAGTATTTCTATAAGACGATATCATAACCATAAACCATTAGTCATTATCCAGGGGAAAAATGAATCATTATCAATCAATTCACAAGACAATATCATAAATAATGAGTATTAGTCTAAACTAGGACAAATATCCACAACTAAGTCAACAATGGCTAATACAAGTCTTGGCCTAAGTGGGTTGGACGAATCTACTCCTAATTCTCAATTTCCATAGTTAGGCAATCTACACCCCAAAAAAGTATAAGGTATCTAGTTAAACCTTTATAGGTAAAGAAAGACATGGACAATCCTAAGATAGGAACTTTCTCAAGAAACAAGTGCATTTAGGTCAACTCTACCCAAACTATGGTTCTAATATAACCACAATATCCCAATAAGATAAAATATACTAATCATGTTTAAAAAACATAAATACACATCCCAAACATAGAATTATATCAAATCTAATCTATTAATTAGTTCAATAAAGGTAGGAGGTTGTATGTAATACCACACACTTTTCCTAGTTTAAATTCATCCCTAGAATGTTAAGTGATAGATTCTAAAATGTATACAATTTATTTCATGTGGAATTCCATGTATTTAGACTTTCCACTATGTAGGAAATTGATTTAGCTTACTAACGATATAAGATTTTCCTAAATCCGATAACTGAGTAAGAAGTTATGATTATTTTAAGTTCCTGTCGCAAAACACAATCATTTGTACCCTAGGCGCATTTGTCAATTTCCCATTTTTCAATTTCCAAAGGTCCATGCGATAATGAAACGTCGTGCCAAATTCCAAAATGGTATTCCAAAAGAGCGTTGCGATGTCTCTATGTCGTGAAGTCTGCCCAGTTTCCAATCGTCAATTTCCAGTGAGCCAGCGCGATAGTGGCACGTCGTAGTGGCCACCTAGATTGGCAAAATGTACATTTTCCAATTTTGTATAAAAGTTTAAAGGGGGTATTTTGGTAAATCTCCAACCCCTACTCCATCCAAAAAAGATTAATCATATTTCAGAGCACTTTATGCTTTATTCATCATTCTCTATTAAACAAAAACCCTAAGGCTCATACTTCCTCACCAACAAATCCAAAATTTCTCAATTAATTCTCCAAGACTCTATACGATTGAGAATTTACAATTCAAGAACTCTAAGAATTCATCTTCAAAACATCAATAAAGATCCAAGATTCAAGTCCTAGCATTAAATTCATCATATTAAGATATGTAGGGTTTGAACAAGGATAATTCTTTTATCCTTGTGCCAAAAACATTATTTTAATTATAAAATTACTGAAATTTATGTGATTTCTCATGAAATTTAAGTTAGGGCTTATACCCATTATCATTATTTGAAATATTATGACATTTTCCAAGATTTAGAAGTTGAATTACATGACTTTATTCATATTTCTATGCATTGTACAATAATTATCAAATTTTATGATGAATTATAAGTGTTTACATTATCAAGAATGATTTTTTATATGTTTAACATGAGATTGATGCTTGGGTCATTTAGCCCCAATTTAAGATTGTTATTTCAAGAATTATTTGCACTATGATCACCCTCAAATAAGATTACCCACAGGTTTTGACAAAGATTTCACTTTTTGGTCCTAAGATAAGATAAGAATCAATTTGTTCAGATAATTTGAGATTTAAAGAAAGAAAAGGATACTTGGTTTTCTTGTAAACCCTTGTGCTATTTTTGAAGTGGATTTCTTAAGATTTTGAGCACAAGAATTGGAGTAGTATTTAGCACCTAGATGGTAGGTTACTACGGTTTCAGACCCTAGAACTATGTGCCAATGTAAGATTCAGATTTATTCCTACTTCTACATGGACGACTTAGATTGTAATCACTAAAATAGAAATTCTACCCTAATGGCAAGGGTAGAACAAACCTACCTAATGGGGGCCAGACGTGGGACTCCATGGATGCTCACATGGTGTATGTCGGTTAGAAAAACATCTCAAAAAGATGTCCCCTACTCTTCAACAATCTATTGGCTTAAAGCTTTGAAATAAAAGCATATGTTTTAGATGTTATGATTTTAAGATTCCTAAGCTTCAAGATAAAGTATTTTACAGATCTCATAACTAAGTGTAATGGCTCACCAGATTTATATTATATGTTTTATCATTTATCATTTATGATTTTCAGATTTTGGATTACTCAAGCCAGTGTGAGTCATTTACATTTTGCATGAATGATTTAATAAACAGTGATGATATTGTTTATTTATTCCATGTACCCTTATATACTAAGTACATCCTTAAAGGACTGATCCACATATATGTCTATGTGCTATATTATCTCATAATGTAGGTTCAGGTGCTTAGTCTCAGCAACGTGAGTAATTCCCGAGCATCTCATCTACATTCCTACTGTTGGTGAGTCCACATAGTTTGGGGACTTAGTTATTCATACTTTTAGTTTATTAGTAGATTTTCCTTTATTCATTTAAGACAATTTGAGTCAATTAGGGTCCTGTTATAGTGACTCTCTAGATTCAGATAGAAGAGTCTTATCGAACTACTAGATTCAATTTTAGACATTTAATTCAAAGTTTAGATTTTTTAGTATTGTTTTACCAAGACTTCTATCTTGTTTCAAATAAGATTTTCTTTATTATTATGATTTCATATTCATATTTCCCCTATATTGAGATCGAGACTTAGTAGAAAGCACCCAGGGTTAGCTCAGGAATACTTATTGTTTATAGCACCGTGTGGCATCTCAGAAATTATATTTTGGGGCGTTACAAACTTGGTATCATAGATTAAGGTTTAGAGAGCCCTAGAGAGTATGACAAGCCATATTACATTAAGTCTTGATCATCGGTTTGAAGCGTGCCACATCTATGAGTAAGAGGCTATAAAGCATTTTAGGAAATCACTTCTTATTTCATGATCTATCGTGCATTAAGTGTCTCTATCTGCTTCTAACTCATGCTTTCACATGATAGAAAATGCCTCCTTATTGAGATAACACCCAGTGAAATAATAACCAGCCACCTCAGTCCGTAGACCCTCTAAAGGAGAATGTGTCACATATAGAGTTTTAGGCTATCTTTCAAGCGCTAGCCCAAACTATGACAGCTAATGTTCAGGTAATCGTCAGGCTTCAGTCCCACCTCAGCAAGATGGGGACTTAGCTGCGGCTAGGATCCAAGATTTTATGATAATGAACCCACCAAAATTCCTTGGGTCAAAAGCAAATGAGGACCCACAACTTTATCTATATGAGGTGAAAAAGATCTCCCAAATCATCCATTTTCTGAAGAGGAGAGTTTAGAATTGGCATCGTATAGGTTGAAGGATGTTGATTATGATTTGGTGGTGATATGAAAGAAAATTAAAGGAGAGAATGCAGCTCTTATGACTTGTTGGATTTTTAAAGATGCATTCTTAGAGAAGTTCTTCCCACATGAGATTAGGGAAGCTAAGATAGAAGAGTTCATGAACCTAAGGCAGGGCTCAATGACTATGTAGGAGTATTAACTCAGGTTTAATAAGTTGTCTAAGTACGCCCCTGAACAGATGACTGAACCTAGGTGAAGCATGAGTAACTTTGTGATCAGTGTGTTCGGGTAGGTAGTTAATGAGTGTAGGACCACTATGCTCATTGCCAACATGGATCTTCCGAGATTGATGATGCATACTTAGCAGATTGAGGAAAAAAAGAGAAAGGAAAGAGAGATAGCAAATATAAGGGCTAGAACAGGGCAGTTTCATCATGGTAAGAATAGGTTTTGAAGAGGAAATTGTTTGTAGTTTCAGAATCGTTCTTCTATGCCTGCACCTTCTTCAACCTGTACTCCTGCACCCAGAAATTGGAAAGAACTGTGGGGTAAGTCTTCTATGTCCAGATCTTAGAATAGTATGAGTGGTAAGGGTAATCATCCCCCATGTGCTAATTGTGGTAAGAATAAAAAAGGTGAATGTTTGTGGGGCAAGAAGGGTTGTTATGGTTGTGTCCAATAGGGTTATAGAATCAAAGAGTGCCCATATACTAGACGGGGTAATAGAGATGTTCATCCTTAGACTCCTGCTAATAGTGCATCAACTTCTCTAAGCCGCTCAGCTTCTTCTCAGGGCGCATCATCTAGTACCGATAACGGTCAGTGCTAGAATTAGTTTTATACCTTACCATACCATCAGGTGCAAGAGGATTCACCCAATGTTTTTACTGGTATGCATCATGTATTTTAATTTGATTTTTATGTTTTGTTAGACCCTGGGTCGAGTTTCTGTTATGTGACCCAATTAGTTGCAGTAAATTTTGAGATAAATTCTAAAAAGATCCCTAAGTCTTTCTTGGTTTCTTTGCTAGTAGGAGAGTCAGTTGGAAATTGATAAACAGGAAATTGACCATCTCCACGATGAACCAAGGGTCCAAACGACGGTGTTTTATGACAAAAACTTAAAATAATAATAACTTCTCTCTCGGTTATTGGATTTAGATGAATCTTATACCATTGGGAAAATAATTCAATTTCCTATGCATGGATATATTTCATGTACATATAGTGTATATCCATTATCATACATACTTCATACCACAATAATAGTAACACATCAGTAGCATGGAATTTATATTAAAGTTTATAGCTAACATGGACTTGTCATTAAGATATCATGGAACCATGTAAACACTAATTTCTAGCATCCTAGGCATTTTATCAAACACCTTGCATTCATAATATTGAGCATAGGTATACTTAATAAATTTAGAAATCTTGAACCACCCAAATTCATGGGTTTCAACTAACCTATTCACATGATTTATGAAAAACACATCAAGATACAACCTTGAATGCAAACAACAATCATCAACATGAATATAGTCATAAAACAACAAGAAAATCACAATTTATAATTTAAAACATAATTCTTGAGCTCCATGGATGAAAAGGACCTATGGATGAACACTATGCATACCATAGAAAGGAAACCTTGATGATTTACTAGAGTGTTCATGGATTTGGGAAACTTAATTCTCAATTATCTTAGAAAAGGCTTGAATTTTTCTTTTTAGAGATGAGTTTGATGGAAACCAAAACCCTAATCTTGTGGTTGAGAGCATAAGAGAAAGCCTTTTGAGATGTTTAACTAAAGAGAATGGAAGATAATACGTTTCTTGAGGGTTATAAGTCATTTGAAGTGAAAGGAAAAGACCAAAATACCCTTACTAAAACATCCCTCATATTTTGAAAAGAAAAGATAACGATATTCGTGACAAGGCGTCAAAAATATGATAGGCCAAAAAAATGTCATCACACAGAAGCTGGATTTTGCCTAAGGCTGACAACAAGAAACTGGATTTTGCCTAAGGCTGACGACAATTTTGACATGGCATCACAAATATGATAGGCCGTCAAAAATGGTATCACACAGAAGCTGGATTCTGCCTAAGGCTGACGATAATTTTGACATGGCGTCACAAATGTGACAGGCTATCAAAAATGGCATCACACAAAATCTGGATTCTGCCTAAGGCGGAAGACCTACGTGATAGGGTATCACAAATATGGTAAGCTACCACAAATGTCGTTACTTAGGAGCTAGTTTCTGCCTAAGTCTAATGACCTTCATGATAGGGCATCTCAAATATGGTAAGCTACCACGAATGTCGTCACTTATGAGCTGGTTTCTTCCTAAGGCTGATGTCCTTCATGATAGGAAGTTTCAAATATTGTAAGCTACCATGAATGTCGTCACACTTTTTCTAGCCTGACATGCTAGAGTAAAATAGAAATAACTCTTTACTACAATGTCGTATTTAGGCAAAATTGATATTGCTCAAAGGATAATTTAATTATCTATTTGTTTATTGGTCATTAGCTCAAAAATCCCAAGTATAATGAGAGATATGCTCATTTGAAGTTGACTATACCAATATCCTTCTCAAGAATTCAATCGGTAAGGAATGTTTTGATTCGTTTGATAGCCGGGAGTTATTTGAAGCCTTAATATAAATCTAACTTACTCATAAAACTATAACAGAACCATGATGTACTATGCATGATCTTGGTGCATGGCTCTAATATTTGTTTGGATTTTTCTAGGTATTATAATATCTCCCCCTTGGAAACATTCATCCTCGAATGATGACTGCTTAAGAAGCGAGAAAAGATAAAATGATGCATATATAGCATGAATGACTAATCATGATTTCATGGCTGACATGACTGAAAATTGAGCATATCATACTGTACATGCATATCTAATGCATGGGTATCTCATTTATTAATGTAGGACTAAGTGTTTCGATAAACTAAGTTTCTCAAAATGAGAATGCATATCTGATGCTTAACTGATAAGTTGAATCCATGCATATCTGATGCATGATTATATGGCTGACATGATACATGAATGTGTGAGTGAAAATACTACTAAGTTGACCAAGCATATCTGATGTATGAATACATAACTGAACTGACTCATGAACATACGACTGAACATGCAATGATAAAGGCACTAAGATTGAACTAAAACATGAGAACATGACTGAGTCTACTACATGACATATGGAATGAACATCATGAACTGATCTGAACCTCTAAATACTTGACTTGCAACTGAGTTCTAACTTGAGGGTGAACTTATGAGTACCTTCTATTCTAGGCTGAATTCGTTATGCAAGGAGAAACTAAAAGATCTAAGACATGAGAGAGTTAAGAGTAGGTGGGGTATCTCCCCCTTGGGATGCTACGTCCCTCTTAAAAGATATTGGGTGATGCACAGGGTATCAATGAACTAGATTATAACTAAACTTTGGGTGTTTGAAACTAATGCATAATGCCTTAGATGGACTGAGGATATACATGACATAGTCTTGATTTATCTGATCAGTTGAGGCATAGCATGAGTCATGGAAACTGAGGATATATGTACATAAGTCATGAGCTGCATGACCTGATTTTGGAATGTCTGAGTTTGTGGAATATGATTTATAACACTGAGTGATCTAGGACTAAATTCCCTATACTGGGAACAGAAAGTGCACATGATTATATGGAATACATGTGAATGTAAGTAGTATTTACAGAATTTGAGACATGAAGCATGTATAAGCATTATTCCAACTAAAGTACGAAGCTTTACGTTGAGATAAGGATGGGTTGGGAATCATTTTCCTTAACTTCTTTTCTATACATATTGGCACTACTACTAGAATCTCACAACCTAACTTGGGTACTTGATCTGCCATCCCCACTTGGATTTAAGCCATCATCATAATTCTGTGAGCACTAGACTAAACTGTAAACAAAAATACAATCATCATCACGTACTTACACTCTGATTAACACATTCTATCCATACTAAACACATCATCTGCCCCTATTTCCCTTACCTACTACTAGTATCACATTTACACCTTCATGCTTAATTTTGAGTCAATAAACTTAAATTTCTAACTCACACTGTTCAAGCCTACTGATTCATTCTGGCACAACTATCCCCATGAATACATAGTCTATTCAATCTGGACATCATTATCCTAACTCAACTACATCTAAACTCCTGGGTTCATACTTCTAACTCTCGTCATATGCTATCATAGGATTTTCAAAAGTGATCTGCTGGCATATTTAAATATGGGTTCAAGAATGAGTTCTCATGATAATGAATGAGATCTGTACCACTTTGGGACATAACTAAACTGATCGGATACTGTTAAACATGAGGGAAATCCCATAGCTATCTATAGGGACTATTTGAGAAAGACCTATTTGTAGGACTTGAGCTTCACTACTCCTATTACCTTGAAAGTAAGGTAAAGTTGACCTGACTAAAGTATGATGAGAATCTACATGATTTTTCTTAGAGAACCTTTCTATAGAAAGATCTGAGACATGAAAGAAGGGAAATTGTTCCTAAAACATCTCATAGCCTCCTGCACATAAGTGTGGTGCACAACACACGCATGTACAAGGCTCTACTAGTTGCGTCTTTCATACTTCCTAGGACTCTATTGAACCTTAGGCTCTGATAACAAGTTTGTAACACCCCAAATTTCTAAACCAAAATCCTACACGGTGCTCATGACCCCGGAGGACCATAAGAAAACCCATGACTGATATCTTAAACTGTATATTGCATAATATATCATAAAATACGGAAACCTGAAAACCTAAGTCCATAAGGTTCAAACTGAGTAAACGTCTGATAACAAAATATCTAAAAAAGGTATAACAATACCAAAACAAGTTATAAATACTGGAAAATAATGAGATCTAAATATCTAATCTGATATCTAGTCTGAAAGCCTCTAATTGAACTGAATAAGGAGTTGAAGGAACATGTCTCTAACAACTTTATCTAGCAACTCAATAGTGAATGTATCAATAATCATGTCGTCCTTGAATAAGATGGACTCATAGAAAACTTTGAACAATGGAATGCTACTACTGATCTGGAGCTCATGCCTTTGAACGTATGGTGTAACATGAGAGAACGCACCATAGAGCAAATGCGTCAGTACGTCTGAATGTGCTGAGTATTCGAGTGAGGTAGGCTAAATGTAAAGGGTTATATGCATGAACAATGCTGACTAATATGAATGTGAGAATACATATATGCATACATAATTGTAACTGAACTCGTGATGATGTTGACTACTGAGTTTGAATACTGACAATATGAGTGTACTAATACTGAGATACTGAATAGATGAATGACTATTTCTGACAGTTTGAATTATGAAGAATTGGTCTGGTTGACTGTGTCTAACAGTCCTAAAGCTGAATACCGATATCATGAATTTTGATAACTGATAAGATTGATACATGAGTTCAGAAAACTGATATAACTGTGATAATTGGCCTAACTGATGTAACTGATACTGAGCGACTGTATCTGACAGTCTAAGTTCTGATGGAACTATTTGTGTTTTGTTCTAATTGGAGTAACTAAATCTGAGATCAGTCCTATCTAGTGGTGTAACGCCTCAAAAAATATGTCCCGGAGAATCACACGGTTCTTGAGGCTATGAGTAGCCCCAAGCTAACCCTTTGAGCCATTTTCATTCAGTTCAACGTAAATCAACAGGGTTTTCATAAATAACCGTCAAATATCAACAAAGTAATCATCATCCAAGAATAAAAGAATTTCAAAAAGATAAAAGAATACGACTTATTAGTCAACACCCAACATCTATACTATTCTGACATGCATCTAAGAAAATCAATAAAACCAGTGAGCCATTAAGATTGCCCCGACTGACTCATACTCAGTTACCAAATTTAAATAATTCCATGAAAACAACATTAGATATCACGTCCTTGGAACATGAGGACTCTCCACAACAGAGGATGTAGAACAGCATGCCCAAAGAATCACTGTCGAACCTGGAACTGAGCACTTGAACCTATATTCTGAGAAAATGTAGTCCACATCCAAAGATATGTGTCAGTACCACGGAAAGGTACCGAGTATATGGGGGTATATGCAGTTTTATAAACTTCATTATCATAAATATTAATAAGAAATATGCAGAATGTATGAAAGACTCACATAGTCTAAAGAAAATCATCATAATCATGAGAGGATAAAATAAGTACAATAACACATGTGAGTCATCATATAATTTGTCAATCACTTTGATTTCATCAAGAATATCAATTCTCATAATGTAAATATCATTTAAATCTTTCAAAAGAATAACTTTCACAATTTCTCTTTCAAATCACTTCACCATTCACCATAGAAACAAGGAAACACACACACACTGGGAGATCCTATAACCGACATAAACCATGTGAGCTACATGGAGTCCAACGTACAACCCACGTTGGGGAGAGCCGTCCTATCCTTTCCATCAGAGTAGGACTATCAATATAAAATCCATACAAACTAGTGATCACTATATAAATTAGCCTCAGGCTCACTCCTACGGGGGCAAGTAGTTTTAGGAAAGTAAGCTCGCTTTATACCTCCCACTCGGTGCTAAATATTTCTCTCAGACATAGGTTAGATTATTTCAAAGACAATCCACAACAAAACAATTTCAGTAATATATAAATATACATCAGGAGCCATCATGCTTTCCATCTATAAAAATCAACCACGTGGTGGATTTCTTTCACACTCGAGTTCAAAACAACTCTATCAAGAACAAAAGGTTAAATCATTCAAAATATCTCAAATATTCAACATCAACGTGCTTATAACATACACTTTCTCAAAAAAACACAATTTTCAATGGGGATTCACAACCCAAATATCAAAATCATGATAAATATTATTCAAGATTCATGCTTTATATCACCACACATGTAAATTCATCTTTCAAAATCATAAACATCAAGATTTTATAATAATCATCATAAGATATGGGTTCATTCTTCAAATTTATAAAAATCAAATAAAAATCATGCCTTTATAAAGAAAATTATTTTTGGGCAAAAGAATGAAAGAGAGTTCTTGTTGAAAAATCCCACATACGTTGAATAATGAATGCTGAGGTTACAGATATTACTGAGTACTGAGATCACTGAGATTACTAAACTACTGAGATTACTAAGGTTACTGGATATTCCTAAGTCATATGACTGACTGAATTCTATAGATCATGGCTTGACTGAGAGTATCGTAATAACATAACATCACTATAGGCACACAACTATATTTCTGGGTACGAATACCCCTGGACTCGATGGAAGGAAACTGACACAATATAACTGACTTGATCAAAAGATTGGAGTCCACAATTCATAATGTCATAAGTAGGGGATGTTATACTTCATGTGGTTCTTCAACATATTAAGCATGATAGGGAGTGCATGGATATATTTCATGTACATATAGTATATCTCCATTATCATACACACTTCATACCACAACAATTGCAACACATCAATAGCATGGAATTTATATTGAAGTATATAGCTAACATGGACATGTCACTTAGATATCATGGAATCATGTAGACATGAATTTCTAGCATCCTAAGCATTTTATCAAACAGCTTGCATGCATAATATTGAGCATAGGTGTACTTAACAAATTTAGAAATATTGAACCACCCAAATTCATGGATTTCCAACTAACCTATTCACATGATTCATGAAAAACACATCAAGATACGACCTTGAATCCAAACAACAATCATCAACATGAACATAGTCATAAAACAACAAGGAAATCAGAATTTATAATTTAAAACATGATTCTTGAGCTCAATGGATGAAAGGGACTCATGGATGAACACTACGCATACATTAGAAAGGAAACCTTGATGATTTGTTGGAGATTTCTTTGATTTGGGAAACTTAATTCTCAATTATCATGGAAAAAGGCTTGAATCTTGCTTTTGAGAGATGATTTTGATGGAAACCCTAATCTTGTGGTTGAGAGCGTAAGAGAGAGCCTTTTGAGATGTTTAACTAAAGAGAATGGAAGATAATACATTCCTTGAGGGTTATAAGTCGTGGCAAGAGAAGAAAAAAGACAAAATACCCTTACTAAAACGTCCCTCACGTTTTTGAAAGAAAAGCAGATGAAATTCGTGACAAGGCATAAAAAATATGATAGGTCGTAAAAAATGTCATCACACAGAAGCTGGATTCTGCCTAAGGCTGACGAAAATTTTGACATGGCGTAAAAATGTGATAGGCCATCAAAAATGTAGTCACATAGAAGCTATATTCTCCGTAAGATTGACAATAATTTTGACATGGTTTCACAAATGTGAGAGGCCATAAAAAATGTCTCACAAAGAAGCTGGATTCTGCCTAAGGCTGACGATCTTCGCGATAGGGTGTCACAAATATGGTAAGCTACCACGAATGTCATCACTTAGAAGCTGGTTTCTGCCTAAGGCTGATGACCTTCGTGATAGGGCATCACAAATATGGTAAGCTACCATGAATGTCGTCACTTAGGAGCTAGTTTCTGCCTAAGGCTGGCGACCTTCATGATAGGGTGTCACAAATGTTGTAAGTGATGTTAGGCATATTTACACGCCTAAAGCGCCTTAATTTACTCATATTTTAGCTAAGTTTTGAGGACAAAATATATAATTCCTGCACTTTTAGTCCTTTTTCCTGTAAGTGAGCTAACCAACGTGATTAGCAAGTTTTCAGGTATAAATGATGAAAATTTCAGCATTTTATGGATAACTTGATGCCAAAGGAAGCTTCACGAAAGAAGGAAGGCAGCTTTTGGAAGTCTATGGACTGAAAGTGACGCATGGAAAACTTGTCTCGGGCAAAAACAGCATTTCCAAAGACTTGAGGATCAGCAGTAACTTAGTAGGATTAGGATAAGGATGCAGTAACCTAGTAGGATTAGGATAAGTAATGCAGTAGCTTAGTAGGAATAGGATATGGGTGTTATAAAAACCCTATTCTGCTGAAGCTTTTTATCATTCAAGCTTTTTATTATTCATTCAACACTTTCAATTCACTCTCTTTCAATTAATTCTTATTACCTTCTATTCATCTATTCTATTCTTAATTTTCACAACAAGAGAAACGCTACTAGCAGGGAATTCACGCCATAAGTGACACCAAAACATACTTCCCGTGAGATTGTTATTATTGGAATGATGATAATGTCTATTGTGTTTTCCGTTGCACTCATGCATAGCTAAACTTCTCTGTTAGGGTTATGGAAACCTTATTAGATACTGTCTATTGCTATGAGTTTGTGAATTCTTGACACGTATGCTGCTTATATCATTACTCTCTTCATATTAATTTAAATTCTTGTGGTTGCAAACATATAGAATACACCATTATAGCATTAACTTGTTCGAAATAAAAGTTACATGTCTGGAAAAGAGAGAATGACAAGGAAATAGGGCTATCAACCCCTATTTAAAAGTTAGTGCCGTAACTGGATTAACCTCTTGGATAATTCGTATCATTAGCATACGCTTAAAGCTCGAAAGAGTTAAAGTGATATAATCCTTGATGGTCAAAAGACGCTAGGATTTACCATAGAATATGAATCTCTATAAGCGCATGCATGTCTGAATTCCACATAACTCATAGCCAATAGATACGTAAAACTCATAAGGTGGACATAACCCTAACTTACAATTATCATTGATTAAAACCTACTAAACATTCCGATTTTCTTTTTTACTTTGGTACTCTTAATTCACGCTACAATTAAATCCCCCCTTTTTCGTAGAATTTTTGATCAACAGTTTACTAATCGTTGCATACTTAGTGACCAAGTATTCCCTGTGGGATTCGACACCCAACCCAGTTGGGTTCTATATTTGACAACGATTGCTTACACTCTTACGAAAGCTGTAGTTTGATCATTAACAGTAAGCTACCACGAATGTCATCACACTATTTCCATCCTGAAATGCTGGAGTAAAAAAGGAATAACTCTTTTCTCTGATATTAGATTTAGGCAAAATTAGTATTTTTGGAAAGATAATTAAATTATCTATCCGTTGATAGGTTATGAGCTCAAAAATTCAAGGTATAATTAGTGATATGCTCGTTTGAAGTTGACTATACCAATATCCTTCTTAAGAATTTAATTGTTAAGGAATGTTTTGATTCATCTGATTGTTGGGAGTTATTTAAAGCCTTAATATACATCTCTAACTTACTCATAAACATATAAAAAAAACATGATTTACTATGCATGATCTTCGTACATGGCTCTAATATTAGTTTGGATTTTTTGGGGTATTACATCATGGAATAATTCATATGTAGTGAAGTTGTGAGTTCAGCAATATAGGTTTTCTAAAATTCTGTCCAAGATATGAGTGATTGTTCTAAAGTTATATAGAAAAGTAATGACTCGCAGGTTACCACTTGTATGTTGAACAGTTTATAACATCTTATCCCTTGCCTAGTTCACGAGTCAAGAGGCCAACTCGTAACCTTACCATATGTGTTATATGGTGGACTCATGACAACTGGCGGACAATTTATTGCAAGTTTAGTTAAGGGACCTGTTGGTATTTTCCCCTCTTATAACTCTTAACCCACGACCTATAACCCCCAAAAGACATTATTTTCCTCTATACTTCAATTAATTAACAACATCTTTTATCCTCCCATCTTCAAGAACAATTATATAAGGTTTTTATCTCCAAGTCATCTCTTAAGTCTAAAATTTCAAGTCATCTTCGAAAGTTGGGAAATTCCAGGTATGTAGGGTTTTTTAGCAAGGTTAATTCTTCCATCCTTGTGACCAAAAATCATGGTTTAAGATTGAATTTACTTAGTTTAGGGTTCATCCCTCAAAATTCTCATATATTAGAGTATACCCTTATCTTCTGATTTGAATGTTAAAGATGAATAAAGGTTACATCTATTCATGTTTTGAACTTTAAGATTGATATTGTTATCTCAGTTTTATTACCATAATTTGGATTTTGATGAAAGGTTTCTATATGGTTATTGAGCATGATATTTTTTTAATAGTGTTATTAATTAAAGTAAGAATTTCAAGGTTTAAGAAGAAGCATTAGGTTTAAAATAAAGTTAGAACTTTTTTTTAAAGTTCCATTCAAATGTAATATAGCATGAATCAAGAGAGGCTGCTCTTTTGATCTAAATATAAGACATGAAATCCACAAGTTTTCATGTTGATTATTATTTAAGTGAAGAGAAGCACAACTGGTTTTTTAGTATACAAAACCTTATGAAATTTTAAGGTGGATTTCTTAAGTATGAGCATATATATAGAGAGAAGGGAATGCGGATGAGCGTATACAAATTTCATGGAAACTACAAGCCACCATAGTTCATGATTTTTCCCAATTTGAATTATGTATAGTGATCACTTAAGTTAAGATTACATTCTAATGAAAAGGGTAGAACAAATCTCCCCAACGTGGTTAAGACGTTCCAGAGGCACTGAGCCAGATAATGTCTATGTGCTATATTGTCTTATAATGTAGGTTCTACTATTCATTTTAAGCAACACAATTGATCATAGGCATCATTTCCTGCATCCCAACTATTGGTGAGTCCTTATAGTCCGACCTTGTTTCTTAGACTCATTCTTATGGTTTAAAGTATTTTAGATCTTTTATTTTCATTTATGTTGAGTCATTTGGGGTCTGTCCCAGTGGCTCTTTAGTTAGCAGTAGAGGCTTGTCAGACTATGTATCTTATAAGTTCAAGGATTTTGTTTAAGATTTTCAAATTTCAAGATTTACATTATGATATGTAATTGTAACCTTCAGTTTCTATTTATGTGAGTTCATTTTTTATATGTGTTTCAAGTTGAATAGTTATAATGGGTTAACTTAGGACTATTCATAGTCTTAAGCACCGTGTGGTGTCTGGTGGGGTACTTTTGAGGCATTACATACATCGACCATACTTACTGAATCATACATACCTTCCCCAAATCACGTCAAACTGAAATCAAAGCATAGCTGAAGAACAAAAATGAGACAGAGGATGAATCACCGGTTGAAAACTTAGGAGATACACTTCGTATTCGTTGGAGGGCATAAAATACCAAAGCATGCTTAGGAAATTTCCATGGATACAAACCATACTAGTAAAGGCCAGAACTCTAGAAACTCAAAGGAATGCAACTTAAACAAAAAACTAACCAATCCAACACTACATCTCAGAAAAGAATAGGCATAGTCAAATATCATCAAGGAGAACCACTCCACCAATCCTCATTAGGCTGAAAAACTTTGGAATGGGTATTTCTTAAATCATCCTATGTAGGACAATCATAACTTAAATAAACTAAACAACTCAAGATAAAGAATTTCCACATTTTCCACTCATGAAGCGATTATAGGAAAGGCCACTTGTCTATCTCTTTCCAACGCTAATAGAAAAAGCCATAACGTAGCAAGAAAGGATCATCCAACCTCCATACTAATAACAAGGGAAACCCATCACAGGGGTATGATTCAAACAAACTTATGAGATGAATCCACAATATCTCAATCTTAATATCAATGCGATTGTTGTGAGAAAAAATGACCACAACAAAGAATGGACCCAAAACTTATCAAGCTCACAAATGTGTTATGTATAAAAGTATAGCCATAATGATGGCCTATGCAATCTAGAAGGAAATTCTAATGATCACAAGCTTGAAAAAGTGTGATTCAACTAAGTCACCTACATTATAATCATAATAGAACTGCAGAAGGTAAACTTACCTTTGATACCATAATACATTCTTGAATCAATCTAACACAGCTAATGAAGAGGGAAACAATCAACCTTGTTATGCTAGGGGAAATAAATTATCGAATTGGACTATATTTACATAAGCCCCCAAATAAGATAACAATGAAATATAATTCAAACTAGATAACAGTGGTCAATATATCTACCCAATGAATATTAATTACATCAAGTAATAATATAAAATAATATAAATAACCTCAATTGGTGATAGAAATATAAACAATAATGTCAATATCTATAGATTGAGATATGACATATAATATATGGGTTGTGACCCCTACTCCCCTGGGTCCAACTTGGTAGATCCGAGCTTAGTGATTGTATACAGTAAGTTATGTGATGTCTTTTATCATTCATCTCATTAACATTTTATTACATTTGTTTATGCATCTTTCTTGATTTTTCCTAGTTTTCTTGACTTTTGCTTAGTTTTGGTTTATTCTCATATATATACATATATATATATATGTTTAAATATATCGGTGTCATTTCCATTTTTATGTATTCATGTATTAATTGTTAGTGGAGACAGTGAGCTACTATCTGGGACTTTTCTTCTTACATGTTACATTCTCCTAGTAACATATACACATTCTTTACTACCTTTCTCAGTCGTCCCATGATACCTATTGAGTATAAGTAGACCATACTTACCCTACCATGCCCTTTTTATACAGATATGAGGGTAGGCAGGATGTGGTAGGTGATCTTTTGTGGGTTTGGAGTGGTGTTTGAGGTATTGAGTGCTATAGGGATTTCAAAGGTGATTCTGTATCCCCCTTTTCATTACTATATGTCCTTAATTCATTTTAAGAGACAATTATGTATTTTAGGCTCAGACATATATTAGACGATCTTACACTGTGACACCAGATTTTAGTGATATATAAGATTTTGTTTAAAATTTTGTTTTAATTATGTTTTGTATTGGTTTGATTTCACTCTAGAAGTATCACATTGGGTTATGGTAATATTGTTATTTTGTTAGTTTCGATGATTGATTTACTTATCACGGTTAAGCTATGATAAGTGCCATCAAGACCCATTTTGGGGTCATGACACACATCTTTATGTCAAACCACAATTTTCTCAAATGAGATGTATCATTGACCTCAACCACATAGATGCTCGACTTTCTTTATGAGTATTAATTATCTTAGCCGAATCGATTGTTATGTAAAAGAACATGGTGTGAAAGCAACCCTTCATCAAAATAATATGTCAATATCAAACCCTTATGTCGATCATATGAATATCCTATATATTAAACACCTTGACATTATTCGTTATCATAAGGACATTCATATAAGCACTTTCTCTGTAATGTTCCATTGATCTTATTTCATCATCTCTATATAAGAGTAAAACTACATAATGCTCGTAATTGCAATGACATGGATAAATGCATCAATTGGAAAATATACGCATTTTGGGACCAAGTTAATCCTACATGTTTCTCATTTCAACGTTTTTCAATAGATAATATAGCATTTTTAAAGCACTCCCAAAATTTCAATAATATTCAAATCATCAATTTATCCCTTATAGGAATTATAAAGAACTTTCCCAAAAACTTCTATAAGCTTCGAGCATTTTGAATCCATCGGAAGTTTTAACAGAGATTTGGTGAAGCGACAATATTTATCATTTCATATGTGCACATGTTCTTGTGCCTAGAATGCAAATCAAATAAGTTTTATAGTTATCAAGATGCATTATTCCATGTCACTTGATAATTATTTCTATGCCAATATACTTAAATAAATGTAGAATCCTGATCCTCTAAATTTTTTATGATATTGCACCATCTTGTATCAAAGCTATTGTCAACTATGTGTCATTACTATTTTTTCACAATATGCCATAATATCTTGAGATCTTATTAAATCATTATTATTAGGTTCCTGAATCTCTCATAAGGTTTTATGGAGTATTTTGCTATAATATCTTGAAGAGTACATTGCCTTCTTAGTATGATTGTTTTATCCTTACCTTTTCAAGGATTTATTATTCGGAACTGATTGTTCTATCATGCTTTATAGGTTTGTAGACTATGTCATTTACGGTCATAAAAGAAGAGCATATGCATGTAAATATAAAATAAATGTTGGGTCAGGAAATTCTTTACATATTTGACTTGAATTGTCATTTGAATTAGGATCCTATTGATGATAATTCATAACATATTTCTTAGTTTCTTATTATATCCCATTTGTATTAGGAAACATAACATATCTCTTCTCTATCTTTCAAAATCCATCTTGTGTAGCATAGTATATATTAATTAATTATGTTCCACACATTAAAAGTTCATTAGATGAAACATATTTGATTCCTGGACCTTAACCAATTAAGGAGGGATAAATCAATCATAATTTATTAGTCTAATGGATATGTGTTATTGTATACAATATTTCACATTTCAAATAAACACATAAAGTTTTGTTCTATTAAGCATGGTTTTAGCTATTCATCAGAGTCATTCAACACCAAACAAATAAGCAATATCAAGATGTATTATCTTGGTTACACCATCTATAAATTTTGTTCTTAACTAAATTTATATTTAGCAAGAAACTTTATGAATGTCAAACTTTAAGTTGATCATAAATACACATGTTTCCATCTGAATATATCAAATGATCACGAGTGAACAGGTCCTTATTGTAATACCTGTTCTTTTTCTTAGCTCGAAAATAAGCTCAAGGATGTTAGAACTTGCTTTGAAATAAGAATTCATTATTATACACATGTTATTTCAATAATTTTCACTTTCTATCACGTGGAAAATTGAAAAACTTTTCATCGATATATAATTCGACCAAATCTGACACCCGAGCGAAGAGTTAGAGCCTTTTTTGAGAGACAGTATTTGACCTGAGCCTTCAGCACGTCATGGATATAGCTCAAATGGAAATTGTCAATTTCCAGTGTTGCTTCATGATACTATCATGTTGCACCAAACTTCCAAGTCGTAGACAAGGTGGTGACATGATAGCTCCATGTTTTGCCACCATGCAGTTTCCCAATTGTCAATTTCCTATGATACAATTCGATAACGCCGCATCGCGCCAAGGGCCCAATTCGAGAAATTTTACTAAAAATTAAATTACGTGTCCAGGTTTAAAAGGGTTAATTTGGTCCCACCCTATATAAGCTTCCAAACATGGGATTTAGCCCTTATTCTTCCAAAATATTGATGTTTTTCTCAAATACTGTCAAGAACGCAAGCTAGGGTTTTCATAGAAGGTAAAATTTCAAGAAGGTCTTGCCATCAATCTTCATGAAATCATGAACAAAGGTATGTATAGTATTCATTCATGGACTACTTTCATTCATGAATTTCAAGAATCCTTTTTCTAAACTCAAGTTATGGATTTTCAAAATGTTTTCATGTTTTGGATGCTCATGTACATGTTTGATAAATGTGAAATTAGATTCTACTCGATGATTTTTGATACTTTCTATGTAGGTATAATTACTATAGCAGTAGATTTATGCAACCCTAAGATTTAAACCCTTGAATGATGAAATTAGAATTGAATAATAATGTTTACATGTACCATTCCTGTCATAAGTTTGATTAAATGCCTAGATAAAGGAATATTGTAAATCTAACATGATATCATGAAATCCCAAAGTATGTACAAGATCATGCTTATTACATATTTGATGAAATGCTTCTGTGAAGGTAGTAGGTATTATGATGATAGTCAAGTCTTCAAGTAAATCATGCTATGTCAGTTTCCTTCCATCGAGTCCTGGGGGTACTTGTACCTGAAATATTAGTTGTGTGCCTAGACCCATTTCATGTTTTCACAATACACTCAGTCAAGCTATGAACTCTTAAACTTCAAATAGTCTTATGACTCAGGAAAAATCTCCATGATCTCATGACTCAGTCAGTTATGAGATATCAGTAGTATTTCGTTGGCCACGGAAATTTAGTAGTTCAGTCCATGCTCAGTTCAGTTAAGTAAATCATGTTTAGTGTCTATTTATATAGGAGTAGGAATTAGCACCGAGTGAACCCAAGGATGGGAACTCACCTGCTTTATGAGTATGTGATTCCTAGAAGCAATCCTTGCATTCCAGAACTATGTAGCCAGCATAGGTTGAGACATCGTAGCCTACTATATGAGGGTAGATGAGGTGTCTTAACCTCTTATGTGAGGGTTCCCACTGTTCTCTCTAGATTTACCTGTTATATGAGGGTTACTCACATGTTGTCCTTACCAGTGACGCGATATTAACACCCTTCTAATCAGGGCATAGATTGGACCCCAGTTTAGCTATTATAGCACTTTTGGGGCATTTCAGTTAGATACTACTTACCATAATTTCATGGTGCAGAATCAAGTCTGTCAGATACAGTCAACTAAGACATAGTACTGAACTCAGATAGTTCTATCAGATTCAGGACTGTCAGACACAATCACCCATGTTATCAGTTATATTCAGATACAATCATTAATGTTACCAGTTATGTCATGTTATCAGTATCGAGAATCAGTAGTCATGCTACCATGGTATTAGAATCATGTTATCATGTTGTTAGTTACAGTTGCATATTTATGTATGCTTTTTCACATTCATATTTGACAGTCAGTTAGTATTGATCATGCATGAAAAACTTGCATATAGCCTACCTCATATGTATACTCAGTACATTCTATTGTACTAAAGCATTTGTGATATGGTGCTTTCTTTTTATGTTACACCATAGGTTAAGAGACACGAGTTCCAAATCAACAGTAGATTCCAAATTCAGCAGTCAGAGTAGAAGTGAGTCCTCATCCTTCTAGGAAATAATAATTTTCTAGTATCTCATTGATTAGCTTATTAGTTGGAGTTAGTTAGGGACATGTCCCATCAATTCCTTATTTAGATTCTTTAGATAGTAGAGGCTTTCAGACTAGATACATACTAAATGCTGACTAGATGTGGACTAGATACAGACTCTCATGTTTTAGACATCAGTTTTGTTTTGGGTATTCTATTACCCCACACAGATGTTACGTTATTCAGTTATGTTCATGCTCAAACCTTATGGCCTTTTATTGATGTTTCCACATTACTATGTTATCTTATACAGTATACAGGTACAAATATCAATCATAGGTTAGGTTGTGTTCCTTCGGGGTCATGAGCAACGTATAGCATTCCGGTTCAGCAAATCTGGTCATTACACTTATCAACCATTTATACTATTTAGAATTTAAGGAATCCAACCCCAACATTAGTTGGTCAAACAAAATTCATTATAGGAACAAGCAATATAAAATAATTATTGATGAATCTTCTATTTCTTCATTACATATTCAATACACAATATGCACATCTTTGGAATGTCATAATCGTTCATGACAACTTGTAAACTTGTTTGTACTGGTAAACACCAATTTTACCATGACATGTGGTTTTTACTTTAATAAATTTTAGATTTACTAATTCAGGAGTAAATTTGAAAATGTTTATTCTCAGTTATTTTACCTTTTCTAGAGGTGTTCATCCTATCACATTCACCCTAGCAAATGGACGTTCACCTATAAAATTAAAATTTTTATTGTTGGGGAATGGAATATAATCATTTCTTTATCCTATAAAATAATGATAACTTAGATCCTCTTTCAAGATATTGCTACTTTAGAAGCAAATCGAGGCATACATATAATGTAGAAAATTTATCTCTAACATATCATTCAAAGCTACTAGACTTCAAACCAGTTACTTATAACACCCTAATTTTGGCTCTTGAAAATTTCTTGATCTCTATGCTCACGGTGCAAACTACAACTCATTGTACGTGTCGTAGGGTGTCACCACAAGTTGTTGGATTCTAATCATATCCTAAAACCAGTGTGTTTCACTAAGTATTTGTGTTGGTCATGATTGGCACCCAACGAGTTATCAAGACCCATTATGGGCCATATTCTAGTTCTTGTAGCCTAATCAGTAAGGGTGCCCAAATATTTTGTCCTTGACAACGACTAGACCATACAAGTTGCAAGGTAAGAGTACTAGTTGTATGTTATGACTGGTAGTTATATCAGCGTGCATATCCTATGATACCATCAAGAATATAAATCTAAGGGATGACTCATAGTTAGTTGGCACGAGTCATCATGTGACCTGTAGCGACTGGGAAGCCAATTTTTAGTCTATTTATTAAGGGTATTTTTGTCATTTCCCATTTCTCCTACTTAGACCCCACAACAATAAAACATATTTAGGGCATTATTTTCAACACTTATCAGTCATAAATACTCTCCTAAGCTCTCTCAAACCCTTAAGGCTAGAACAAGCTAGGGTTTCAAGAAATTAGTATCTAGAACTTCCAAGGGTTGATTTCTATTCATAAATATTGATATGTAAGGCATGTTACTCTTACCCAAATCTTATTTTCTAAAAGAATATGTTTTAAATAGTTTAATTATATGGATTTTAATATGTATTTTGACATGGGATGAGGATTTTTGAATGGTTGATGCTTAAATTGTTTTCCTATGGTTTTCATAAGTTGTTCATGCTTTGAATTGAATGTTTTTGAATTAATGGGGTTCATGGATGCAGGAATTGGAATGGGGGTCAAGGTATTCCCCTTAAATGTATAATTCCTTATTTTAATGAATAGGTTATGGGAAAATTGTTTTTAATTAGGCTTAATGGGGGTTATGTATATAAGCCATGAAGGTGTGGGTCTCGCATAACTTATATTGGGAACTTATGTTTGCCGACGTGAGGGTTGGTATGTGCATGCTTCAAGTTATTGATGTATTTATGTCTATGACTGATGTTTGGTTGGAGCATCCCCTTATCTTCCTTGATACCTCCAATTCGTTTGGATAGCACGTATTGGGCCCTTTCAGTAGGAGGATCTGAACCTGTATAGCTCATGGGAGCCTTTTTATGATGGTTGAACAACATAGTCTAGGGTAATATTGTACTATCATACTAAACCTTGTTCCCGACCCCAGGATCTTTTATATATTTACATACATATGTATATACATATATACATGTATGTGTATATATATGTATGTATGTATGTATATGAACATGTACATTGAGTTTTGAATTTAATTTTTGACTATCTATAAATTATTCTTATCTTGAGTTACATTATAGCGCTCAACCAGCTAACCGTCTCTAGATGTTGTATCCCCACATAATGCATGCATCGTAGATACTTCTACTTTTCCTACACAATGATAGGATTTTTAGAGTGTCAACGGTTAGCTTTAAGTGGTGAGCTTCCATTCTCTAGAAGATTTTTATTTCATAGTTTTGCTATTCTCTTATGTTATAGACTATTCATATGATTTCTTTGGCTATCATCGGGGGCATGACCCGGATTAGATTATATTTGGTTTATCATAGAGGCTTTGTGGATTACTTTGGATAGTGTATTGTTTTTGATATCCCTAGACTCCGTGGAGTTTATACCATTCTATCTTGTTATATGTTCGAAACTCATCGGATTGTAGCTATATTTTTATTTTTTTGGCTATGCAAAGGGGGTGGTCTGCGATCCTCATTGGACTTGATATACCCATCATGGCTAGGCTCTTGTTTGGGTCGTGACAAACTTTGTATTAGAGCTTAGGTTTGGTGTCATTGGGTGTCCATAAATCCGTGTTGGTTTGAGTCTCTTTTAGGGGTTTTAGCGCGAAACACTTATAAGGGAGAGGCTACAAGGCATTTAGGAATGTTTCTCTTTATTTTGTTTTTTTTTCAAGTTGTGGAGTCTAGGTCCTGAATTCTTATCTAATTCCCATTTGTTAGCATTTCAGATCATTCTTCGACCATTAAAGCTTATTGAAACTCATCTTTCCTAACTGGGGACAATGTGGATGGGACACACACTACTCACAGGATCCATACATGGTCTAGGGTTCCAGTTCTTAATTGTTCTGGAGTTCCACCGAATCCTTCTAGTCCATCTCAGACTTCTCAAGCTGAAGTGACGAACGTTGAGTTTCATCATCCACTCACATATTGGCATAGTTGGTAGTTACCCAGTCTGAGGATGGTGTTCTTATTACTCTATTTCCTAGGCCACAAGGGTTGGATAGTCTATGAGGGTGAACCTTCCGACCTTTACTGGTGTTAGGGTTAAGGAGGATTCTCAAGGTTTTACGAATGAGATAGAAAAGATCTTTCATACACATGTGGCATAGGAATATGGAGTAACAGCAACACCATGCTCAGCCTGAGTATCTACCAACTGTGCTAATATATGAATGGTTGATGCAACTAGAGTGAACCGATGGAACTCCAAAACAATCAAGAACTGAAACCCTAGACCGGGTTTGGATTCCATTAGTAGAGGATGTCCCATCCACATTGTCTCCAGTTAGGATAGAGGAGTTTCCGTGAGTTTTAGATGGTCGCAGCATGATCTGAAATGCTAACAAATAGGAATTAGGGAAGAATTCAGGACTTAGACTCCACAGCTTGAAAATAGAACACAAGAAAAAGAAACATTCCAAAATGACTTGTAGCCTCTCCCTTATGAGTATGGTGCGCTACACTGTCTTAAAAGAGACTACTCGACAAGGACTTGTGGACTTCCAAGTGAACACAACAAAGATTAAAGAACTAAACAAGATGAAAAAATTGTAAATCAAATATAGTGAAATGGTGTCAGCCCCCAAAACAATACCAACACTAAGGCTGACACCAATACCGACAACACCCATGCCAACCCAAGGTAGTCTCACAAATCTTCTATCCAAAATAAAATCAACATCTGGTCGGGACATGACTTTGACCATATAAATAAACCTAAGTAAATGAAAAAATAAAAGTATGTGGAGAAGACCATAATATGAAATGGAGCCTTCTGGAGTATGGAAGCTCACCACTGTAATCCGACACAAAGTTGTTCCATAATCCAAGTCACTGAGAAGGAGAAGTAGTACGGCTTGTTCCTGAATTGCATTGGGATACAGTGCCCTAAGAAAGGTTAGTGGGTGAATGCAATCATGTACTTAGCAGTAAGGACAAAATAATGCCAAACATTAAAAACCAAGTAAAAAACCATATCCAGTCACATCCATACACACACACATATATATATATAATCTTTGCTGGGAAAGTGAACTGGATTTAGCAAGAATTTAAATATTTAATGTGGGAAATGTAGCTTGATCATCCTAACACCACACATAGGCTATCTTGGTCAGTGTTGCATCCTAGATGGGCCCAGTGCGTGTAGCCACATGAACTAGAGATCTCATAGTGGTAGAGGATTCTCGTGTACCCTTAGAACTTCATGATTCATATATATAAGTATAAACATAGGGGATTCCCATGTACCCCACAAGTATATGGTCACCACGTCCAACCCTCATGTCGGCAAACATGAGTTTCTCGTGTCTGTCCATTGGAATCACACCTTTAAGGTTAGCTATCACAACCCAAAATTATTTTATAATTAAAATCTTTAGCATATTACCAGACCACCTATTCCAGAGTTAATTACCAAGGAATTAAATAGTGGTATCGTCGTACAGACTATAGCTTGCAAGCAATGCCATTAGCCATGCCTTAGGGGATTCCCATGTACCCCATAGGATTTCCAATTAAATAAAAACCATGACCACCAAGGCCTTTCTAGTCATTTTAAAACAATTTAAATCAATTTAGGTTCCATTACAAAATTATACAATGCAAAGAGTTCAATAAAAGTCAAACTATGTGGCAAAAGCATTCTCATAGGCATTGTAACAAACATGTTTAGGGCATATAGTTTCCAAAACCAAAAGTAAGCAACTTAGGGAATACAAGGTAACCCTAAGCCCATTTACCATTACCACACATTTCATATTTCTCAAACCAACATTATAATATGAAAAACCATAAGTAAAACATAGGAAAACATTATCCAACCATTAATAACCAAAACCCCCAACATATATTTCAAAACCCAAAACATTATCACAATTATACCAAGAAAACTATTCATTATAACATGCCTTTAGTTGAACTAACAATAAGGGAAGACTAACCTACCTTAGATACCAAAGAAGATGGAGAGATGTACTCTTCAAAGCCTCTAATTCAATCACCTTAAGAAAACCCTAACCCTTTCTTAAACCAAAAGCTTGAGAGAGATTTAAGATTGTTTAATTTTTTAAATTGAGAATAATAGGGTAAATAAAGTCCCAATAGTATTTTAAGACATGGGGTCAAAAGAGGTTAAGAGAGGAAATGTCCAGAATACCCCCAACTTAAACTATAAAAATCACCACAATAGGATAAGACTCCCCCTAACTTGTACACACAATATACGAGTGGTACCTACCACTCATACCCTAGATAGAATCTTAGGCATTATACCCTGTAAACCTTATGACTACCCTTACCTAAGTCATACCCATACCATATGACTTGTACCCTCAAACCTTATCCAATACAAAATAAAAGGGGTTGGAAACTGGAAAACATACGAATTGGACTATACCATTCGTACCATATCTATACAACCCTTATGATGTCCATTCGTACCTTGGATAGTAAACAACCAAAACCAGACTGAATATCATACGAATAAGGCCCCCAAACTGTGCCCACATAATATAACAAGTAAGCTTAAGTATTATGATGGCCAAAGAGTTCAAAACCCAAGAAATTTCAAACGGTCAAACTCAGGGTATTTCAATTCTCCCCCAATTGGATGATTCAACGTCAAATGATGGAACGAGGCATGAATAGAAGGATTTACAAACCCCAAACATCTCTACCCTTACCTTTAACCAAGTTAGAAAACAAAGATTTGAGGTAGTCAAACTTTGATTTAACAAAATTTGAAAACAAAGACGTTATGATAAACATATACCTTCTGCATGAATTTCCAGAGCCAAAAAAAAGTAATAAATACGTAGACATCTTGTTCTCTTTAGTTTCCCAAGTAGCCTCTTCCACTTTGTAGTTCCTCCATTGAACCTTTAATGAGGAGACATCGTTAGTTCGTAACCAACGAACTTGACGATCTATGATTGCAATTGAAATCTCTTCATAAGATAGGGAATTCAAAATAGCATTATCCTTGATAGGCACAATTTGTGATGGATCACCAATAAACTTCCTCAAAATAGATACATGGAATTTCGGGTGAATGGAGATCCAAACTAGAAGGCAATTCAAACTCATTGGAGATATTGCCAACCCTCATCAAAATCACATAAGGACCCACATATCATACAGCCCAAACTACATCATTACCTTCATGGGAGACGCCATTAGGAACACCCTATCTCTAATATAAAAATCAAAGTCCTTTTGTCTTATGTCCTCATAGGACTTTTGGAAACTTTAGGCAGCCTTAAGACTATCCTGAATCACCATCACCTTATCCATAGCTTAGTGAACAAAATATATTCCAAACATATCCACCTCAATAAGCTCAAACCACCTAATAGGATACCTATATTTTCTGCCATACAATACTTTAAATGGAGCTATCCTAATGCTAGAGTGGTAGCTATTATCATATGCAACTCCAAAAGAGAAAAATGCTCAACTCAACTACCACCATAATCCACCACACAAGCACAAAGCATGTATTCCTACATCTTTAATAGTCCTTTTTGATTGCCAATCCGACTTTGGGTGAAAAGCAGTACTAAGACTAACCTTAGTCCCCAACCCTTTCTGAAAAGACCGCCAAAAGTGATATGAAAACTACATCCCACAATTAGAGATGACATAAAGAAGTACCCCATGTAACATTATATTATCTTGGAGGTACAACCTTGCATAATACTCAGCCGAGAAATTATTTCTCATTGGTAAAAAGTGAGTTAACTTTTTTACCCTGTCCATGATGACCCAAACTGGATCAAATTAATTCTAAGACCAGGGAAGACCAGTCTCAAAATCCCTATTAATAACATCCCTTTTCTATTCAGGCAGCTCAATTTCTTGATACAATCCTACGGGCCTCATGTGCTAAACTTTCACTTGTTGACACCCTATGCAATTGGCCACAAAATTCGCTATTTCTCTCTTCATATTGATCCACCAATACATATCCTTAAGGTCATGCCATATTTTTATCAAACCAAGATGGAAAACATAGTGCGCCTTATGCACCTCCCCCAAGATCCTTTCAAGCAAACTATATACATCAAGGACACATAATCTCCATTGGTATTAAAAGTACCATCACCGCTAATCTTAAAAGTCATCACCATTTTTCCACCAATGTTATCCTTGATCTTTATCTAGATGGAATCTAAAATCTTCTTCTATTTGATTTAAGCATCAAGAGCGACCGCGCCACTTCCTGCGCTAACACACCACCATCCTTAGAGTTCAAAAGGAAAAATCCAAGGTTAGACAAGTCATGAATGTCATTAACTAAATTCTACTTCTCTTTAACCACATGAGCTAGACTCCACATGTCCTTCTTCCTTTTTTTCTTATTTTGAGGACATTGATTAGATTTGTGACCCCTTTTTCCACAAGTCTAACATTCATCTTCAGAAGAATCCTTAAGGTTTATAGATCCATCAGGAAATTAGGTAACCCTATCAATATGAGATCTCTCAGGTTCAATGGGCTGAGGAGTGGTGATGGCATCAAAGTTACATACTTTATTCGAGAGAATGTCATTCCATCTTAGGAGTCTAGGAACAAAGGTGGTACAGTGCTTATGATTAGCTTCCATGAGCATGGTAACTCCTTTAACACTAGTTTCTATAGCTTCTGGGGATATATTATTTTCCATAAGCTTGTAATATACTTTGTATATTACTGCTATTTCTCTGGTGTCTACCTTGCTATTGATATTTTTGGTTTTGACATTAAGTGTCAAAGTATCCATAACATTAGGGTCATGAATATCAACCAAAAAATTAGGATAGCAATTAAAGTATACCGGGCCATTGGCGAGGTTACTTTCAAGGACTTCTAAAAGAGAATCATCAAAATTTAAAAGACTATCATCCCTAAGAAGTAGAAAAATAGGAATATTCAAACCTTTTTGGAATAATGGTTTAGCAGTAACTTAAGCAAGTCCAATATGCAGAAATTTGAAATCTTTTTTATATCCATCAATATCGTTATCTATTAGCAACTTTATTGTTTCAATAGAATTATTAATAGAAATAGTAGAATCACAAGTCTTAATATTATAATTATTTATCATGCTAAAATTACAAACTTGATAAAAAATTTTAAAAGGTTCCTTTGGAATAGACCAATTTTGCTAGTCATATTCTACTTTAGAAATAATCTGCGTAGATATGGAAGACATATTAGATCTATTAGTAATATTCTTATGGTCATCCAAAAAGATAAAAGACGTCTTAGATAAAGAACAAAACATAATTATGGTATAGACTAAAGTATAAGTAACCTAAAACAATATCAAAATTAGACTATAATTAAATGCCTAGGTCTCTAAGGTCATAGTTAAGGCTATCTTGTATTTTACTCAAAATTCTGTCAAGTCATCGTGGAGGTAGGAACATCTTTTCCTGAAGACAAAACTTAGCTACCCTTTTTCTGGGTATGCCAACACCTGAAGCCGTATATTACTCGGCATCCTCATACTTAGACAGAATAATGATAGCTCACACCCGAGCTAATCATTTCAGAGAGAAAGGTACCCAAGTATAGTTTAACAAAGATATTTATATCTAGTTTAAATAGAAATAGTTATACCATAATCAGAATTTAGTCCTTAGCCTAGACATAAGAATTTAGCCACTCATGCTAGTATTCAACAGCATTGCTTTGATACCATAACATGGATCGAAGGATGCAGAAAATAGAAATTGAAAGTAATTACCACTGAAAATATTACTCTTGAAAAGTGTAGAGGATTATATTGATGATGATGAGCACAAGAGCTCCATGCTGATTACATAGAATAATTCATCACAAAATGGATCGAAGGATGTGGAAAATAGAAAATATTACTCTTGAAGAGTGCAAAGGATTATATTGATGATGATGAGCACATGAGCTCCATGTTGATTATATTGAATGATTTTTCACTAGAGATTACAAAATAGCAAGACTGAGAGAAAATTTTTAAACAAAAAATATTGTTGATGCCTTACAAGGAATAATCAAAAGCCTTTTACAGAATCCAGAGGATGAAATAAAAATAATGAAAATCTTCTTTCTTTAATCTTATTGGAAGCGTTAGATTTTCTTATCCATTTATTTGATAAGGTAGGTCCATTGCTTTTGATTAAAGTCTTCAAAGCAATTTGTCCTTTCATGTCATGAGTTTCAGCCACTTTGAAGGTGTAGTGTGGGTCACACTAGTCCCATTAAATGTTTAATCAAGAATAATTCCAACTCTTTGAGTCTCTATTCTTACCTTGTCGATAATTCCGACTCTTTGAGTCTCTATCTAAGGGACTAATTAGTTTGGTTTTTAATAACCTCAATTAGGATTAATCATAGAATGGATCCAGATAAGATCATGCTAAACCACATGGTTTTAGCATATCTCCATTGCCTTCACTTTTAGATGAAACTTCATCAACAATTTCATGATGGCCACTCCGTTAAGATCATCATTAATTTCTGAAAAATCTTTTTAGAGTCTCTTTTTAAATCTCTCTTTAATGGTAATTTCTTGGTTGAATTGCTTGGAGAGAATTTTAGAGGGTCTCTTGGTGCATCTTTTGGTGCGGGAGTCCATCCTCGGATGAAAATTTCTTTTGACAAGTATTTAATCCAGTCAAATTCATGAATTGCAAAGGTACAACTGACAATAGAAAAATACTTTTTTTGGATAAAATATTTACACATTTTTATGTGTTCAGGTAAAGAGAAAATGCCACGGTCAATTTGAAATTGACTGAATTTTTCTAAAAATATTTTGGGTAAAACATCCTGATTACCTCCAAAGCAATTCCACCATTTGTAGAACCATCTTGGGATAACAGATTTTGCTAGCTCTGGATTATACCTTACAAACCATGTGTGAGTAGTTGGTCGTAAGTATAGAAATTTAAATCATGCATTCTTATAATCATGCTAGTTATAAGTTTGAGGCCTATGTTCCTTAGAAAGGACTATAGGAGTGAGTGAATGGTCCACCCGTCATTCAAAAGGCGTTAAAGTCTTTTTAATGATAAACTTTGAATAAGTTATACTTTTAGGGTCACGTTGATTCTTTAGCTGATGCTCTATTTTAATAGAGCTAGTGTCAATTAAAATTAATTCATAATATTTCCTAGTTTTAAGATTTGGAATCCATATAGTTCCATTTGTAATACAAAGTTAGCACCAGTTGTCTAATATTATAACTCTCATACTCCTTATTCGAAGCTAGGATTGGAGCCACCTGCAGAGAAATATTAGTAATGATTTCTTTAACCTTCTAGGTTGGGGAGGCTGAAGGTTCCACTGCTTCAGAATAACTTTCAGGAGTCTTCATTGCACAACTTTCTTTAGTTTGTATAGCGAAAAATCTTGGTTTTCCAATTGGAGAAAGCGAACATGGTTCAGATTCTTTTGTGAAGGTTTTCTTCATAGGGTTTGTGAAAGAGGAGCTTGGTAATGCTGGGGAAGGATTTATAGTGAGGGTAGGATTTATGGGCGGTAGTTGCCCTAAGGCTAAAAATTTGTTTTGTTCATTCCATGATGTCCTGATTTTGAATGGGCTGGTGGATGGGATATTTCTGTCCACCTCCTTATTTTTGACAAGGTTCTTGTTTGTCCTATATTCGGTTTGCCTTAATTTTTCCTTGTAAAAATTACAGGTTAGAAAATCTAGAATAGAGTTATTTTCTCGCTTTAGTTTTTTTTTTCTAGAAATCAAAACTAGATAATAGCGCCTGCCATCTAGCAAATATTTGTTTCGAAATTAAATTTGTAACATCTTTTTGGAGAATATCTTTAGAGGATTTGCAATCCACTCTAAGCAGGTATTATTTTTCAATCAAATCAACCTGAAATTTAGAAATACACAAAACAATAAAGAGGACTTCCTTTTTAATCGTGCTATAATTTTTATTAGCAGAGTTCCAGACTCCAGAAGTATAGCGAACTAATTTTTCTACTGAGGTTGGAGTTTCTCTTTGATTAAGAATTCCTCCATAACTAATGTCAAAGGCATCCATTTCAACAATTATAAAATAGTCGGGGTGAGGGATTATGAGGCAGGGTAAATCCTTAACCATACCCTTTACCGATATAGGAACATTAGTATGTTCTTCCTTCCAAGGAAGAGGATTCTTTTTTAACCTATGAAAAATAGGTTTACAGACTTGTCTTCCCTTGGGAATGAAAACTACAATATAATTAAGACTTCCTACAAACCATAGGAGTTGAGTCTTGTCAGTAATGTCATCAGGGAATTTCTCTGCAAACTCAATGGCTCTAGGAATTGGTTTATAAGAAACTTGATACAAATCATGCCCAAGAAATCTTATTTTCATTTCAAAGAGCTTTGTTTTTTCTAGCACTAATGACAAGGCCATTATGCTGGACAATTTTAAAGAAAATTTTTAAGTGCTTAAAATGAGAATCTATGTCCTTGGAAAAGATTAAAACATCATCAATATAAACAATTGATAAATGACTAATGTTGTAGAAAATATTATTCATGATATTTTGAAATTTCGAGGGGGCATTCTTGAACACGAAAGTCATAACATTCCATTCAAATTGTCCAAATGGGACATTGAAAGAAGTTTTGTATTTATCTTTTTCAAAAATCTGAATTTTCCAAATTCCTGACATCATATCAAACTTACTATAAATATTATCATTATAGATATGTTTCAAAAGGTCCCTTTTATTAGATATAGGATAACGAATCCATTTTAAAGCATTATTCAATGGTTTGTAATTAATAACAAGTTTGAGAGCACCCCATTCTTTCTCCGCAACATTGTTAACATAAAAGGCTAAAAAGCTCCAAGAAGATTTTGAAGGGCGAATAATATTATTTTTTAAAAGGTTATCAATTTCCCTTTTACAAATTTTTATTAAATCATGGTTCCTTTGAATGGGCCTAGCTTTAGTGGAAATGCCTTTTCATTGAACCCTTTTATGTAAGGTAAATCAACAGTCTGTGATTTCCTTTCCCAAAAAGCATTTGGAGAGTCTGAGCAACTTTCTTTTTCAAATGTTCTTTGAAGATTGGAAATTTTGGATATCATTTCGGGGGTTTTTAAAATTTGCTCAATTTTGCATTTTTAATATCATTTTATAGAAAACCAATTTGATTTTCCAAATGATTTATTCTAAAGGACGTATGTTTCTGTAGAAATTGACTTTCTTCTAAAGTCATAGTTTTCATGAGAGGGAAAACAAGTTCTACCCCTAAAACTATACTGCGAATATGAGTAAAATATATAAGATAGGGTTTTAACTGGGTTGCAAATGGCAATCCCAAAATGATTTCTTCATTAATATCTTTTGTAATCACAAAATCATTAAAAAGACAAATTCCATTATTGAAAATATAGGCTTTAGGCAGGGTGTAGTCAATACCAATCCTTTCACCTGTAGCGCCATAGAGTTTTGTAGTTCCTTTCTAGAGATATTTAGTGGGGAGAAGTCCTTCGACAATGCAGTTTCTGTCTGCACCACTATCAAATAGAGCATCTTTGTTAAGGATTAGATCGTTATTAATAACAAGTTTGATCAAAATATGATTACTAGGAGGTTTAACCTGAGATATTACATCAATACCTGGATCCATCTCATCATTATTTTCCATATCTTCAATAGGAATGTTTTTCTTACCTGAATTTTCTTCTTCAGGTGTATTTACCCTTTTGATAACTTGTTGTGTAAGGGAAACAATTTTGATTTTGTGAAGTGTAGCTTTGAATTCCCTAATTTCTTGTTTGAGGAAATTGACTTCTCTCGAAGATCAGGAATAGAAGCTTATCTTGTAGTGTCAAAACTCTGCATGACATCTTTCATGCTGAAAGGGTTAACCATGGGTTTTTCATCATGTTTTTGCTGAGTGACAAGCCATTTTAGTTCTAAAATATACTTTTGTTTTGCCTCATCATCTTTGATATATTTGATGGTGGCAAACAAAGATTCAATAGTAGTTTATACTGCCAGTTATAAAATTGAGGCCTATGTTCCTCAAAAAGGACTATAGGAGTGAGTAAATGGTCCACCCGTCATTCAAAAGGAGTTAAAGTCTTTTTAATGATTAACTTTAAATAAGTTATACTTTTAGGGTCACGTTGATCATTCAACTGATGCCCTATTTTAATAGAGCCAGTGTCAATTAAAATGAATTCATTATATTTTCTGGTTTTAAGAGGTTTATTGGAATCCATATAGTTCCATTTGTAATACAAAGGTTGCACCAGTTGTCTGATATTATAATTCTCATACTCCTTATTCAAAGCTAGGATTGGAGCCACCTGCAGAGAAATATTAGTAAAGATTTCTTTAACCTTCTAGGTTGGGGAGGCTGAAGGTTCCACTGCTTCAGAATAACTTTAAGGAGTCTTCATTGCATTACTTTCTTTAGTTTGTATAGCGGAAAATCTTTGTTTTCCAAATGGAGAAAGCGAACATGGTTCATATTCTTTTGTGAATGGTTTCTTTATAGGATTTGTGAAAGAGGAGCTTGGTAATACTGGGGATGGATTTAAAGTGAGGGTAGGATTTATGGGCGGTAGTTGCCTTTAGACTAAAAATTTGTTTTGTTCATTCCATGATGGCCTAATGCTAAATGGGATGGTGGATGGGATTTTTCTCTCCACCTCCTTATTTTTGACAAGGTTCTTGTTTTTCCTATATTCGGTTTGCCTAATTTTTTCCCTGTAAAAAATCACGGGTTAGAAAATCTAGAATAGAGTTATTTTCTCGCTTTAGTTTTTTTTCTAGAAATCAAAACTAGATAGTAGCGCCTGCCACCTAGAAAATATTTGTTTAGAAACTAAATTTTTAACATATTTTTGGAGAATATCTTTAGAGGATTTGCAATCCACTCTAAGAAGGAATTATTTTTCAATCAAATCATCCTGCAATTTAGAAATACACAAAACAATAAAGAAGATTTCCTTTTTAATAGTGCTATAATTTTTTTTGGAAGAGTTCCAGACTCCAGAAGTATAGCGAACTAATTTTTCTACTGAAGTTGGAGTTTCTCTTTGATTAAGAATTCCTCCATAACTGATGTCAGAGGCATCCATTTCAACAATTCTAAAATAGTCGGGGTGAGGGATTATGAGGCAGGGTAAATCCTTAACCATATCGTTTACCGTTATAGCAACATTAGTATGTTCTTCCTTACAAGGAAAAGGATTCTTTTTTAACCTATCAAAAATAGGTTTACAGACTTGTCTTCCCTTAGGAATGAAAACTGCAATATAATTAAGACTTCCTATAAACCTTACGAGTTGAGTCTTGTTAGAAATGTCATCAAGGAATTTCTCTGCAAACTCAATGGCTCTAGGAATTGGTTTATAAGAAACTTGATACAAATCATGCCCAAGAAATATTATTTTCGTTTCAAAGAGCTTCATTTTTTCTAGCACTAATGACAAGGCCATTGTGCTGGAAAATTTTAAAGAAAATTTTTAAGTGCTTAAAATGAGAATCTATGTCCTTGGAAAAGATTAAAACATCATCAGTATAAATAATTTATATATGACTAATGTGGTTGAAAATATTATTCATGATATTTTGAAATTTCAAGGGGGCATTCTTTAACCCGAAAGTCATAACATTCCATTCAAATTTTCCAAATGGGACATTGAAAGCAGTTTTGTATTTATCTTTTTCAAAAATCTGAATTTTCCAAAATCCTGATATCATATCAAACTTACTATAAATATTATCATTATAGATATGTTTCAAAAGGTCCCTTTTATTAGAGATAGGATAACGAATCCATTTTAAAGCATTATTCAATGGTTTGTAATTAATAACAAGTTTGAGAGCACCCCATTCTTTCTCCGCAACATTGTTAACATAAAAGGCTAAAAAGATCCTAGAAGATTTTGAAGGGCGAATAATATTATTTTTTAAAAGGTTATCAATTTCCCTTTTACAAATTTTCATTAAATCATGGTTCCTTTGAATGGGCCTAGCTTTAGTGGAAATGCCTTTTCATTGAACCTTTTTATGTAAGGTAAATCAACAGTCTGTGATTTCCATTCCCAAAAAGCATTTGGAGAGTCTGAGCAACTTTCTTTTTCAAAAGTTTTTTGAAAATTGAAAATTTTGGATATCATTTCGGGGGTTTTTAAAATTTGCTCAATTTTGCATTTTTAATATCATTTTATAGAAAACCAATTTGATTTTCCAAATGATTTATTCTAAAGGACGTATGTTTCTGTAGAAATTGACTTTCTTCTAAAGTCATAGTTTTCATGAGAGGGAAAAAAAGTCCTACCCCTAAAACTATACTGCGGATATGAGTAAAATCTATAAGATAGGGTTTTAACTAGGTTGCAAATGGCAATCCCAAAATGATTTCTTCATTAATATCTTTTGTAATCACAAAATCATTAAAAAGACAAATTCCATTATTGCAAATATAGGCTTTAGGCAGGGTGTATTCAATACCAATCCTTTCACCTGTAGCGCCATAGAGTTTTGTAGTTCCTTTCTAGAGATATTTAGTGGGGAGAAGTCCTTCGACAATGCTGTTTCTTTCTGCACCACTATCAAATAGAGCATCTTTGTTAAGGATTAGATCATTATTAATAACAAGTTTGATCAAAATATGATTACTAGGAGGTTTAACCTGAGATATTACATCAATACCTGGATCCCTCTCGTCATTATTTTCCATATCTTCAATAGGAACGTTTTTGTTACTTGAAGTTCCTTCTTCAGGTGGATTTACCCTTTTGAGAACTTGTAATGTAAGGGCAACAATTTTGATTTTGTGAAGTGTAGCTTTGACTTCCCTAATTTCTTGTTTTAGGAAATTGACTTCTCTCGAAGATCACTAATAGAAGCTTATCTTTTAGTGTCAAACCTCTGCATGACATCTTTCATGTTGAAAGGGTTAACCATGGGTTTGTCATCATGTGTTTGCTGAGTGACAAGCCTTTTTAGTTATAAAAAATACTTTTGTTTTGCCTTATCATCTTTGATATATTTGATGGTGGCAAACAAAGTTTCAACAGTAGTTTATACTGCCAGTTATAAGTTTGAGGCCTATGTTCCTCAGAAAGGACTATAGGAGTGAGTAAATGTTCCACCCGTCATTCAAAAGGAGTTAAAGTCTTTTTAATGATAAACTTTGAATAAGTTATACTTTTAGGTTCACGTTGATCCTTCAGTTGATGCTCTATTTTATAGAGCCAGTGTCAATTAAAATGAATTCATTATATTTTCTGGTTTTAAGAGGGTTATTGGAATCCATATAGTTCCATTTGTAATACAAAGGTTGCAACAGTTGTCTGATATTATAATTCTCATACTCCTTATTCAAAGCTAGGATTGGAGCCACCTGCAGAGAAATATTAGTAAAGATTTCTTTAACATTCTAGGTTGGGGAGGCTGAAAGTTCCACTGCTTCAGAATAACTTTCAGGAGTCTTCATTGCATAACTTTCTTTAGTTTGTATTGCGGAAAATCTTGGTTTTCCAAATGGAGAAAGCAAACATGGTTCGGATTCTTTTGTGAAGGGTTTCTTCTTAGGATATGTGAAAGAGGAGTTTGGTAATGCTGGGGAAGAATTTATAGTGAGGGTAGGATTTATGGGCGGTAGTTTCTGTAAGACTAAACATTTGTTTTGTTCATTCCATGATGGCCTGATGTTGAATAGGCTGGTGGATGGGATTTCTCTCCACCTCCTTATTTTTGACAAGGTTCTTGTTTGTCCTATATTCGGTTTGCCTAATTTTTTCCCTGTAAAAAATCATGGGTTAGAAAATCTAGAATAGAGTTATTTTCTCGCTTTAGTTTTTTTTTTCTAGAAATCAAAACTAGATAATAGCGCCTGCCATCTAGCAAATATTTGTTTAGAAACTAAATTTTTAACATCTTTTTGGAGAATATCTTTAGAGGATTTTCAATCCACTCTAAGCAGGAATTATTCGTCAATCAAATTATCCTGAAATTTAGAAATACACAAAACAATAGTGAGGATTTCCCAATTAATAGTGCTATAATTTTTTTTTAGCAGAGTTCCAGACTACAGAAATATAACGAACTAATTTTTCTACTGAGGTTGGAGTTTCTCTTTGATTAAGAATTTCTCCATAACTGATGTCAGAGGCATCCATTTCAACAATCATAAAATAGTCGGGGTGAGGGATTATGAGGGAGGGTAAATCCTTAACCATACCCTTTACCGTTATAGCAACATTAGTATGTTCTTCCTTCCAAGGAAGAGGATTCTTTTTTAACCTATCAAAAATAGGTTTACAGACTTGTCTTCCCATGGGAATGAAATCTGCAATATAATTAAGACTTCCTATAAACTGTAGGAGTTTAGTCTTGTCAGTAATGTCATCAGGGAATTTCTCTGCAAACTCAATGGCTCTAGGAATTGGTTTATAAGAAACTTGATACAAATGATGCCGAAGAAATCTTATTTTCGTTTCAAAGAGATTCATTTTTCTAGCAGTAATGACAAGGCCATTATGCTGGACAATTTTAATGAAAATTTTTAAGTGCTTAAAATGAGAATCTATGTCATCGGAAAAGATTAAAACATCATCAATATACACAATTGATATATGACTAATGTGGTTGAAAATACTATTAATGATATTTTGAAATTTTGAGGGGGCATTCTTTAACCCGAAAGTCATAACATTCCATTCAAATTGTCCAAATGGGACATTGAAAGCAGTTTTGTATTTATCTTTATCAAAAATCTGAATTTTCCAAAATCCTGACTTCATATCAAACTTACTATAAATATTAGCTTTGTAGATATGTTTCAAAAGGTCCCTTTTATTAGAGATAGGATAACGAATCCATTTTAAGGCATTATTCAATGGTTTGTAATTAATAACAAGTTTGAGTGCACCCCATTCTTTCTCCGCAACATTGTTAACGTAAAAAGCTGAAAAGCTCCAAGATGATTTTGAAGGGTGAATAATATTATTTTTTGTAGCGCCATAGAGTTTTGTAGTTCCTTTCTGGAGATATTTAGTGGGGAGAAGTCCTTCGACAATGCAGTTTCTGTCTACACCACTATCAAATAGAGCATCTTTGTTAAGTATTAGATCGTTATTAATAACAAGTTTGATCAAAATATGATTACTAGGAGGTTTAGCCTGAGATATTACATCAATACCTGGATCTCTCTCGTCATTATTTTTCATATCTTCAATAGGAAAGTTTTTGCTACCTGAAGTTCCTTCTTCAGGTGGATTTACCCTTTTGAGAACTTGTTAAGTAAGGGCATCAATTTTGATTTTGTGAAGTGTAGCTTTGACTTCCCTAATTTCTTGCTGAAAGGGTTAACCTTGGGTTTGTCATCATGTTTTTGCTGAGTGACAAGCCTTTTTAGTTCTAAAAGATACTTTTGTTTTGCCTCATCATCTTTTACAGTTGCAATCTATCTCACTATTTCCAGACTTAGACTCATAATTATTTGCAACATTGATGAATTCTTTATCGCTGCATTCTCCTTTTTCCAAAGAATCCTTATATTGAGTTTCTTCTTCTTCGAGGATAGAGAACAACTTTTATTTTGTTTCTTCATCAATTCCTAATGATTTATCTTCTTCCTCTTTTTCTTATTTTGAGGAAATTGATTAGATTTGTGACCCGTTTTTCCACGTGTCCAACATTCATCCTCAGAAGATCCTTGGATGAAGATTTTTCTTTCTAAATCTTCTCCTAGGTCCTTTTTATTTTCGCTCTTTGCCTTGTCTCATTTTTCTAGAGGAGGATAATTTTCTTGAGACCTTCCTTTCTTTTCTTTTAGTAGAAGGTGGGTAAGCTTTTGGAAACCAAAGTCTTGGCAGAGACTTCAAAGTTCTGAAGAAGATAATTTTTGCTCTTTCTTGAGCTATTCCTTTAACTTTAAGTTGGTACAAAGTTCAAATACAATGACGGTAGTAATAATAGAAAGGTCACCATAAGTTAGGTGTTCATAGGGTATTTTCCCTTTCCAACTATCACTAATTTTAGTTTGAACCTTTTCGGCAAACAGCGAAGGGAGTCCACTAATAAATCTTTCTTTCCAGAATCACTATTGTAATCTTCCCTAATCATGACCTTTTGGATGAACATATCTTTGTACCATTTGAAATATCCTAATTTTTTATAATGGAGATTATTGAGGATTTCAAGTCTACTATCTTGAAAAATTTTAAGTTCACCAATAAAATATTTGGATATGCAATAGAGTAAAGTTTCAGTAGCATACTCCACAGGCTCTATTGCAATAGTTTGAACTTCATTTTCAGTCTTTATGACTTCTTTGAAGGTTAATTCTTCCAGAATCTTATTTTTTCTTCTTCGGTAAGATAATTATCCAACCAGTGCGTTAACATTCTAGTTAAGGCTATTAGCATGTTAGTAAAATGTTTATCCCCACTTTTCCTGAGCTTATAAGCAGTAATAGAAATTCCTATCTCATGGAGCTTATTATAAATTTGATGCTCAGCAAGGCCATCAATTTTCCATTCAGTTATGCTACCTCTATCATTAGAAGATGATGAAAGGAAAACATTTTCCTTGAATGGCATATTTGGAAAAGAACGCCTGGCGTAAAAATTCTTTTTGTTATCATATTGACCTATTTATTTTGTTGTAATGAATTTGTTCCTTCGATTCATTAATCATCCCTATTAGTTCAGTCGCGGGTTTACTTCCATAAGGACCAGGGGTTTTAGTGGGTTTACTGCTGGAAGGTTTAGCGATAGGTTTTTAAGTAGGTTTAATACTGGAAGGTTTTGAGATAGGTTTTTCAGTAGGTTTGCTACTGGAAAGTTTAAGCTTCCTTAGCTGGTCATTGATTTGTTCTAAAATCTCTGCATCAATGGAGATTTGACTAGTAAGCTTTGGGAACTTATCTCTAGAAAATTCAGGGATCTTAAAAATAGGATTAGCCTCTATCTGAGGATTGTATTTTGAAGTACAAGGATTATCACCAATAGAAGTAGAATCTTTGGATTTTTTAATTTGCTTGGCAACAACATACAACAACTGATTGGTGTAGCTGTTTTGCTCAAGAACTCTATTAATATCGGCCGTTGTAATGAGGGAGGTGTCTTTACCCAGGTCTTTTTTTTAAAGGAGAAGCTTGCATAATATCAATTCTATAAGGAATACTAATCCCTTCCAAGGGAGGAATGGAGCTTTCTATGATTGCATTTTTAGTATGCCACTTATTAATCAGGACTTAGAGGGAGTCCTTTTGGTATCCCATTTGACCTGAATATTCAAAACACTTGAAACACTCTATTTTTATTTTGAATCTTGTTATATCATCAAACAATTTATTTCTGAAAGAGACTCGTTGGTCTCTAGAATAGGTTTCCTTATACAATTTTATTTTCTGCTTATGCAAAGGTAAGTTCCACAATTGATTTAGTTCAGCTTTGTTAGGGACAAAGTCATTGGCAGAGAGAACATCAATGGAAGTTTTTCTACCATGACACTTGGGTCTCATATCGCTAGGAGTAGGGCTTCTTAGATTCGAAGCAACCGAAGCTTCAGCTTCGTAGCAACTTTAGGAATAGGTTTTCAGAAATCTACACCTTGGAACTTTCCATGATTGATTTCTTCCAAAATATTGTTCTCAACCTCTTACGGGGGTTGAAAGGAAGAAGGTTTGGCTTAACAGACCTTCTCTCAGGTGAAGGGGTCCAAGTATTTATGTAATCTCTCAGGTTAAACCTCCTAGTAATCATATTTTGATCAAACTTGTAATTAAGGATGATATAATGCTTAACAAAGTTGCTCTAGTTGATAGTGGTGCATACATAAACTATATTGTTGACGGACTTCTCTCCACTAAATATCTCCAGAAAGGACCTGCAAAACTCTATGGCGCTACAGGCGAAAGGATTGGTATAGACTACACCCTGCCTAAAGCCTATACTTGCAACAATGGAATTTGTCTTGTTAATGATTCTGTGATTATAAAAGATATTAATGAATAAATCATTTTGGGATGAAATTGACTTCTCTTCGAAGATCACTAATTGAAGGTTCTCTTCTAGTGTCAAACCTCTACATGACATCTTTCACACTGAAAAGGGCAACCTTGGGTTTGTCATCAAATTTTTGTTGTGTACCCCATAAGTATTTCGTCACCACATCCAACCCTCATGTCAGCAAACATGAGTTTCCTGTGTCTGTCCATTGGACTCACACCTTCAAGGTTAGCTATCACAATCCAAAATTATTTTGTAATTAAAATCTTTAGCATATTACCAGATCACAAATTCAAGAGATAATTGCTAAGGCATTACATAGTGGTATCATCATATAGACTATATCTTGCAAGCAATTCCATTAGCCACGACTTTGGGGATTCCCATGTACACCATAGGATTTCCAATTAAACAAAAACCATGACCACCAAGTCCTTTCCAATCATTTTAAAACAATTTAAATCAATTTTAGGTTCCATTACTAAATTATACAATGCAAAGAGTTCAATAAAAGTAAAACTATGTGGTAAAAGCATTCTCATAGGCAATATATCAAACATATTAAGGGCATATAGTTTTCCAAACCAAAACCAAGCAATTTAGGGAATACAAAGTACCCCTAAACCCATTTACCATTACCACACGTCTCATATTGTTCAAACCAACATTATAATATGATAAACAATAAGTAAAACATAGGAAAACATTATCCAAACATTAATAACCAAAACCCCCAACATATATTTCAAAGCCCAAAACATTATCACAATTATGCCAAGAAAACCATTCATTAAAAGCTGCCTTTAGTTGAACTACCAATGAGGGAAGAGTAACCTACCTTAGATACCAAAGAAGACGGAAAGATCTACTCTTCAAAGCCTCTAATTCAATCACCTTAAGGAAATCCTAGACCTTTCTTGGACCAAAAGCTTGAAAGAGATTTGAGATTGTTTAATTTTTTAAATTGAGAATAATGGCATAAATAAAGTCCCAATAGTGTATTAAGACATAGGGTCAAAAGAGATTAAGAGAGGAAATGTCCAGAATACCCCAAACTTAAATTGTAAAAATCACCGCAGTAGGATACGGCTCCCCCTAACTTGTACACACAACATACAAGTGGTACCTACCACTCGTACCCTAGACTGAATCTTGGGCATTAAACCCTGTCCACCATATGACTCCCCTTACCTAAGTCATACCCATACCACACGACTAGTACCCTCAAGCCGTATTTAATATAAAATCAAAAGGGTTGGACATTGGATAACATACGATTTGGACTATACCACTTGTACCATATCCATACGAACCTTATGATGTCCATTCATACCTTGGATAGTAAACAACCAAAACCACACTGAATATCATACCACTAAGGCCCCCAAATTATGCCCATATCATACAAGAAGTAAGCATAAGTCGTATGATTGCCAAAGAGTTCAAAACCCAGGAAATTTCTAAGGGTCAAACTCAGGGTATTTTAATTCGCCCCCAGTTGGATCATTCAACCTCAAATGGTGGAACGAGGCATGACTAGCAGAATTCTTAAACCCCAAGCGTCTCTACCCTTACCTTTAACCAAGCTAAAATTTTTTTTAAGGAAGTCAATCTTTCATTTAACAAACTTTGAAAGCAAAGACGTTATAAAGAACACATACCTTCTGCATGAACTTCCGGAGCAAAAAAAAGGATTGAATACTTACACATCATGTTCACTTTAGCTTCCCAAGTAGCCTCTTCCACTTTATGGTTCCTCCATTGAACCTTTAAAGAGGACACATTATTGGTCTGTAACCGACGAAGTTAATGATCTAAGATCTCAATTGGAATCTCTTCATAAGATAGGGAATTCAAAATACCATTATCCTTGTTAGGCATAATTTGCGATGGATCACCAATAAACTTCCTCAAAATAGATACATGGAATTTCGAGTGAATGGAGCTCCAAACTAGAAGGCAATTCAAACTCATTAAAAATATTACCAACCCTTATCAAAATCACATAAGTTCCTAATATCGGGGACTTAGCTTCCCCTTCTTCCCAAACTGCATCACTCCCTTCATGAGTGGAACACCCTATCTCTAATCTAATAATCCAATTCCTTTTGTCTCATAGAATCATAGGACATTTGGAAACTTTGGGCATCCGTAAGACTATCCTGAATGACCATCACCTTCTCCATAGTTTGGTGAAAAAAATATGTTCCAAACATATCCACCGTAACAAGATCAAACTACCCAATAGGAGACCTACATCTCCTACCATACAATGCTTTAAATGGAGCCATCCTAATACTAGAGTGGTAGCTATTATTATATGTAACTCAAAAAGAGGAAAATGATCAACTCAAATGCCACCATAATCCACCGCACAAGCACCAAATGTGTCTTTTAGAATCTTTAATAGTCCTTTTTGCTTGCCAATCTGACTGTGGTGGAAAAGCAGTACTAAGACAAACCTTAGTCCCCAACCCTTTATGAAAAGACCACCAAAACTAATATGAAAACTGCATCCTATGATTAGAGATGATATAAATAGGTACCCCATGTAACTTCACATTTTCTTACAGGTACAACCTTGCATAATACTCAGCTGAGAAATTAGTTCTTACTGGTAAAAAGGGAGTCGACTTTTTCATTCTGTCCATGATGACCCAAACTGGATTAAATTAATTCTGAGACCAGGGAAGACCAGTCTCAAAATCCATATTAATAACTTCTCACTTCCATTCAGGCAGCTCAATTTCTTGATACAATCTTGCTGGCCTCATGTTCTTAACTTTCACCAGTTAACACCCTATGAAATTGGCCACAAAATTAGCTACATCTCTCTTTATATTGGTCCACCAATACATCTCCTTAAGGTCATGCCATATTTTCATCGATTCAAGATAGAAAACATAGTACGACTCATGCACATCAGCCAAGATCCTTTCACACAAACCATCTACATCAGGGACACATAATCTCCATTGGTATTACAAAGTACCATCATCGCTAATTTCAAAGGCCATCACCTTCTTTCCACTAATATCATCCTGGATCCTTATCAAGATGAAATATAAAATTTGTTTCTCTTTGATTTAAGCATCAATAGAGACTGCGCCACTTCCTGCTATAACATACCACCATCCTTAGAGTTCAAAAGGTGAACTCCAAGGTTATACAAGTCAGGAATGTTCTTTACCAACTTGTGCTTCTCTTTAACCACATGAGCTAGACTCCATACGAACAACCTGCTAAGAGTATCAAACACTATAATAGCTTTACCTGGGTGGTAGTGAAGACTCATGCATAATTTTTTAGGATCTCAAGCCATATTTTTTCCTTGAGGTTAAGCTCTTTTTGATTAAAAACACATTGCAGGATCTTATAATCAGACTAGATATATGCATGCACTTTATACAAATAATGACGCCAAATTTTCAATGCAAACACCATAACTAACAATTACAAGTCATGAGTTAAATAATTTCTCCCATGCACCTTCAACTGTCTAGAGATGATATGACCCAGAAAAGTGACATCATTCAACTAGAATTCACATTTTTAAAATTCGGCATACAACTCTTGCTTCTTCATAGTCTACAATACTATTCGGAGGTGATTCGCATGATCCACCTTATTCTTAGAATACACCAGAATACCATATATTAAAGCAATGATAAATAACTCTAAAAATTATGGGAAGAACCTATTCATCAAATCCATTAATTCCATCGGGGCATTGGTCAATCCAAAAGTAATAACCAGAAAATCAAATTGTCCATATCGGGTACGGAAGGAAATATTAAGGATATCCTCCTCCCTAGTCTTAAACTGATGATACATGGATCGAAGATCAATCATGGAGAAAAGCTTAGCACCCTGCAACTGATCAAACAAATCATATATCCTTGACAGAGGTTATTTATTCTTTACTATACCTTTATTAATTTTTCAGTAATGAATGCACATTCGAAGGGAACCATCCTTCTTATCCATGAATAACACCGGTGCACCCAACGAGGACACACTAAGCTGGACAAAAACTTTATCTAAAAGATCCTTAAATTGCTCCTTAGGCTTCTTCAACTCAGCTAGATCCATTTTTTATGGGGGAATAGAAATTTGATGAGTGTCCAAAAAAAGATAAATCTCAAACTCAATCTCCCTATTAGGAGGAACACCAAGAAGGTCATCAGGGAAGAACTTAGGAAATTCATTCACCACCAGAAGAGAATGCAAAGAAGGACAATACGATTTAGAATCCTTAACTCAGCTAGATGATAGACACACCCTTTGGAGATTAAATTCCATGGTCTAAGATATGATATGAACTCCTCCTTAGGAGCTAAGGAACTACCCTCCCACTCAATAACTAACTTATTAGGGAATTTAAAGACATCCTTACATATGTGACATTCTAGAGATGCGCAACATGAGTGCAACCAATCCATCTCTAGTATAACAACAAAATCCACTATATCTAATTCAAATAGATCCACCAAAGCTTTTTTCCTACCAACAGATACCACATAAACTCTATAGGATCTATAGCTATCAAAAGTCACCTACGTGGGTAGAAATAGAAAAAAGGTTTGAAACATACTATGGACAAAAACCAAAATACACAACCATAAATGGGGTCACATAAGAGAGAAAGGGCCCAAAATCATGTAAATAGTACACATCTTAGGAAAAGAGTTTTAACGTATTAGTTATGACATTAGGCGATGCCTTGGACTCCTCTTGGGTAGTGAGAGCATAGAGATGGTTCTGACTAGTGTCGAAACTAGATGGCCCACCATTTGGTGCCAAAGATGATAATGAAGTAACTGGAACCTTACTCGCTCGTAAACAAACCTTACCAACAGGATAGTTTCTATGTATATGCACTGCCTAACCATAATTGAAGAACATGTCCCTCCCTTCATCATAGAAACCCCGATACAATCTTTCATAAAACCTGAAGAAAGGATATGATGGATATGAGTGTGCCCCACTATCTGGGGATTAGGCACCACGTGCCTTGAAGTTGTCACTACCTTGGAAATGCCAATCACTTGATAGCTTTAAGCAGGGAGCACTGGCCATTGAGCATAACCCAGAATTGCCCCACTTTTTTTGTGGTCACTTATCATAATCCCTGCCACAATGTTATTGGCCACTACCCTGCTCAGGGATCTTGAACTTCTTGCCCTTCCTCTTCCCTATTTCATCCTACTTATTTTTCTCTTTCTCTACCTACTGTATGTACATAACAAACCTAGAGATATCTATGTCCTTGATCAACAAGGCAACCGTAGTCTCCAATATCAAATCTCTAGACAACACAACCTGAACACAAACTTCTTTATTTTATCCCTCATGCTAGAAACCATCTTTAGAGCATACAAAAATAATAGGTGAAACTTTAAGGCATATTCCTTGACTAATATCTTCCTTTGCTTTAGGTTAACAAACTCTTTTTCCTTAGCTTCCCTGTCACACCCCTTTTTGCACGCGTACTCCAAAACATGGAATATTTTTAAGTTTGAAAGGGTTTAATTATTTTAAGTGACAAGAAATAAAAATTTGCTTCGAAAAAGGGATTATTTGCATTTTTTTAGTCAGAGTCGCCACTTGACATAATCCGGTGTGTCAAGTCACCTTTGGAAAATCCTTTTCGAAACCATTTGACTCTTAAACCAGTTTGCGTACAGAGATTCCGGGTAAGGAATTCTGTTAACCGAGGGGAAGGTGTTAGGCACCCCTCGATCCCGTGGTTCGACCACGGTCTCTTGGTAGATTGTATCGACTATTTTCGCATTATGGAATGTATAAATCACACAAAAGAACACAAAATAATAAAATAAGACAGTCCAAAAATGTAAAATTCCAGTCCAATTATACAGTCCGAAAAATAGAAAAATACGAAAATATAAATTCTAATCTAAAACTAAATCTAAGCTCCAATGTCCTACCCGACGCCGCGGGCCTTCATCACGATCATTTTTTGTCAACATGATACGTCGGGGCATTCCCCAGTAAATAAATACAAGTGATCTCGGGACATTCCCCGGCTAAATAAATACATCTAAATTAGATACGACAGACTAGGAAGAAACATTCACATGCACATTCTAACATTCAACAAAACACTTATTCCTAAATTTTGCCTACCCGAACCTACGATTGCCTACCCGTTTGACTTACCATGATACTATCACGAAATTGGTAATTACACGTGAAAGTAACAATAACGACGAATCAAAAACAACAACAAATCAAAATTAATCCTAATTCACTTTAATGATTTTTTTTGATTATTATTATTATTATTCCGCGCCCCGAATTCCATTTAAACTACATAATTAATGCATGCTTGATTTTTAATCACATCTCATAATCCGAAATCCAACATCAAACATAACACAAATAACGAGGATTCAAACCAAACACACGACAAATAAATCATTCACATCCACAACATCAATAAGAAGTCAAAATAAATTAAAGATTCGGTTAGAAGAAATGGACCTCGATGAAATTAATCCTTGTCGATAATAAAGAAATCCAAAGACCAAAATACTCGACCGGAGAACCTCACCACGAGTAAACCAAACTTGGTGTTAGAATAATAAACCGGACAACTCCAAAACGTAGATCGGGATCCGAGGAGTTCCGGTGACAGAAAAACGGGCGGAGAACCGCGACTGGTTGCGGCGGCTGGCGGTGGTCCAGCTAGCCGGATCTGGTCTGACGGCAGCGGATCTGGCAGTGGTTCGGAGATGGCGTCGGCCGAAGCTCCGGTCAATCGCCGCGGATTCTTTTTTTTTTTTTTTTTTTAGTTTTGGGGAGAGAGAGTTGATAGAGAGAAGGAAAATATGGTGGTGTTGTGGTGGTCGGTCCCCGACCGACGGCGAAGCGGTGGTGGACGTTTAAATTTTTATTTTTATTTTTTAAGAGAGGAAGAGAGAGAGTGAGTTTTTTGAGAGAGAGTTTTTGAGAGAGTGTTGAGAGATTGTTGAGAGATGAGAGATTTTTTTTTTTTGTGTTCTTGTTGTTAGAGAATGGAAGAATTTTTTGGTGTATGTGTATTATTGTTGTTGTGAATGGAGATGAGAATAAGAGAGTGGGGGGTGGGGTAAATGTTAGGTAGTGGGTAGTGGGTGGGTATGAGGATGATGTTGGGAGTGGGTGGTTGGGTAGTGGTGAGTATGATGATTATGTTGGGAGTGGGTGGGTATGATGATGATGTTGGGAGTGGGTGGTTGGGTAGTGGTGAGTATGATGATTATGTTGGGAGTGGGTGGGTATGATGATGATGTTGGGATTGGGTGGTTGGGTAGTGGGTATATTTTATTGGATAGGAGGTAGGAGGGAAAGGTAAAAATGAGTAGAAATTAATATTTGGGCGGACAAAATTACGTGTCTACAACATGCCCCCTTTGAATGTAAACACGCAGTGTTTTCAGGCAAAGAAGTAGACAACGAGACAGAATTTTGTCCCGACCATTATTCAAAGAAGAAACAGAAGAAAGAAAGACTATCGGGTCTTGTATTTGGACAGCCTACCCACCCAAGTTATGAGGAAATCAAGTCACGGGTATTTCAATGGCTTGGAAGAGGAGTGGACTATACCGAGTTGGAGAGTCGAGTGAGGTTCCGTCGAGGTTCCGGTCTACAGCTCTGCTATTACATCAAAATGAAAATTAAAAGCTAAAACATAAAGGAAATTACAAAAATCCTATTTATACAGCTTTTGTTGGCTCTTGACTTGACTTTTATCACCCTTTTCTTCAGGCGGGCTCCTGACTTGCAATTTCTTCCAACTTGTTGCTTGACTTTCATTTCTTCACCCTATTCTGCAGGCGGGCTCCTGACTTGTTATTTCATCACCCTGTTCTTCAGGCGGGCTCTTGACTTGCTATTTCATCACCCTGTTCTTCAGGAGGGCTCCTGACTTGCTATTTCATCACTTTGTAGCTATGTTTTCAACTTCTTCACCTTGTTCTGCAGGCGGGATCCTGAAATCACATCAAAACTAAAAAGAGAATTATCCCAAACAAATATTATTATAAAAAGGTTTTATTTGCCAGAAAAGTAAAATTTCAAAAACAGAAATTGAATTTTTGCCCCAGTTTATCATCAGAAGACTTTTTGGAAAAGTCACATCATACCTACTTGCATGTTGTAATGATGAATCAAGACTCTGACTAAGAAATCTTTAGAGTAAAATTAAATAACCAAGACTAGGAAGTGCATCTCCTAAGAATTAATAGTGAGGGATTCTAACTAGAAAGTGCGTCTTCTAAAGATGCAAGTTAATAGTGTGTTACCAGTTAATAGTGTGTTATCTAAAAATAAAAACTAGCAAGGAAATGCGTCTCCTAAGTATTAAGTGCAACGACTCGACTAGAAACTGCATCTTCAAGAAATCAAGATTCACGTTAGGAAGTGCATTACCTAAAAAAAAATGCAGATTCGAATTATCCAATAAAGAAAGTGCATCTCCTTACCGATGTTGCTTGCATTATCAAAACAAGGAAGTGTGTTTCCTTACCAATGCTGCTTGAATTATCAAAACAAGGAAGTGCTTTTCCTCACAATTGTTGCTTGAATTACCAAAACAAAGGCAGTGCGTCTCCTTACCAATGATGCTGGAATTACCCAAATAAGGAAGTGTGTCTCCTTATAAATGTCTCTTGAATTGTTTAAACAAGGAAGTGAGTCTCCTTACAAATGTTTCTTGAATTACTCAAACAAGGAAGTGCGTCTCCTTACAAATGTTGCTGGATTACCCAAATGAAGAAGTAAAATCACTGAACTGAAAAATAAAATCCCATTTTGTAGGAGGGTCCTGAATAGAAAGTAAAATCCCATTTTGCAGGAAGGTCCTGAACAAAAAATAAAATCCCATTTTCCAGGAGGGTCCTGTACAGAAAGAAAAATCCCATTTTGCAGGAGGGTCCTGAACATAAAAATAAAATCCCATTTTCCAGGAGGGTCCTGAACAGAAAGTAAAATCCCATTTTCCAGGAGGGTCCTGAACATAAAATAAAATCCCATTTTCCAGAAGGGTCCTGAACATAAAGTAAAATCCCATTTTCCAGGAGGGTCCTGAACATAAAATAAAATCCCATTTTCCAGGAGGGCCCTGAACAGAAAGTAAAATCCCATTTTCCAGGAGGGTCCTGAACATAAAATAAAATCCCATTTGGCAGGAGGGTCCTGAGCAGAAAGTAAAATCCCATTTGGCAGGAGGGTCCTGAACAGAAAGTAAAATCCCATTTGGCAGGAGGGTCCTGAACAGAAAGTAAAATCCCATTTGGCAGGAGGGTCCTGATCAGAAAGTAAAATCCCATTTGGCAGGAGGGTCCTGAGCAGAAAGTAAAATCCCATTTGGCAGGAGGGTCCTGAGCAGAAAGTAAAATCCCATTTGGCAGGAGGGTCCTGAGTAGAAAGTAAAATCCCATTTGGCAGGAGGGTCCTGAGCAGAAAGTAAAATCCCATTTGGCAGGAGGGACCTGAGCAGAAAGTAAAATCCCATTTGGCAGGAGGGTCCTGAACAGAAAGTAAAATCCCATTTGGCAGGAGGGTCCTGAACAGAAAGTAAAATCCTATTTGGCAGGAGGGTCCTGAGCAGAAAGTAAAATCCCATTTGGCAGGAAGGTCCTGACCAGAAAGTAAAATCCCATTTGGCAGGAGGGTCCTGAGCAGAAAGTAAAATCCCATTTGGCAGGAGGGTCCTGAACAGAAAGTAAAATCCTATTTGGCAGGAGGGTCCTGAACAGAAAGTAAAATCCCATTTGGCAGGAGGGTCCTGGATAGAAAGTAAAATCCCATTTGGCAGGAGGGTCCTGAAGAGAAAGAAAAATCCCATTTTCCAGGAGGGTCCTGAACATAAAGTAAAATCCCATTTTCCAGGAGGGTCCTGAACATAAAATAAAATCCCATTTTCCAGGAGGGCCCTGAACAGAAAGTAAAATCCCATTTTCCAGGAGGGTCCTGAACATAAAATAAAATCCCATTTGGCAGGAAGGTCCTGAGCAGAAAGTAAAATCCCATTTGGCAGGAGGGTCATGAACAGAAAGTAAAATCCCATTTGGCAAGAGGGTCCTGAACAGAAAGTAAAATCCCATTTGGCAGGAGGGTCCTGAATAGAAAGTAAAATCCCATTTGGCAGGAGGGTCCTGAACAGAAAGTAAAATCCCATTTGGCAGGAGGGTCCTGAGCAGAAAGTAAAATCCCATTTGGCAGGAGGGTCCTGAACAGAAAGTAAAATCCCATTTAGCAGGAGGGTCCTGAACAGAAAGTAAAATCATATTTGGCAGGAGGGTCCTGAACAGAAAGTAAAATCCCATTTGGCAGGAGGGTCCTGAGCATAAAGTAAAATCCCATTTGGCAGGAGGGTCCTGAACATAAAATAAAATCCCATTTTCCAGGAGGGTCTTGAACATAAAGTAAAATCCCATTTTCCAGGAGGGTCCTGATCATAAAATAAAATCCCATTTTCCAGGAGGGTCCTGAACATAAAATAAAATCCCATTTTCCAGGAGGGTCCTGAACATAAAGTAAAATCCCATTTTACAGGAGGGTCCTGAACATAAAATAAAATCCCATGGATGTGCATTTCCAATGGTAGCTGAATCAAGTGAAACGAATTTGCCCCTGTTTCAATAAAGAAAATTTGTCAGTTAAAACTTAGTGGTAGTTTGCAGCATTTGGCTTTCCAGGCATTTGCTCTAGTGTTCATTCCCTTCATTTGGTTTCAAATTGCTGACACTTGCCCCTGCTTTGTCGTGTCATTGACCTAAACTCAGATCATTAGGAGTGACTCCAAAATAACCACAGTATCTCTGCTTTGTCATGCTTCTCAGATAAATCCTTCAAACCTTTGTGTTTTATAAGTTCACAATTATGCCTCTTTCATATGCTGACTTTGTCTTGCATTGTGCAATTTCAGAAGTTGGTGGCCAGTTTTGAATTCTTTTCTCACTTGTTTTGATATGGACTTGACTCAAAAACTAGAAAAAAATGACAATGACTTTTATTTGGACCACTGACTCAAGAAAACAAAATAAAATAAAGAGAAGAAAGAAAAGACAATGAGTGTCCCCATTTCAAACAAAGAAATGACAAATTTTCTAAAAATGACAGTCAACTCTGATGATTATGCCATGCCTTTTGGATTAGGCTACCTGATCTTTCCATCCAATCTCTCTACCAATTATTGGTGAGTTAATGGACTTGAAACTGAGTTGTTTCCTTAGACCAATTGCATTCAGACCTCATTCGGCTAGTGACATTTTGTAGGGTCTTTTTCTTAGCTCAGCCTTGTCTTATGGCGTCTGTGAGGGTTTTTACAAATGAGACTCTCTTAGTCTCATTTCTCCCAACTCACAATCGTCTCACTGTGCCCGTAAGGGTTTTCACCAATAAGACTCTCTCTTTTCTTTCTTCTTTTTTTTTTTTTTAATCTCTCTCAACTTACTATCGCCTTACGGTGCCCATAAGGGTTTTCACCAATAAGACTCCCTCATTTTTATTTCTCTCTTGATTCCTTGGGCTGAGGAAGGCAGGTAGTTCCCAAATACATCAGCATATCCCTTGCATGCTTGCCTTAACATCCCCAAAGATTGATCTGAAGGTCTTTTCTTTGGTTGTAACTTGGCTTTTGGATAGGGTTAGAAGAAAGGATGGCGTGAGGCCCAAATGATACTTGAAGTGGGTTAGGACTTACAACTTTTGGAATCGACTCAAACAATGAGGATTAACTCATGCCCCAGTTTTTTTGACTGGATGATTCTAAATTATTTATTTGGTTGGACCGAGCCCTTAGTAGGGCAGCCTACGTATCTCACCCCTGAGGGAGGAGAATCAGGTCATGCGTAGTTCTGGCAGCTTGCCCTTTTGCTGTGACCTGATTTTTCTTTTCTTTTTTTTTATTCGCTCTTTTCACTTCGCGATTTTTTTTAGCTCTATTTTCTTGACACTCTTTTTTGGAAACATTTTTATCTTTTTTTTTTTTTTTGTAACTTCTGACTTTATCTTTTTCCTTGACACTATTCTTTGAACTTTGCGTACTCTATCTTGATTCCAAAAGAGGGGTATGAAAGAAAATAACACTAAGGTTCAAATCGGGTAAACAAAGGATGACACAGTGTTTGGATAGCAGAATGAAATGCCTTTATCATATCAATCCTTGAGAATGCAAGTATATAGCATGCAATGTGAAAGTAAACAACCAATATCACATACAACACAAACTTGCCTCGAACATGTGTTTCACCTCTTTTTATATACTTGTCAAAGATACAACTCTACCTTTGTTATGCATCTCTCACATCGAGTGATTTATGCTTCTGTGGAGCTGATTATCTTCTTCTTAACCTTGATATAGGAATCACACGTCCACCATTTGACCTAATTGGGACTTGCCTTTCATCGATGACCAAATTGTTCTAGTGATTCTCAAAATAATTGCCTTAACTTGTCACCAAATATCTCAGCACTCTATCTATTTTCTCATATGCTCTCTTTTTCTAACTTTAACCCTCTGATTCAATGTTCATGCTTAAACTGAATTTTAAGATCTGGCTGAAAATTTCACTAGCATGTCATATCACTAGAGTTAACACAAAATGTACTATGTAAAGAAAACAAACAAACAACATATATTTAAAACACAAAGAAAAATAGGACACTTCATTTAGTTGAAACAAAAGATAGAAGGATTTGAATATAAAAAAAAACAAAAGGACAAAACAAGATAAATCCCGAACTACAACCCTGAGATAGTTCGGATAGTAGAAAATAAAACAAAACAAACTACCAAACCTCTTCCTAGTAGGGAGAGGGGTGACTTCTCAATTGCTCAGCCCGACATCTTAGCCACTGGTTTGCATATCAGCATGGCTAGAGCTTTCCTCACTGTCAGATCTGTACCATGTTTGATTTATCTTGAATCATCTTTTCAATTTCTCTTTTCAAAGCATGACAATCTTCAATACTCTGACCATGCGACTCTCCAATGGGTGTGAAGTTATCTTTCGCCTTCTGTCTCATTTCATTATTTAGCTTCAATTAAAAACAAGGCCTAGAAGGGCTTTGGTATGTACGTGGAGTTGGAAGATGACTCGACAGAGTTGGCGCACGCCAGTGTGGGTAAGACGAAGGTTGAACATAAGGTTGCCAATTATACACTTGATATGGAGGTGGTGGAATGGGATATAATGGATTTTGGTAAATATTCAGTGGAGCTTGGGCATAAAATTGGGTTTCAGCCTGTGGGTAACGATGGTAGGGTCCTCTTATCCATGCCTGTCCTCCAACTGTAATGGCAGATGCATCTTCCACATTCTCATTCCCCGAACTCCCTATCTGATTAGTGACAACTTGGTATCCATGTTGGCCATAACTTCCTCTGTGACTTGGAGCAATATGGAGGATCAGTCAAGATGCCACAAACCAACCAGAACAGTTTTTTTTTTTCAAAAGATCATCGAACCCAAGAAGGGCGCCTACGTATCTCACCCCCGAAAGGGGAGAATCAGGTGTGCGTAGTTCGTGTAGCCGTGCCAAGATGACCAATTCAACTCTCTTTCTCTTTTTTTTTTCAAAAATCTTTTTTTTTTTCATTTTTAGGCTTAATATCCTTATGCAAAATGAAAACTATGACTAACAAGGAAAAAAAATCTTTCGATTTGATTTTTTTTGAATTTCATAGGAACATGAAACTTGAAACTATCAAAGAAAAATCTTTTTGTATTTTTTTTTTAGAGATGTATATGAAACACCTACTCTAAATGAAGAGTGAAGAAAATCTTTTTTTTTTTGAATTTTCAGATTTCTGTACAAAATGAAATCTATGATTACAGAAAAAATATTTTTGGATTTTTTTTTTATTTTGAATTTTATGCGAAAAATGAAACCTGAACCTATTAAAAGAAAATATTTTTTTGTTTTTTTTCTTTTAAAGACGTATATGAAACGCCTACTCTAAATGGAGAGTGAAGAAAATCTTTTTGGATTTTTAAAATAAGATCAACCAAAAATGAACCTTACGACTATTGAGGAAAGTAATTTTTTTTTTTTTTAAGATGTGTATGAAACACCTACTCTAAATAAAGAGTGAAGAAAATCATTTTTTTTTGAAATTTTTAAATAAGATCCCCGAACCAACAATAGGCTGCCTACGTATCTCACATCCCGAAAGAGGAGAATCAGGGGTGCGTAGTTCGTCCAGATTGGACAATTAATGCTCAATAAATAAATTGACCCTAACTTAAGAGACACACTCAAAAAGACTTTTTTTTTTTTTTAATTAGACGCTTTAACCAAGACTGACACCACCAAATATACAGAAAAATCTTTTAGGTATTTTTGTTTTTGACAACTAAGTATAAAAGGCAAACAAACTTCTCCTTTTTTTTTTTTCACTTTTACGGTATTTTGAGTAGACAAATGCAAAACATAAAAAATTCTTTTTGAATTTTTGGATTGTGAAAAACAAAAGCCATAAAGAATTCTAAAATAAACTATGAAATTCCTCTCCCCTTTTTTTTTTCTTTTCGACTCACTTTGTTATTTTTTTTTTTTCCACTTTTTCGTTTTTGCTTACACACCTTACTCCTAACAATTTTATTTTATTTTTATTCTTTTTTTTTTTTTAACCTGTCCGTCAAATGACCTCGTTACCCTTAAAAATGCAATAGTTAGCACGTATGGATGCTTTAAAGGTGAGTCTCCTAGAAAGGACCATGTAGGCCCCACTAGGTCTCAATATGATGCACATAAGAATGACCTATAGGCTGACCTACGTTGTGGTTTACTAACAAGGCCGTTCGGGGGAGCATATGGTCAATAGTGGCTGCTTTGCTTTCCACCTACTCCATACATCCAACGGCTCCCCCCCTAAAATAAAGGTGACTCAACTAAAATTCGTGCGCACGACGTGCGCTCCGAGACTTGTTGCAGAAAGAAGGCTGGGGTGTGGACTCATAATGACAGATATAAAGCGGTAACACATAGGATAAATAATATAAACAAAGAGCACGAAAAGCACAAAAGTGAATAACACTAACAATAACCAAAAACAATGTTTATACACTCGTAATGCCAAATAAAGCCGATACGACTCCAAAAATAGCTCGAATTCTGAAAACTTATTTGTATCCCCAGCAGAGTCGCCAGAGATGTCACACCCCTTTTTGCACGCGTACTCCAAAACATGGAATATTTTTAAGTTTGAAAGGGTTTAATTATTTTAAGTGACAAGAAATAAAAATTTGCTTTGAAAAAGGGATTATTTGCATTTTTTTATTCAGAGTCGCCACTTGACATAATCCGGTGTGTCAAGTCACCTTTGGAAAATCCTTTTCGAAACCATTTGACTCTTAAACTAGATTGCGTACAGAGATTCCGGGTAAGGAATTCTGTTAACCGAGGGGAAGGTGTTAGGCACCCCTCGATCCCGTGGTTCGACCACGGTCGCTTGGTGGATTGTATCGACTATTTTGGCATTATGGAATGTATAAATCACACAAAAGAACACAAAATAATAAAATAAGACAGTCCAAAAATGTAAAATTCCAGTCCAATTATACAGTCCGAAAAATAGAAAAATACGAAAATATAAATTCTAATCTAAAACTAAATCTAAGCTCCAATGTCCTACCCGATGCCGCGGGCCTTCATCACGATCATTTTTTGTCAACATGATACGTCGGGGCATTCCCCGGTAAATAAATACAAGTGATCTCGGGACATTCCCCGGCTAAATAAATACATCTAAATTAGATACGACAGACTAAGAAGAAACATTCACATGCACATTCTAACATTCAACAAAACACTTATTCCTAAATTTTGCCTACCCGAACCTACGATTGCCTACCCGTTTGACTTACCATGATACTATCACGAAATTGATAATTACACGTGAAAGTAACAATAACGACGAATCAAAAACAACAACAAATCAAAATTAATCCTAATTTACTTTAATGATTTTTTTTGATTATTATTATTATTTTTTCGCGCCCCGAATTCCATTTAAACTACATAATTAATGCATGCTTGATTTTTAATCACATCTCATAATCCGAAATCCAACATCAAACATAACACAAATAACGAGGATTCAAACCAAACACACGACAAATAAATCATTCACATCCACAACATCAATAAGAAGTCAAAATAAATTAAAGATTCGGTTAGAAGAAATGGACCTCGATGAAATTAATCCTTGTCGATAATAAAAAAATCCAAAGACCAAAATACTCGACCGGAGAACCTCACCACGAGCAAACCAAACTTGGTGTTAGAATAATAAACCGGATAACTCCAAAACGTAGATCGGGATCCGAGGAGTTCCGGTGACAGAAAAACGGGCGGAGAACCGCGACTGGTTGCGGCGGCTGGCGGTGGTCCAGCTAGCCGGATCTGGTCGGACGGCAGCGGATCTGGCAGTAGTTCGGAGATGGCGTCGGCCGGAGCTCCGGTCAATCGCCGCAGATTCTTTTTTTATTTTATTTTTTTAGTTTTGGGGAGAGAGAGTTGATAGAGAGAAGGAAAATATGGTGGTTTTGTGGTGGTCGGTCCCCGACCGGCGGCGAAGCGGTGGTGGACGTTTAAATTTTTATTTTTATTTTTTAAGAGAGGAAGAGAGAGAGTGAGTTTTTGAGAGAGTGTTGAGAGATTGTTGAGAGATGAGAGATTTTTTTCTTTTTTTTGTGTTCTTGTTGTTAGAGAATGGAAGAATTTTTTGATGTTTGTGTATTATTGTTGTTGTGAATGGAGATGAGAATAAGAGAGTGGGGGGTGGGGTAAATGTGAGGTAGTGGGTAGTGGGTGGGTATGATGATGATGTTGGGAGTGGGTGGTTGGGTAGTGGTGAGTATGATGATTATGTTGGGAGTGGGTGGGTATGATGATGATGTTGGGAGTGGGTGGTTGGGTAGTGGTGAGTATGATGATTATGTTGGGAGTGGATGGGTTTGATGATGATGTTGGGATTGGGTGGTTGGGTAGTGGGTATATTTTATTGGATAGGAGGTAGGAGGGAAAGGTAAAAATGAGTAGAAATTAATATTTGGGCGGACAAAATTACGTGTCTACATTCCCTCAACTCATAAAGAAAGAAATAGTATCGAAAAGCATTAGAGTAATAATCCCACAAAGATAACTCTAAAACTTCACCCATTGCCTGATACAATTCCTTGGACAATTGGTATGCTATGTCCTTCAGCTGGTAGACAGAAAACACCATACCCTCCATACTTATGGCATGCATAACATGAAAAATCTTTTCCATCTCATCATGAAAAATTTAAGGATCCTCCTAAACCTTTACACCAATAAAGGTTAGAGTATTGACTCGACCCTCTCTGGTTCCATGTCATAAATGGCATCCCAAGTTTGACCAGGACCAGAGACCACCCCTATTACCCAACCAAACCTCCAGCCACCTAGCCTGAGTTGGCTGAATTTTGAACATTTAACAACATAGGGTAACTTCTCACCTAAAGACTCCGGGATAAGATCACAATCGTGACCAACCTAACCGAGACTAACCATCCCATACCAGTAATCTAACTATACCAAGACATACAAAAACAAGGGTCATAAACTAATCCATAACCAAGGATATTCTCAAACATAATATAATTATTCCTAAAATGAAATATGATGGAAAAGTAAGAAATTATATCTGATGATACCAGTCTTCAAGATTATTCCTATGCCAAGATGGATACCGATACTGATCCCACCCACACCAATCCATAGAAGTACCACAAATCCTCTAACCAAAAGAGTAATGAAATCTGGTTGGGACATGCCCTCAACCATAGCCAAAACCAATATCAAAAATAAAGATAAAATATCTAGAAATATCCACAACATGAAATGATGCCTTTCGAAAGGATGGAAGCTCATCACTTCAGTCCAAATATTGTCCCTAGGTCAATATCTATGTCGGAGGAATAGAACGGTCGGTTCCTACATAGCATGGGTATACAACTGCCAGTAGACAGGTTTAGCGAGTGACCACTAGCGTGATCTAATGGTAAAGATAAAATAATGCCATTTATGAAACCAAGTAAAACAATCCATATGCACACAACCATACATATATAAATAACCATGCCGGGAAAATTGATTGGGTTTAGCATACCTTTAAAATATTTACCTGGGCTGTGTAGCTTTGCTGTCATAATCCACTCATGGGCTATACAAGTTTAGTTGTCCCTGTGGAAAGGGCCCCAATGCGTGTAGCTGCACAACCAGGAAAGTATCCCATGGGAGACTAGTACATCCCCCAAATAAAGTATGATATTATGAACACGGTCACCAAGACCAACCTCATAATGGAAAATGTGAGTTTCCAGTTTTGGTTCCCCCTGAACCTCTACCTTCTACGGCTTAGCTACACCTTCCCCATTATTGCCCATTTAAAACCAATTTCCAAATAACCAAACTATTATCCATTTATTAATGAAGGACTTTGATATTGGTATTGTCATACCAACACTTACTTGCAAGTATCATCCATAGCCAATGATTTTTAAGTTTAAAGGGACTTTCAAGTGCCTTTCCATTTACCATATTAAAACACTTGGAGAATTCCATGTTTACCACGAGAATAACCAATTAGCCTTTTACCATTCCAAGCCATTTAAACTGTGCATAATCCTTTTACCACGTTTAAAACATCTAATAGTTCCATTAAGTATAGTCAATGCAATGAACATATTTTATAAGTATTTTGTCGAACACATTGAGGGCATACTATGACCAAAACCAATTCCAATTACCATTAAACTATTCATATTCAATCCAATTGTCCAAAACTACCATTAATGCATATAAAATCATAATTAGGACCATGGGAAACCATAACCAACCTTTTAATATAAAAAACCCTAAATCATATTTGAAAGCCAAAATCATATAATAGTAAAACCATGAAAAGATTCATATAATCCATGCCTTCAAGTAAAATTAACAATGAAGGAAGAGAACACGCCTTAAACGAAGATGATGACAGAAAAAAATCACCAAGACAAGCCCCAAATTGATCCTTTAACCGAAACACTAAGCTTCCTAGCCCAAAACCTCTTGAGAGAATTATGAAGTATTTAGGAAGAGTTTCTAAGTGTTAATGAATAGAACAATAGGGTAAATAACCTTCCAAGTAGGTTAGAAGTTATGGGACCCTATTAGGATAAATAGGGAAATATCTAGAATACCCCCACTTATGTTGAACAAAAATCCCATCACAAGGATACAACTGACCTATACGAGTCGTACCCTCCTATACGACCAGTATCCTGAACCTCAACTGTTGGACCAAACCGTGTTGAATATATGAATCATCCAATGAATTCATAACCTCAACATACAATCATTTTCCTTGACCCATCTCCCTAACAGAATAACATACCAAGATTATTGAACACTGTCTACCATATGAGTCCTTGGTATAGTTTGTAGCGTGGCTTATGGTTTATGGTGAGTCACCCTTACTCAGATCCAATCTAAGTAAGCTAGTCTAAGATTAAGTTAAGGAACTAAATGATCTGTAACCACCAATACAACTCGTACCCCTAAGTCGTATGCATTCAGTAACAAAAATCCATCCCATTAACCAACACTGATCAGTAGATGACTGGACCATACCATATGTACCCTAATTTACATCTCATACCCATGAGTCATCTTGGGTCCAGAGACTAGGATTCCAAGAAATATTTTATGGTCCAAAAATGAAGGTGTTTCAGTCTATCTCACTAGGAACAATTGTCCCCTAATTACAGATAAGGTAGGGGTAACCACATGCATAAGGCATTTGCATTATAAAATATATTCCCAATCTATTAGAAAGTTCAAAAACCAAAAGTCAAAGATGTTAATCTTTCCTTTAACAAACTTAGAAAATAAAGATGTGTTGGTGACACATACCTTCCGCAAGAATCCTAAGAGCAGAAAATACATGCAGATATTTGGACTTTATGTCCTCTTCTGCTTCCCAAGTACCTTCTTCTACCTTATGGTTTCTCCAAAGACACTTAACCAAAACTACATCCTTGGTCCGCAACCGACGAACCTGCTTATACAAGATCTTAACTGGGACCTCTTCATAAGACAGAAAATTAGTGAGATCCAATCCTTCCAAAGAAACAACCGAAGAAGAATCACCAATGTACTTACTCATCATAAAGACATAAAAGATAAGATAAACCAAGCTCAATCTAGAAGGAAACTCCAGATCAAAAGTAATATTACCAACTCTCCACAAAATCTCATAAGGACCTACATATCGGGGACTGAACTTCCCCTTCTTGCCAAACTGCACTACTCCCTTCAAGGTTGATACCTTAAGGAAAACCTTATCCCCAACTTCAAATTCCAAGTCTCTATGCCTAACATCTGTATAGGACATTTAGCAACTTTGGGAAGAATTAATCCTATCTCGTATCACCTTTATCTTCTCTATAGCATCGTAGACCAAATTAAAACCAAACATCTCTACCTCACCAAACTCAAACCAACCAATATGAGATCTACACTTCCTACCATACAATGCCTCAAAGGGCGCTATGCCAATACTAGAATCATAACTATTGTTGTAAGAAATCTCAACCAAAGGTAGATGCTCAACCCAATTGCCATCATAATCATTCACACGTGGCCGAAGAATATCCGCCAATATCTGAATGTTCTCTCTGCTTGACCATCAATCTACAGATAGAAAATAGTACTCAGACTTACCTTAGTCCCCAACCTTCTCTAAAAAACTACTATAAAAGAAACATAATCTGCGTGTCGCAATCAAAAATAATCAAAGCAGGAACCCCAGGAAGCTTCACAATCTCCTGAAGATACCGATTAGTATAATCCTCCACTAAGAAGGTAGTCTGTACTAGCGAAAAGTGTGCAGACTTAGTCATCCTATCCACAATGATCCAAATCGAATCACACTAATTCCATGACAGAGGAATACCAATAACAAAGTCTATATTGCTCACTTCCCACTTCCATTCGGGCAAATAAATTTCTTTATACAACCCTCTTGGCCTTATGCGTTCAACCTTAACTTATTGATACACCATGCACTTAGGTATAAAATCAACCACATCCCTCTTCTTGTCATTCCACCAATACATCTCCTTGATATCATGATATATCTTAGCTAAGCCAGGATGAACAACATTGTGCGACTTATGCACCTCAACCAAAATTCTTTGTCGCAACTAATAAACATCAGTAACACATAACTTCCCTTGGTACCCTAAAGTACCATAACCACCGATCTCAAACAACATTAGCTTTTGCCCACCAACGTTACTCTTATTTTTATCAACATAGGACCTAACACTTTCTTCTTCTTAATCTCTGCAACAAGAGAGGATCGAACACTTATTCCAATACCACACCCCCATCCTTTAAGTCGAAGAGGCGAACCTTAAGATTAGCCGAGTGGTGAATATCCTTCGCCAATTCCTGTTTTTCTTCCTCTACATGAGCCACACTCTCCATGAATAATCTACCAATAAGATCAGTAACCATATTTGCCTTACCTGGGTGATAAGGAAGACTCATATCATAATCTTTGAGAAGCTCAAGCCATCTCCTCTACCTGAGATTAAGTTATTTCTTGGTGAACACAAACTGTAGCCTCTTATGAACAGAAAATATATCCATGTGAACGCTATACAAATAATATCACCATATTTTAAAAGCAAACACAACCTCTAATAGCTCCAAATCATGAGTAGAATAATTTCTCTTATGTATCTTCAACAGCCTGGAAGCAGAGGTAATGACCTTCCTGCGCTGCATCAACACACAACCAAGACATACCCAAGATACATCGTAATAAACCACGAACCCTTCATTGCCTTTTGGCAAAGTCAAAATTAGAGCTAAAGTTAACTTATCCTTTAACTTGTCAAAACTCCCTTAATAAGCATTTGAAAAAGAAATATTGACCTTCTTGTTAGTTAACTTAGTCAAAGCAGCAACTATTGAGAAAAAGATTTCCATAAATCGCCTATAATACCCGATGAAAACTTACAAACACTTAATGTTAGATAGATTCGTAGGTCAAGGCCACCTCTTCACCACAGAAACCTTTTGCGGATCCACCATGATCCTTTCACTAGAAATAATATGACCCAAGAAAGTCACAACATTCAACTGAAACTCATACTTGGAGAACTTGGAATACAACTGTTATTCCTTTAAGGTTTGCAATACCACTCGGAGGTGATTAGAATGATTCACTCTGCTCTTTGAATAAACAAGAATATCATCAATGAACATAATAATAAAGAGATCCAAATACTGATGAAAAACTTTCTTAATCAAATCCATAAACATCATTGGAGCACTAGTTAATCCAAATAACATAACCAAAAACTCAAAGAGTCCATATCGAGTATGAAAATCCATGTTAGGGATATCTACCTCCCTAATTTTTAGCTGATGGTACCCAGATTGATTTCTATCTTAGAAAAGAATTTGGCTCTTTGCAACTGGTCAAACAGATCATCTATCCTTATAAGATTATATTTGTTCTTGACTGTCACCTTATTTAGCTTTCTATAGTCAATGCACATCTGAAGGAAACCATCCTTCTTGCATACAAACAACACTAATGTACTCCAAGGAGATATACTAGGATAAATAAACCCCTTATCCAGAAGATCCTTAAGTTGCTCTTTGAGTTCTCTTACCTTAGCCAGAGTTATTCTATATGGAGTAATAGAAATTTGATGACTGTCCAGAATTAGATCGATACCAAACTCTATTTCCCTATCTAGAGGAACACCAGGAAGATTATCCATAAAGAACGCTAAAAACTCATAAACCACAGGAATTAACTGGAAAAAAGGACCTTCTAAGTTAGAATCTTTAACCTGGGCCATATGATAAAGACAACCTTTAGTAATCAACCTCTGAGCTCTAAGATAAGAAATAATCCTCCCCTTAGGAGCTAGAAAAACAACCTTCCACTCTATAATTAGCTCACTAGGAAAACTGAAGATAACCTTATGGGTCAGAAAATCCAAAGATGAATAACAAGAATATAACTAGTCCATCCCCAGAATTACATAAAAATCCACTATATACAAGTCAAACAGATCGACTAAGGTCTTCTTGCCACCAAAAGATAACACACACACCTATAGAGTCTCTTAAAAATAACCAAGTCACCTAATGGGCTATAAATACAAAAAGGATCTCAAATAACTTCTGAATTGAAATCAAAAAATACAACCACATAAGGAGTCACATATGAGAGAGTAGACCTTAGATCAAGTAAATAATATATGCCATGAGAGAAAAGCTATAACATACCAATAATGACATCAAGTGATGCCACAGATTCCTATTGAGATGCCAAAGAATACAACTTGTTCCGACCAACACTAAAACTAGTAGTAGTAAGATAATTAGATACCATACCACAAGGTGTAGGAGTAGAAGATGAAGACACAGGAATATTATTTGCCCTTGTAGCAACCTTATTGACTGGACAATCCTTGAGCCCATAGCCTTCCTGGCCACACTTGAAGAATTTGACCTTTTATTCATCATAATAACCTTGATGAGGATGACCAAAAAATGGACAAGGAGGGCACTAATAAATTAAATGACCTCTGTTTTCCTAGGATTGGTCACCCTGCACTCAAATATTTTCACCACTATGATGACGTTTGTCATTCAACTGGTAAGGAACACTAGAAAAAGGGAAGAAATCTAAACTCTTTCCTTTTTTTTCTTCAAGTATCCACCATTTCGACAACCTTGAGACTGAGCACCCCCTTAGTTAGAAAACTTGCTCCCCTTTCCTTGCCTATCCCCAAACTCTACCTGCTCCCTCTCCTTATCCTCTGACTACTACATATGAATAGTTAACTTAGAGATTTCCATATCTTTAATCAGCAAAGCAGTCTTGTTCTCTAAAATCAGATCTTGATCCAACCAAAAATTTTAGCACATATATCAGTCACTAAATTAGGAGCATACGTTGACAATTGATTAAAATTTAAGACATATTCCATGATAGACATTCTCCCCTACTTGAGGTTCACAAACTCTTCTATCTTTGTTTCCATCAACTCCTGGGGAAAGAAAAGACACAGAAAAACACCAAAGAATGCATCCCATAAGAATGACTCCTCCATATCTTCTCTATACCTATACCACTCTTCATACCACTAATATGCAACATCTTTGAGTTGATAAGCTGCAAATTTTACCCTTTCATATTGGTAGCCTACATAATCCAAAATATCTTCTCTATTTATGCAAGAAGCCTAATGGATTTTTCTCTACCTTCACTCCAAATAAATAGGAGAACTCATCTTCATAAATTTGCCAATCCTTGGGGCATCAGCAGGCAAAACACCCAACATATCCCACTCAACCTGAGCAGCAACCCATTTAGTAATATCAAGAATAGATGAATGGAATTCCTCATTACTCACCTTGCCATCAGGAGGACTAGTAGGAACTGTGGAACTCTAGAACAATCAGGGATATGACCGTGAGACTAAAGAGGAATCCCAGAAGTAGGATGCACCCCTTGAGCATTACCCAAAGATGTGATAGAAAAATTTCCTTGTGTTCCTAATTCACGTGGCATGATCTAAAAGAAGAACAAAAAAGAAATAGAGAAAATTCAAGGACTGGGACTCCAAACATAAAAATATAATACCAATAAAGTGAAGCATTCCTAAATGCCTTGTAGCCTCTCTCTTATGAGTGTGGCAAACTACATACCCCTAAATGAGACTCTAGTCAACATGACTTTATGGACTCCTAATTGACCATTAACCTAGGATCTGATACCAACTTAACATGACCTGCCTTGGGGCCGTATAGTAATGGGTGTCCTAAGTCCAACCAGGACCAGAGACCACCCCTGTTACCCAGCTAAACCTAATGAATCTGACATAATATCATAACCATGACCTACCCAACGGAGTTTAACCATCCTATACCAATGATCCAACTATCCCAAAAGGAGGGCCATAAACCCGTCCATAAATAAGGATGTTCCAAAACATAATATAACTAATCCTAAAATAAAATATAATGAAACAGTGAGAAATTATGTCTAATGAGGGTAGCCTCCCAGTATATTCTAATAACAAGGCTGAAACCTATACTTATCCCTCATATACCAACCCATAAAATTACCATAAAGCCTCTAAACAAAAGAGTAATGAGATATGGTTGGGACATTCCCCCAAACATAGACAAAAAAATATCAAAATAAAGTCAAAATGTCTAGAAATATCCATAATGTTAAATGATACCTTATAAAAGGATGGAATCTTACCACTTCTATCAAAATATTATCCCCTAGTCAATCACTATATAGAAGAAATAGAAAAGTCGGTTCTTGCATGGAGTGGGTATACAACCGCCAATAGATGAGGTTAGGGAGTAATTGCCAGCATGATCTCATGGTAAGGATATAATAATTTCATTTATAAAACCAAGTAAAATAATCCATATGCACATAACCATACATAGATAAATAACCATGGTTGGAAAAGGACAAGGTTTAGCATGCCTATAAAACCTTTACCTGGGTTGTGTAGATTTGTCGTCCTAAACCACCCATGGATATATGGGTTCAGTTTTCTCTACTGAAAGGGCCCCAATGCATGCATCCACATGATCAGGAAAGTATCTCGTGGGATGACTAGTATATCTCTCATATATAGTGTGATATCATACACATGGTCACCAAGACCAACCTCATATCAGCAAATATGAGTTTCTAGTTTTGGTCCCCCTAGGACCTCCACCTTCCATGACATTGCTACACTTCCCGCTATTATTTCCCAATTAAAACCAATTTCCAAGTAACAAAATCATTATACATTTATTAACCAAGGCCATTGATATTGGTATCGTCATACCAACCCTTACTTACTAGGATCACCTATAGACAAGAATTTATAGGTTTAAGGGGACTTCAAGTGCCCTTTTATTTACCATATTAAACCACTTGGGAGACTTCTATGTTCCCTACAACCATAACCAATTTGAGTTTTACCATTCTAAACCATTTAAACCATACATAATCCCTTTACCAAGTTAAAAACATGCAAGAGTTTCATTGGAAGTAGTCAATGCAATGAACATATCTTTGTAAGTATTTTGTCAAACATATTGGGGGGATAATTTGACAAAAACCAATTCCAATTACCATTAAGCCATTCCCACTCAATCCAGTTATCAATAACCACCATTAATTAATATAAAATCGCAATTAAAACAATGGGGAACCATAACCAATCATTTAATATCAAAATCCCCCAAATCATATTTGAAAACCAAAATCATGTAATAGTAAAACCATCAAAACATTTATATAAACCATGCCTTTAAGTAAAATTAACAATGAGGGAGAAGAACATTCCTTAAACAAAGATGACGATGGAATGAAATCACCAAGACAAGCCCCAAATTGTTGTTTTGTTTAAACCTTATATTCCCTTGCCAAAAAGCGCTTGAGTGAACTATGAAGTGTTTAAGAAGTGTTTTTAAGTGTTATTGAATAGAATAATAGGGTAAATATCCTCCCAAGGAGGTTAGAAGTCATGGTACCCTATTAGGATAAGTATGGTAATGTCCAAAATAGACACCACTTAAGTTGCACCAAAATCCCGTAATAGGGATACGACTGACCCACACGAGTTATACCGTCCGATACAATTGGTATCCATCACTTATATCCTAAAACTCCACCCATGGACCAAATACTTTATAGTTTATGAATCATCCAATCAAGTCGTAACCACAACATACGATCCATATCCATCACTCGTATCCCTAGAAGAATAAAATATCAGGAGGATTGAACATTGTCTACCATATGAGTCACTGGTATGATTCTTAACCTAGCTTAGAGCTCATAGTTTTCCACTTGTACTTAGATCCAACCAAAGTAACCAAGTCTAACATTACGTTAAGGAACCGAATGATCTGCAACCACAATTGTGACTCAAACTCATAAGTTGTATCCATTCACTAACCAAAATACATCCCACCAACCAACACTATTCAGTGTATAACTAGACCATACCATTAATACCCCAACATACGGCTCGTACCCCAGAGTCATATTTGTTTTAGAGACCAGAGTTCTAGAAAATATTCTAAGGTCCAAAAACAAAGGTGTTTCAAGGGTTCAACCTCATAAACAGGCAACCCTTGTCACCTCGAAAGATAGAGTAATAGGAATACCATGCTCTGACTGAGTAGCTACCAACTATGCCAATATGTGAATTGAATGATGAAAATTAACATTCATCACTTCAGCCAGAGGAGTCTAATATAGACAAGAGGGAATCGGTGACACATCAAAACAATAAGGAATTAGACCCCTAGAGTATATCCCGTCAACATTGTACCCAACTGGGACAAAAGAGTTTTTATGAGATTTAGATTGTTAAGGCATGATCTCAAAAGTGAACAAATGGGAATTAGTGAAGAATTCAGAAGCTACACTCCACAGCTTGAAAATAGAAGACAAAAAAGAGACACATTCCTAAATACCTTATAGTCTCTCCCTTATGAGTGTGGTGCGCTACACACCCTTAAAAGAGACTCCACTCGACATAACTTTGTTGACTCCCAAGGGACCCTGAGCCTAAGGCTTTGATACCAATCTGACATGACAGAAAAAAAGGCCTAGTTGTGTCGAGTGCCTACAGACCAAAAAATATCGGAGAACAAAACCATTACCTAACCATAACCTCCCTACACCATATATTGAATGAATTCCAACTATGTAACATAATAAGATGGAACAATCATAAATCAAATATAGTGGAAATGTTTTATCCCTAATACCAATACCAATGCCAAGGATTATACTAATACTTACACCACCCTTGCCAATCCAAGGTAATCTCACAGAGCCTTTATCCAAAAACAAAACAAAGCTGGTTGGGAAATTCCACCGATCATAGCAAAAAACCAATGTCTAAGCGATACAAAAAGAATGTAGAAAATAAAATTATATGAAATGGAGCCTTCTAAAGTATCAAAGCTCACCACTTCAATCCGACACAAAGTTGTCCCCGAATCCAAGTCACGAAGTAGGAAGTGTAGTTTAGCCAGTTCCTATATCATATGGGAATACAACGCCCGGAGATGAGTTAGCAGGTGAACGCTATTATGTATTCAGGAGAAAGGATAATATAATGCTAATATTTAAAGCTAAGTAAACAACAATATTCAATCAAATCCATACATATATATATTGTTCATGCTAGGAAGGGAACTGGGTTTAGCATGTATTTAAACCATCAACCGGGGTTGTGTAGCCTGTCCATCCTAAAACCACCCATGGTCTATTTGGGCCCAATGTTACCCCCTGGATGAACCCCAGTGCATGTAGCCATACAAACTTGAGATATCATAGCGTTAGGGGATTCTGTATACCCTTCTCCCTCCAAGATACATATATACAATTATAAAGTTAGGGGATTCTAATGTACCAGACAAATATATGATCACCATGACCAACCCTCATATTGGCAAACATGATTTTCTAGTGTATGTCCATTGGACACACAACTTCACCGTTAGCTCTCATAGCGCAGCATTATTGTCTGATTAAAACCTTTACCCCAAATCTAGAGCACCAATTCTAGAGTTAATTGCCAAGGCATTATGTAATACTATCGCCATACCGACAATAGCTTGCAAGCAATGTAATTAGTCATGCCTTAGGGGATTCCCATGTACCCATAGGATTTCTACTTAAACAAAACTCATGGCCACCAAGGCCTTTTAAATCCATTTAAAATCATTTAAACAAATTTATATTCCATTACCAAATTATAAAAAGCAAGTAGATCAATAAAAGTAATATGTGGCAAAAGTATTCACATAGGTATTTTAACAAACATATTGAGGGCATATAGTTTCCAAAATCAAAACCAGGAAATTTGGGGAATCCAAAGTACCCCTAAACCCAATTACCATTACCACACATTCCACAATGTTCAAAACTAACATTATAATATGAAAAAACATAATAAAACATGAGAAGACATTATTAGACCATTAATAACCAAAAACTCAAACATATATTTCAAAACCCAAAAGATTATCATAATTATCCCATGAAAACCATTCATTAAAAGATGCCTTTAGTTTAACTAGCAATAAGGGAGGAGTAACATGCCTTAGATACCAAAGAAGACAGAGAGATATACTCTTGAAAGCCCTTAATTAAATCACCTTGAGGAAACCCTAGGCCTTTCTTGAATGAAAAGCTTGAGAGATATTTGAGAGTGTTTAAAGTGTTTTGATTTAGAATAATAGGGCATGTAATGTCCCACTAGTGTTTTAAGTCATGATGCTAAAAGAGGTTAAGAGGAAATATCTAAAATACCCTCAACTTAAACTATAAAAATCACCATAGAAGGGCTTACTCTTGCATTAATTCGTACACACAACATACGAATAATACCCATCACTCATACCCTAGACAAAATGTTAGGCATTACACCTTGTACATCATATGACTCCCTTTTCCCAAGTCTTTCTCATACCATATGACTAGTACCCTCAAACCATATCCAAGATAGAATGAAAGGGGTTGGGTACTAGACAATACACGAATTGGACTATACCACTCGTACCATCTCTATACGACCCTTATGATGTCCATTTGTACCTTGCATAGTAAACAACCAAAATCACACTAAATAAGATAATACCAAGGCCCCCAAACCGTACCCACATCATATGATAAGTAATCTTAAGTCATATGATGGCCAGAGAGTTCAAAACTCTGGAAATTTCTAAGGCTCAAACTCAAGGTGTTTTAGTTCTACATCCCATTAGGAAAATTTTCACTAACTATTAAACAAATCAATAACATCTTTCCATAGAGAATGTGAGAACATCTAATGGGTCGATCCATCTATCAACTACCTCAAATCCATAGGAAACTCGGTAATCACAACAACAATCACATTCCATAATTCAATAAGGCCATTATACATGTATCTTGATAAATAATAAGCAGTTTAATCAACAAAATATTTACTTTAATATACCCAAGAAATATCCTTAAAAAAGTCATATCAACCAACAACTACGGTCACAACCAAACACCAATTCACAATCCTAATAATTACATGATATTGCATCGATATAAATGAATGCAAGTTATAAAACAGACTATAAAGTCATACGAATCTCCACTAATAAGTCATTACACCCTATTTCATACTACTATAAATCATATTAATACTCTGTTATTATTTGACTAACATAATTCACATGCATTTATGAGCATTATCACTTTAAATGGCTAACTACTACAATCTTTTATCAAATATCACACATTGAACAACAATAATCTAGCCATCTCGCATTTCCTGTGTTATTTATCCATCCAAAACTTTGTGTTAATAGGGATATGCATGGTATTTCACATAAGTCATATCCTGTTGTTGACACCTAATTGTTTCCCTCCACGACTCAATTTAATACTGAGTTTCTTCGATTTTTAATAAAAGTAAAATATTTATATCATTCAGATAAATATTTTTTAAAATTTTTTTTTTTGTATGTGATTTGATCATTTTAAGTACCGATTATACATTACCGTGTTCAGTTATACGAGACTATATAATTTGATTACTTAAATATTTATTCTATGGAATATAGGATTTTAATTAATTATTATTTTAAAAATAAATTAAATAATTAAAATTTTGATATTAATATAATTTATTATCAAAATAATTTATTTGGATAAATAAGTATTTGGTTTTATTAAATCAAGAAGCTCGGGATTAAAAGAAGTATTAATTTGTATCGAATTTCTATTTAATTTAGTCAATCTATTAGATATGGCCATAATTGAAATCAAATTAGTCATAATTTCAATGTAATTGATCAATTGATTTTTAATTTGGTCAAAATTATATCAATATGACTAAATTTTATATCTCAATTGATGTTATATTTTAAATAACCCCAAAATTCCCAAAAACTCTCATAATTTCTACCTAATTCCCACCAAAAAATAATTTTAAATTGTACTACATTGTAATATTTCCCCCAACTTTGTCCTTTTTCAATTTTGAAATTCAAAAGTTGTACTACATTGTACAATTACCCCCCACATTAACTTCCACCTCACCTTATATTCAATTTTAAAATTCGAAAAACACAATAACTTTTTTTCCCACATTGGTGGATAACAAGAAATAAATTCTCATCCTTTTCTATAAATACTTTTCTCCCACATTGGTGAAAGAGAGGAAAAAAACCCCATTATCTCCCATAAATAGTACCACTACTTTGGCAGAAAAAGGGGTGGAAAAGTAAAAAACAAAAATAGGCTAGAAAGGTGAAAGAATCCTTTTGAGCAAAATAATTATTTTTATTTATTAATTTTTTTTTGTTTCATAGAGTTTCTCGGCTAATCAAAATTTTTGAGTTGCCGGTGATATTTTTCGGTGGTTGATTCCAACGAAGTTGGTAGTCTCATTTTGCTAACCCAAAAAGGTAAATACACCTTTCCTTTTTTATTTAGTTTTATTACAATTTTTTCTTCATAGTTTGTAGTTATATTTTGTTTGCTGGGATTATTTTTTGTGGATGGCCTTGAAGGCCATAGGACGTAGTGATATCGATATTTTAATTATTTTCATGTTCATGATATAAAATTGATATATCAATAATTGTACGTGCCTTTTTTGACTTTATTCTTTGATTATTATAGATAAAGTTTCAATCTTTAATTAAAAGATGTCTTTATGCTTTGTTTAAACTCATTGTTGTTGGATATATTTGTTTTTAGCATGTAAAGTTATTTTTTTATGTTGAAAACAATAGTTAATATTAATTGTTTCGCCTTTTGACTTTATTCTTTGATTGTTATTATAAAGTTTTGATCTTTGCTCAAAAGATGACTTCATGCCTTGTTTAAATTCATTGTTGGCGGATATATTTGTTTTAGCATGTAAAGTTGTTTCTTTTATATTGGAAAAATAGTTATTATTGATTTTTTCTCCTTAACAAAAATAGTAATTAGTTAATTCAAGAATTGTCATATGCTTGCTAATTATTTTAATGGATTTCAAAATCCTCATATAAGAGATGAAGTGCTCGCTTTACTTTCCATCCATGATGTTTATTACTCTTTGTTTGCATGTTGTCTTGTCAAAATGATGAGAAAGTTCAGACTTTTATTGCTAAATAGAATTATTTGGATATTTTTTACTCATGCATAGTATAATTGTTGAATGATACTTTACTTTTATAGATGCTAAACTTTTATTCTTATTTTCTTACTCCGGATTATTATATGTGATCTTTGTGTGTGTCAAGACTTGATTCATGTCTCTCTTTTATTCATAATATCAAAAAAGAATCAACTATTTCTTATAAAAATAAACTATAGGTCGTTAAATGTTTTTTCATTAAATGTTGGTTGTAATTTAGCTGTATGAATATTCATTAATGTTGCCTTAATTGAAATTTAAAGATTCTCTTTCTTTAAAAGTTAAACTTTAGTTTCTTTTGTTATATGGATTAGTGTCTATGTTTGTTCAATTTTAGAAGTCATGAGTACTTTTCTTTCTGCCTCATCCCTTGACTTTTGCAAGGTTACGTTATTTGTTTCTCGCATTAATTCATTAAATATGACATTTCTCCTTTTACCTTTATTCATTCTTAATATGAACATAAGTCATAAGGCATGCAAGTGGATGTTTTTTCTCTGCATTTTATCTATTGACTCTCACTCTTGTTATACGTGTGAGTGTGCATATCATTTTAATTCAAAAATTGATTCTTGATATTTTATTTTGCTTTGAAATATGTAACTATTATGCCTTGAACGTATATTAATTTCTTTTTCTTTGTATGCAAAAAATATCTCGAGTCCAAATGGACTCCCCTCCTCTTGCATTTCATAATGGATCAATGAGGATCACCTCTTCGAGTTAAGTCCTAAGTTTAATCCTAAGGTCCACTACATCGCGTGTTGGTGCTATAAGATAGACGAAGAAGGAAAATGGGTCAAAACCCATTGATGAGGTCACTAAGAGACTTGAAAAGTCTCAATTTTTTTATTATTGTCTTCTTTTTATTTATTTATTTAGTTATTTGTTTATTCATTTATTTGCTCCTCGAAGCTAAAGTTGTATTTTAATACAGGTGATACAAATTTTGGGCCTCAATGGTCCGAAAACTAGCTTAGGATACGTTGTGGACCGAAAGCCCAATATTTAGATTAGTACAGGTGTAAGTGGTCCAAAATCCCAATTAGATTAGGACAAGGTTTCGTTGATTTAGGCCCAATGGCCTTAGGTTGTTACTTCCTCCTCTCTTTCCCCTTTTATGTGCTTATTTGCTTTTATTTTGTTTAGTCTTAGTTAAAATCCCTACTAAGTTGTCCAAATCTATTTTACACAAGTCTTTCCCTAAAATCATTACTTTTCAACAATCAATCTTTCTTTCTGAAGTTAGTCAAAAGATATTTTCAAACAGTCTGAATAACCGCAAGTTAGAGGACATTTTAGGTGTCTTAAAAATTTTCCTAAAACATTAATAGGAACTGTTTACTTAGAATCTTCAAATTTAAATGATTTTTCTGTTTTGAATCATTTAAAGTATCTTATATAGGTTTTCTTTATTTGTTTTCTAATAAATTAAGTGGTGACTCTAAGATAAGTCAAAATTTTCGCAAATCAGAAATGACGACTCCACTGGGGATATTTTAACTAGGTTCTAACAAAATATTTGATTTTAAATTTTGATTAACTATTTTCGTTTTTATATTTTTTAATTTCTCGAAATTTAATTATTACATCTCATAGCATGATTTTGCATCGATTTATTAAATTATTTTGGGGTTTCGTGGATGTCCTAGCCCCTATTATTTAACTCCAAATAAAGTGTTAGAAATACGACGATTTATTAGCATGTGAGTCGTCTGATGGTTGTTCGTTTTTCCAAACCCAAGTCATCTGCTTGAAAACTTAGTTCAAACCCACTCTAGACACCTAGGATTGAGCGAAACTAGAACCCTATTTTAGACATGAGCCTACGACGACCTAATACCCAAGGGGGTATTGGGACCATTAGAGAACTTGCCCTGCATCTATTGACCCCGAGTTAATTACATACGAATCAAATTTATGTGTTAAAGAAATTTTTGTTTATTTAATCAAAGCCATTATCCTTTGGGGGTGGGGAAAAAGCTTGCTTTTCTTACTTTCGTGAGAGGAATTGAAGAAAGTCAAGAAAGAAATTGATTGATTTGGGCAGTTGCATCTAACGCACAACTTAAGCATCAACGGATGTCGCCAATGAAAAGAAGTGGAAAAAGCTAAGAAGGCGAAGGCCAATAGAAGAAGCATTTAGGAGTTAGTATTTCCTATCCCCTATGCAGGACATCATTTTTTTAATGTTATTTGCCTTTCTGTAAAGATTCTAACCCTTTTTGTGAAACTTTTGTAGGCATTTATGCCATTTATGTATATCTATGAAATTAGGGGGCTAATGGATTGGTTTTAAAAAGGTATATACTTTCTTCAGAGTTCGTCAAGCCTAAACCGTTGGCTCAAAAGGGTCACCCTAGTTAGGATACGCGTTATTAAAATATTTTTATGCGATATAACTGTCTTATGTATATATGTGCTTTTGTTTGAATGAAAGTCAAGTTTATAAACTATGCTCATGTGGATCAATTTGGCTATGACAAAAATAACTCTACGTGGTTATATCTTGTTAAATATCTTGCATTACATATCACATATGGAAACTAACACATCTACCTTTGAGTTATTTTACTTTACAGATAATAGAAATCTACTACGGGCTGAAATAAGCTGGCAGAACACCCTTACTTCACTCGGTCAAAAATGCATAAAATCCCATTCTCTGACCATCATTGAAAACTAAATGGAAATGACAAAGAAAATGCATTGACTATCTAGACAATGTAACAGCCGAACAAAGCGAGATGATTGCTGAACTTATGAGAAAATTTGAAATGCTTTAATAAGAGAGGAATCATACTCGTGATTTGACCAACCTGGCCAACACTATCAATGCTCCTACTCCAGGAGTACATAGGACTCCTCTCCAGATCCCTTCCCTCAGTATGCCTATTCTTGGGGATGGAGACCATCCAAATAACATACCGTCCTTCGACACTCCTCAACTAATCTAAAACACCAATCAAGAAAATAACCCAGATTCTTACCATCCACAAAATCCATCCCTTACCCCATAAAATCCGTCTCTAAATCCACAAAATTCATTCCCAAATACCCAGAACCGCTTTCAAACCTACAAAATCCTCTTTCAAATCCACAAAATTTGCTCCTAAATCTACCAAATCTATCTCCGAACACACAAAATTCATTTCCAAATCCACAAAAGACTTCTCAGATACCACCAAACTACTCTCAAATTCCACAAAACTTTTCAAATTTCAAAAATGTCCTCCACACATACCAAAAAACCTCCTCTTATCCTCAAAATGAAGCTGCTCTTTCAAATCTTTTTTATGTCACGATATCCCATTATATCTATAATTTATTCCTAATCTCAAGATAAACCATTAAAAGGAGAAAAAAATAGTGGAGGACCAAGCATGAAATGACGTTGCTAGTTAAGAATGAAGAGATTATGAGGATCAACAAATCTCATAGGGAGGGGGACAACGATGGTTTAGGTTACGATGATTTATGAGGTCACCCTAGAGTAGATCAACCAAAAGAATATAAGGTCTCTAAAGTTGAAGTATTCTATGGTACAGGAAATCCAATGGATTATCTGTGAATGTATTGTGATCAAATGGTGGGGGTAGGAAAAATTAAGGCATTATTGATGCACCTATTTAGCATAAGCTTAAGCGACGAAGACTTATATTGTTTCACGTCTCAAGAACTGAAAACATAAAACATTTAGACGACATTGGATAAAGGTTTCTTTGATAGGTTTGCGTTGAATATTGAAATAGTTCTTGACCGGATCAAATAGAAGAAAGATGAGTGTTTCTGAGACTATGCCTTTTGTTGGAGAAAAGAAGCTACTAAAATACAAACTTCCATGTCTGAGGAAAAATGGTATTGGTTTTATATCATGCATAGGAGGGAGAATTTTATACCAGGATGGTAAGCACGGTCTGAGAAACTTTCACAGATTTGGTAAAGATTGGGGAATCATTATAGGAAGGCTTTCGAATAGGAAAAATTCCCAAAACCCCAACATTATCTGAATTTTCTACATTCTAAAAGAAGAAAAGAGGGAATGTGACTGCGATCATTACTAGTTCTGTTGATAAATTGAAGAAGAAATTTAAACCTTGGAATATTCGTTCCTCACCACCGTCACTAAGCTTTCAACCTTTATTCTACGCCTAACCCTAATATCAAGCTTCACTTCCAAATATATTACCCTAATACCATGTTTCGTAGCCAAATATCAGTCTCACGTTAAAGCTACTCTTCCAAACAACCAAATAAATATCCAAGAGCCTCCAAACTATCATCAAGTACCTCCTTCTACTAATCAAAATCAGTATAACCACCCCACGTATAAACATGAAAAGAAGCCTCCTATAATATTTACTCTATTGGCTGCAAGTCGTACCCAGCTCTTTGGAAGAATGTTGAAAGTTGGTTATTTATAGCCTATTCAACTAAAGCCTAGTAATCTCAAATCCTGATTCATTTAGGATGATCAATTTTATGCTTATCATTCAGGGGCACTCGGTCATAATATTGAAGATTGAATCAATCTGAAACATAAGATCCAAGACTTGATTGACCAGAAGATCATCACTCTTCAAGCGTTGACACAAAATGTCATCAGTAATATATTGGATAATAATGAGGGAACTACCATTATCATGATTAAAATAGCAGGAGAATGAGAATCCGGCAAGACTATTACTAAGGTAGATTCACAAAATTCCAAAATGACAAAAGAAGTGGAAAAGATAGAGAAAGTTATAGCCACCTTAAGTGTCTTGAGTAAAAATTTGGAAGGAATTATTAACCCCATTATGATCCCAAAAAAATATTTAAACATGGAATAGGGTACCAAGCAAGAAAGGAATATGAGATTGAAGATAAGTCAAAAATAAGTCTGTCCAAACCGTTGCCACTCCTGCACTAATTATTTCTCATGCATGAGATGTCAAATCATGATGGTCTTGGGGATGGGATAGGAAATCTGTTCGATGGATGAAATGTCTTACTTGAAGGTTTCCCAAAGCTCAGTGGGGTGAAGAAGGTAACAGGAGAGTTTTTGAAAAATTGGACTTCCACTTCACTCCTAATTTTTTTCCCATTAGAGTAGGTGAAATGGGAATTACTAATAGTTTTAAAAATTGGTGATGATCCGGAGGAGTCCCCGTGCTCCACCCTTTTATGTCTGAATTTTTTTTTGTGTTTTACATCTTTCAAAAAGGAATGGGCTTGCATTTGCGCAGGTCATGAGCCATAATTTTTATTTATTTTCCAAAAGGTCTCCCTTTATTTAAGAAGTTATTTTAAAATATGATTATATTATCATCTTTTATTATCTTGTTATAATCTAACATGGTTTATTTTGTTAGCAAGAATTTAAAAACCTTCCAATATCTTGTCATGAACAGGTTTAGATGAACAAAGCAAAGAGAATGATAATGAATGTAAAGAAGGTGATGAGGAGAAGTTAATGAAAGACATAGAGGAATTTTAAAACCGAAAGAAGCCCAACCTGGAAGATCTCTAATCCATCCCATGATTGATGGTCAAGAGTGTAGTACCTGAAATTCATCCTAATATTCATCCCACACCAATGAATTCTAAGAACTTAAAATTCCAAAGACGAATTTCAGATACTTTTCTTAGCTTTAATTCGTCCTTAGAATTTTAAGGGATGGCTTCCAAATTGAATAGCATTTATTTCTTGTGGATTCTTCAGATTTAGACTTTCCATGGTGTGGGAAATCGAGTAAGCTTTCCATCGATACCAAACTCATCCAATTTCGACCTTTGGTGAAGGAGTTAAGACATTTTTAAGTTGATAGTGTGCCACCTAGGTAGTTACCGCATCGCAGAGATGGTTAAATTCATAATTTTCATTTTCTAGTTGAACTTTACAATATTGACACATTACATAGAGGTCTATTTTTATATTTGTCAGTTTCCACTAGTCAAACACTATATTTGCGCCTCATGCCGAAAGCCAAAATGGAATTCCTATAGGGAACCTCAATGATAACGCATCGCGTTAAAATTCTATGTCCCAATTGTAAAAATCCAGTTGGAAAACACGGTAGCTCCACATTGCGGAGGCCCCAAAATTTTCATTTGTCAAATTCCAGTGAGCCACAGTGATAGTGGTGCATAGAAGTGGCCCATTAAATCGGGACCCTAGTTCATTTTTCTAGTTTCAACTAAAAGTTTACAAAGGGTATTTTTGACAAATCCAAGACCCTAATCCATCCAAACACAATATTAAACCAATTCTAAGACTATTATGCTCATTATTCATCAATTTTCTCTCAAGAGAAACCCTAGAACTCCCAAAGCTTCTTCTCTAAGAAATCAAAATCCTCCATTTATTCTCTAAGAAAGCTTAGAATTGAGAAATCCTAAAGAAAGATAATTAATAAATCATCCCAAAGAACTCAATTAGGAATCAATATTTCTAGATTCTTCACCTAAGCATCAATCATGGTGTGTGGAGTTTATGAACAAAGATATCATTTCATTCTTGTGTAAGACCGCACGAGTTTTATCGTTGTATAAGCTTGTAGAGCAGTATAAAACAAGCCTTATACTCATAAATATGGCTAAGTATTGATACTTAGTCAGTTTCACAACCTTAGAACTTTGAAGACTTTATTTCTGACCTTCCCGACCTTCGATAGTTGATATTTTAGATGATTCATGATAAAGGGAAGTTAATGGGAATTCTCAGATAAGTTTTAGATTTTTTGAACCTTATTTAAACCTCATTTGATGTCCTAACATAGTTGACCAATGCGATCATGGCACGCCGCATCGCCCGTCGTGTTGCTCAACTTTTGTGCAGGAAAAGTACTGAGGCTCGACGCGGTAGAGGTGTGATGCATCGAGTATCGCGTCGATGCACCTGTCGCGCCGCATCGCCTTCAGCATAAATGGCTAGTTATTTTTAACTTTTAAATTTCTATGTCCTAGGGGGGAACTTAATCATTTTTCCCACCTCTTTTAAGCTTTAACATGGGATAAAATCCCCAAAATACAAAAATAAGGTTATTATCGTTCAAAATCACCCAAAACTCATTCTAGGGTTTTAACTAAAAATTCACGAGAGGTCTAATTTAAACTGTCAGTTTTCTAAAATTCTTCAAGAATTGGAATCCCTATTACGAGGGCAATAGGAAACACCCATTAGAAGTTTGAATAGCATCCCAAAGTCAAGAGTTCATTCAAAGCATTAAATTCAAGGTATGTGGGGTTTGAACAAGAACACTCTCTTCATTATTTTTCCCAAAGCTTTAATTTTCATAACAATTATTTCATGTTTTGTCAAGTGGGATGTACACAATTTACTTTCATTTGAACTTATGAGGTTAGAAAGAGCTCAAGTCTTGAATTGTATGATATTTCAGCTATTTCATGTTTTGCGTTGAGAATTAGTGAAATAAATTGCATGTGACCATCATGAATTGATGTTTTCAAGTGTTTCATAGATTTATGTCATGATTTATGCTTCATTATGAAATTGAAATTATCTGAGAATGAGTATATGCTTTAAACCAAGTATGAGTTTTGGTGTTTTCTTGAAGATTATGTCATTTTGTATGATTCAATAAGCAAGTTCTTTGACTTTAAAAAAAGATTTTTTTTGAGTCTGAGTTATGAAAGAAATCCACATTAAGAATAAATTAAGGAAAAGAGAAACATGATTTTGGTCTTCATTATAGACCCTTGAACTAATTTGAAGAGGATTTTCCTAAATGTTCTGAGCTGAGTATGGGAATAGTATTTAGCACCGACTTGGGTACGATTTCAAGGTTTCATACCACAAAACTACGGGCCACCATAGGTTGAGATACTTATTCCCACTATATGTGAATGACTGAGATAGTGATCACTAAAGTTGAGGTTTTATTTTGATGGCAAGGGTAGAACAGCTCTCCCCAACATGGGCGAGACATTGGACTCCATGTAGCTCACATAGTGTATGTCGATTAGAAGAAACTCCCAAAGCATTCCCCTACTCTATTTAAGATAAAAGTATGTGTGTTTAAAGTTTGATCTTGAGATTCCCAAGTTTCTCAAGTCTTAAAGTTCCTAAAGTTCTAAGTCCTTAAGTTGTAAAGAAGTTCTATTCTCCTCGAGATAAAAGCATGAGTTTTGAAAGCAATGTTTAAAGTTTCCTTTAGCCTACAAATTGTGAGACCTAGAGAAGAATATAGATTTCAGAGTAAAGCCTAATAACTCATGAGATTTATATTACATACTTTCTTATTCATGATTTATGAAATTCAGATTTCAGTTTTATTCATGCTTAGTGAGTCATCTACAATAGCATGCATGTTTTCAATAAAGACTGATGATATTGATTATTTAATTGCATACACCCCCATATAGTCAGTACATCCTCAAAGTACGGATTCACATATATGTTTGTGTTCTATATTATCTCATAATGTAGGTTCAGGTGCTCAGTCCCAACAACATCAGTGATCCCAAGTACATTTTTATATATTCCCACAGTGGTTATTCCTCATGGTTCAAAGACCTATTCTCTAGACATTCAACATTATTAGTTGTTGGTTTTGTTGATTTCAGTTTGAGTCAGTTGGGGGTCTGTCCCAATGACTCTATAGTTCTTGATTATTAGAGGCTTTGTCAGACTAGATTATAAGTATTTTTATAGATTTTCTAGTATTGTTTTGATATGCAGACAATATTTTTTTATTATACTAGTTTGGTTTTTAGAATATATATTTGACATCCTACAGTAAGTAGTAGAGATAGTAGTAGGCTCATAGGGTTAGCCTGGGGCTACTTGTATCCCTAAGCACTGTGTGATATCTTAGGATAAGTTTCCAGGGCATTTCAAATTTTGTATGAGAGCCAAAGGTTTAAGGAGTCCTAGGGAGTCTAACATGCCGTGTTAAGTAGAATCTTGGTCATCAGTGTGTAGTGTGCCTCATTTATGAGAAAGAGGCTACAAGATATTTTAGAACAAAGTCATCTCTTTCTTTTAGAACCTATCATTGTTATAGTTTTCTCTCTCACCTATTAGTTCGTGCTCTCATATGACAGAACATTCCTTCCAAAAAAGTAAATTTGCACAGAAACAATAACGAGTAACCCAGACTGTTGATCCCCTAAATGAGACGGTGTCTCATGCTGAGTTTTGGGCAGCCTTTTAGGCGTTAGCCCAGGCAGTCACCATGAATGTTCAAGCCAATAACCAGGCAGTAGTTCTATGTTAGAAAGGATGTGATTTGGCTATAGCTAGGATTCGTTATTTGATGAGGATGAATCCGCTAGAGTTCTTTGGGTCGAAGGCAGGTAAAGACACACAATTTTATCTTGAGGAGGTGAGAAAGATCACTCAAGTCTTGCATGTTTCTGAGGAAGAGAGTATAGAGATGGCATCTTATTATATGAAAGATATCGCTTACAACTAAGTTGTAGCATGGAGGAAGAATAGGGAGGAGGAGGATGCTTCTATGAGTTGGCTGGTGTTCCAGGATGTATTCTTCGACAAGTTCCTCCCACTTTAAATGATGGAATCAAAGATAGAGAAGATTATGAACCTAAGTAAAGGCTTTATGACTGTTAAAAAGTATTGCCTTAACTTCAACTAGCTAGCTAAATATATTCCTGATTTCATGGCTAACACCAGAAGTAGTATGAGTAAGTTTGTGACTGGAGTATTTGGTTTGGTGTTGAAAGAGTGTAAGTCTACTATGCTTAATAGGGATATGGATCTGTCCAGACTGATGATGCATTTAAGTAGATTAAATTAGATAAGAAAATGGAGAGAGATAGAGAAAGAGAAAATAAGAGAGCTACATCAGAGCAGTTTGAGCGTGGCTAGAATAGATCTTATGGAGGGAACCGTCCATAGTTTTACAGTCATTCGTCTATGCCAGTGCCTTCATGATGATAGGCGTATTTACACGCCTAAAGTACTATAATTGACCCATATTTTAGCTATGTTTTGAGGACAAAATATATAAATTATGCACTTTTGGTCCTTTTTCCTATAAGTGAGCTAGCAAACGTGATTAGCAAGTTTTCAGGTATAAATGATGAATATTTCAGCATTTTATGGATAACTTGACGCCAAATCAAGCTTCACGAAAGAAGGAAAACAGAGTTTGTACGCCTAGGGACTAAAAGTAACGCATGGAAAACCTGTCCCAAGCAAAAACAACATTTCTAAAGACTTTGGGGATCAGCAGTAACTTATTAGGATTAGAATAATGATGCAGTAACCTAGTAGGACTAGGATAAGTAATGCAGTAGCTTAGTAGGAATAGGATATGGATGTTATAAACACCCTATTTTACTGAAGTTTTACATACTTCTTTAAACAATTACATTTTATTATTCATTCAAAACTTTCAATTCATTCTCTTTCTCTTAATTCTTATTCCCTTCTCTTCATCTATTCGACTTCTAAATTTTCACAACAAGAGAAACGCTATTTGCAAGGAATTCACGCCACAAGCACTACCAAATCATACATCACGTTAGACTCTTATTTGGGTATGATAATAATGTCTATTGTGATTTTCATTGCACTCATGAGTAGCTAAACTTCTCTGTTGGGGTTACGGAAGTCTTATGAGATACTATTTATTGCTATGAGTTTGTGAATTCTTGACACGTATGCTGTTTATATCATAACTCTCTTCATCTTAATCTAAATTCTTATGGTTGCAAACATATAGAATATGCCAGTATAGCATTAACTTGTTCGAAAGAAAAGTTACATGCCTGGAAAAGAGATAATGTCAAGGAAATAGGGCACCAACCCCTGTTTAAAAGTTAGTGCCGTAACTGGATTAACCTCTTTGAGATTTTGTACCATTAGACACGCTTTAAGCTCGAAAGAGTTAAAGTGAAATAATCCTTGATGGTCGAAAGACGCCTGGATTTACCATAGAATACGAATATCTATAAGCACATGCATGTCTGAATTCCTCATAACTCATAGCCAATAGGTACGTAAAATTCATAAGGTGGACATAACCCGAACTCTCAATTCTCATTGATTAAAATGTACCAAGTACTCTGTTTTACTCTTCTATTTTCTGTTTTTACTCTACTATTTTGTTTATATTATTTGCACGCTACAATCCCCCCTTTTTACGAAACTTTCACCAAAAGTCTACTAATCGTTGCTTACTTAGTGACCAAGTATTCCCTGTGGGATTCAACACCCAACCCAGTTGGATTCTATATTTGACAACGACCGCTTACACTCTTACGAGAGTTGTAGTTTGAGCGTTATCAAAAATTGGCGCCGTTGCCGGGTAATACAGTTGTCAACTACGTTTGTGATAGTTACTAGACCATTTGGTCAAAGATTCTCGTACTTTACTTTTAGTTGTTGTTTTTGTTTTCTGCACGTTTTTATTCAGTGCATGCCCCATACTCGAAGTTCTGGTCAACCGTTATTACCTTTCAATCTTGAACCACATCGTATTGGCAGAATGGAGACTCAACAGGAAATTGATATAAGGGCTGCTCAATAGGAGCAGGCTAGATTAGCTGCTTTGGCCGCCGCTCAAGTACATCAACAGAATATTGATAACCCTGGGCAAGCAACAAATCCTGACGATGAGGACCTAGGTGATGATGAGTTGCTGAACCCTAGGTGTGATGCTGAGATAGAGACACCTGCTAATAGAAGAGATCGTCAAGTAAGATTTAGACCTGAACGCCAAGCTATGCAGATACCGTTTGATAATGATGATGACGATTTGGATGGAGCTGGTGCCACAGGAGCTATTATTCCTATGCTCTTGGCACCCAGAGCCAAGTTCAATATCACTAGCACCATGATTTAGTTATTGCAACTCAAGGTATTATTTGGTGGACTAGCAGGCGATGATCCGAATATGCATCTGGTGAACTTTATTTCTATATGCAAGTGATTCGATAATCCTGGCGTTGGACAAAATGCAATTCGACTATGCTTATTTCCATTGTCTCTGTCTGGGGAGGCTACTCTATGGTTGAATGGGTTGATTCCTGATTCTATTACTAATTGGAGGCAATTGAAAGACGCTTTCCTAGAAAGATTATTTCTTCTATCCAAGAAAGCACAGTTGAGAGATGAAATCAGCAACTTTCGTCAGCTTCCAACTGAAGCCCTTCATGAAACATGGGAGAGATTCAAGAAGAAGCTTATGAGGTGTCCAAACCATCATATGACCAATGTCCACCTAATGGAGATACTATACAGATCTTTGAATTCAATAACCAAACCAGTGGTGGATAATGTGGCTGGAGGATCATTTATGGACCTCACCTTTGTTCAGGCAAGCGATATGCTAGACCGGATGACAAAGCAAAGTAGAGCTTGGCACACCAGGGATTCTGAGGTAGCAAGCCCCACTTTATCTATTGGCATGACATAAAAACAAAGGTGAAGAGAGGAAGAACGTGATCAAGATATGACGCACATGAAAACACAAATGGATCTTCTTACAAAGCATCTATTATCAGGGAAGACCGAAAAAGTCAAAGCTATTGCATCAAAAGGAAGAGAGGAATCCGATTCTGAGGAAGAAACCAACTACTTGAACAATCAGGGGGGTTTCGAGGCAATGCCCAAGGAAACCATGGTCGGAACTATTATGATAAATCTGGAAACAAGGACCTTGATCAAGGAAGTTGGAAGAATAAGACTGACAGGAGTAGTCTGTATGTTCCCCTAGGAAGACGTGATGCCACTGCATCTAGGTCTGGAAATATGTCCATGGAAGATATGATGGCTAAGCTGTTGAAAGGAGTGGAGGCAACTAGCACGGGATTAACAGAGGTTATAAATGATTTTTCCACAATGAAGCAATTGGTTGACTCGCATTCCACTTCAATAAAACAGATAGAGCAACAATTGAGCGAACTTTCAGCAGCACTTAATCAAAGAAAGGATGGCACTTTACCTAGCGACACTGTGCAAAATCCAAGGAACGATGGATCATGCATGGCTATTACTACCAGGAGTGGTAAGGTGCTGGAAAACTCATCCCAAAGAAAGCAAGTGGCCGATGATATCAAAGGTAATGCAGAAGGCGATGACGCCGAAAAAGCTGATAAAGACGTTTGCGATGTCACTCCTCGACGTCCACAGCCTGAAAAGATCACTGAACCAAAGCAAGATGAAAAGAAAGTCGTGGAGAAAACAATTCCCCTTACACCACCTCCTTTTCCTCAAAGATTAAAGAAGAAAGTTGATGATACCAAGTTCAATAAATTTATGGCAATGTTAAAACAGCTGACCATTAATGTTCCATTGGTAGAGGCGCTAGAACAGATTCCTGGGTACGCAAAATTTATGAAGGATCTTTTGACAAAGAAGCCGGCAGCAAGCTATGAGTTGACAGATACTGTTCATCATTGCAGTGCAATCGCTGCCAGATCACTAGTTTAGAAGAAGGTCGATCCCAGTGCCTTCACTATTCCTTGCACCATTGGATCTTTGAATTTTGCCAAAGCATTATGCAATTTAGGAGCCAGCATTAATTTGATGCCATTATCTATTTTACAGAAAGTTAGGGTTGGGTGATCCTACTCCAACCAATATGAGGCTCGTAATGGCAGATAGGTCGGTAAAACGACCTGTGGGCATCTTATGTGATGTATTGGTAAAGGTTTCTTTAATCATCTTTCCGACAGACTTTGTTATTTTGGATTGTAAGGCAGACTTAAAGTTCCCATAATCTTGGGGCGCTATTTCCTTGCCACAGGAAGTGTGCTTATTGATTTAAGAGCTAATGAACTTTTATTCCGGATAAGTGACGAAGTAGTTCGCTTTGATGTATGCAAATCAATGAAGCAACCCAAAGATCTAAACGTATTCTCTGTAGCTGATATTTATTTTGATGATGAGAAAAAATTACCTGTAGAGGAGTAGCTTATTGATAACCCATTGGCGATTGTGCTTATGAATGGTGAACGTAAGGATGCTGGAAATTATGAAGAAACTATTGGTGCTCTAAAAGGATTAGGGTCATATCCTCATGCTCCCAAGAAGCTGGACCTTGATCTCAAAAACCGACCTACACCACCAACTAAACCATCTATTAAAGAGCCACCCACGTTAGAATTGAAGAAGCTTCCTAGTCATTTAAAATAGGCATTCTTAGGAAGCGAAAACACACTCTCGGTCATTGTGGCGGCAGATTGGTTGAGCAGCAAGTTGCATCTCTCATTGCTATTCTACGGAAGTACATAAGATCCATTGGTTGGACCATCGCTAACATTATTGGTATTCCACCTATGCAAGAAGTGGTGAAGAAGGAAATTATTAAGTGGTTAGATGCAGGGGTTGTGTATCCAACCTCCGACAATAAATGGGTAAGCCCGGTACAATGTGTTTCTAAGAAAGGAGGCATGACGGTAGTTGCAAATGAAAAGAATGAGCTTATTCCACTCAGACCTATTATAGGATGGAGAGTGTTCATGGACTACTAGAAGCTGAATTCATGGACTCTTAAGGATCACTTTCCAATGTCATTTATGGACCAAATACTTGATCGATTGGCAGGGAAAGGATGGTTTTGTTTCTTAGATAGTTATTCCGGCTATAATCAGATTTGTATTGCTCCCGAAGATCAAGAAAAGACAACGTTTACATGCCCATATGGTACATTTGCCTTCAAACGAATGCCATTTAGGCTATGTAATGCACCCGCCACGTTTCAACGTTGTATGATGTCCATTTTTTCTGACATGGTTGAAGACACCTTAGAGGTGTTTATGGATGATTTTTTAGTTGTGGGTGAGTCGTTTGAATCATGCTTGGCAAATCTAAGTATGGTGTTGCAAAGATGTGTTGAATCCATCCTATTGTTGAATTGGGAGAAGTGCCACTTTATGGTTAAAGAAGGTATTGTTCTTGGGCATAAAATCTCAGAAAAAGGAATTGAGGTTGATAGAGCTAAGATCAAGGTTATCGAGAAGCTACCACCACCAATTTCTGTGAGCGGAGTTCATAGTTTCCTCGGTCATGCAGGCTTTTATTTATTAAAGAATTCTCCAAGATTGCTAGTCCGTTATGCAAACTTTTGGAGAAAGATGCAAAGTTCTACTTCGATGAAGATTGCTTGAAGGCATTTGAATGCCTCCAAGGAAATCTAATTGAAGTTCCTATCATCGTAGCTCCCGATTGGTCTCTACCGTTTGAAGTCATGTGTGATGCTAGTGGAGTAGCTTTGGGTGTTGTACTTGGGCAGAGAAGAGAAAAGTTATTCCATCAAATCTACTATGCGAGCATGGTCTTGAACGGAGCCCAGAAGAACTATACTTTCACGGAACAAGAGCTTCTAGTGGTTGTGTATGCCTTTGAAAAGTTCCGTGCTTATTTGTTGGGAACAAAAGTGGTAGTTCATACAGACCATGCAGCTCTGAGATATTTAATGACAAAGAAGTATGTGAAACCAAGGCTAATTCGATGGGTATTGCTGCTGCAAGAATTTGATTTCGAGGTAAAAGATTGAAGAGGTTGCGAAAACCAAGTGGTTGATCATCTATATAGACTCGAGAACAAGCATATAACGCAGCCTGATCTTGAGATTGATGATGCATTCCCCGATGAAGATATCTTAGCCATAATAATGAAAGAGCTACCATGGTATGCAGATTTTGCGAATTTTGTGGTGAGTAATGTGATGCCTGCAAATCTATCTTTTCATCAAAAGAGGAAGTTCATGCATGACGTAAAACACTACTTCTGGGATGAGCCATATTTGTTTTGACGATGCGCAAATGGTGTTATCAGACGATGCATAATTCATGAAGATGTGCTGAATATATTGGAAGCATGTCACACTTCCCAAGTTGGGGGACATCACGCAGGTAATCAGACAGCAAGAAAGGTATTGCAAAGTGGCTATTATTGGCTCCGATATTTAAAGATGCCTACGACTTTGTGAGAAGATGCGACCAATGTCAGAGACAAGGTGCGATTTCGAAACACCATGAGATGCCCATGTCGAAAATTCTTGAAGTAGAGCTCTTTGATGTATGGGGTATTGATTTCATGGGCCCATTCATGAATTCATTTGGGATGAAATATATTCTAGTTGCTGTGGATTATGTTTAAAAGTGGGTCGAAGCAGTAACATTGGCTGATAATAAAGGTAAACGTGTTGTTGCTTTCTTAAAGAGAAACATCTTCTCTCGTTTTGGGGTACCACGTACCATCATAAGCGATGGAGGATCACACTTTTGTAACAAGCTGTTCAAATCCGTGTTGGCCAAATATGGTGTCAAGCAACATAAGGTAGCCACACATTATCACCCACAAACTAGTGGACAGGTAGAGGCTTCCAATCGAGATATCAAGCAAATCCTTGCTAAAATTATAAATGCTAATAGGAAAGATTGGTCTCGGAAGCTGGACGATGCACTATGGGCTTATAGGACTGCATTAAAAATGCTAATTGGCATGTCCCCATACCAACTAGTTTATGGGAAAGCTTGTCATTTACCCATTGAGATCGAGCATAAAGCATTGTGGGCGTTGAAGCGACTGAATTTGAATTGGGATGATGCCATGAATATGAGATTGGAGAAGCTAAATGAGATGGATGAATTTAGTCTACATGCTTATGAAAGATCAGACCTCTACAAGTAGCGGATGAAAAAGTATCATGATCAACGGATTGTTCAACTAAACTTTTAAAAGGGTGATATGGTACTTCTTTTCAATTCCAGACTGAAGCTATTCCTAGGTAAGTTAAGGTCCAAATGGTCTGGTCCATACAAAATTAGCCAAGTCTACTCTTCTGGAGTAGTTGACCTAGAAGACAATAATGGTGTTGTCTTTAAGGTGAATGTCCAACGAGTAAAACCATATATCGTCCCTCTTGACTCAATAAACTATATAGCCACCATTTATCTCGACGAAATCTAAGTACTCGAGGTAACTACGTCGTGCCACGACAATAAATCAAGCGCTAGATGGGAAGCAACCCATCGATTTTCATTTTTCTTTTCTTTCGTAAGAGTTTGTTTTTATTAAATAAAAAGCCAAAAAGAAGATTCGAGCCACGACCAAAACTAAGGCTCTTGATGGGAGGCAACCCATCATTTTAATCATTTTTGTTGTTTTTGATTAAATGTAGGTAGAAGAGGTGTAAAGGAGGAGATTGGTTTCAAATTTTGATTTGGAAGTATTGCATGTTGAAGGTGGTAAGTTAGGAATGAAGAAGCAAACGGCTATGGGTTGGGCATTGCCTATGAAAATATAGGCAACGAACAAGGTAAGGTCTATGTAAATCTAGGCCACGAACAAGACAAGGCCTATGTTATGGCCTAAACTCTCAGATTCTAGAGTGCCATAGCATAGGCGCCGCCTATGCTCAACAATGCCATAGCATAGGCGCCGCCTATGCAAAAGCCTTTTGTCTCTGAATCTAATATGCCATGGCATAGGCTCCGCCTATGCCTAACAATGCCATAGCATAGGCGCCGCCTATTCTCAACAAGGCTTTGCAAATGGCGCCGCCTATGCCAAGCATAGGCAAAGCATTAGGCGCCGCCTATGGTCACTTTTGGTCTCCAAATCCGATTCCAAATGGGTCAAAACCCGACCCAATCTTGTCCTATAAATAGAACCTTAGTCTTAGAAAAAAAATGCATTGCAACTTCAACCTAGGCGCCACCTACCTCTCCAAAATCTCTCAAAAATTTTCCTTTTGCTCTTTTACTTTGCAAGAACATCTTTCGAGGCCATCAACCAAGTAAGTACTTCTTTGTTCTTCTTTTATATTCCGTAAGTACTACACCACTACGCCTATAATAAAGTGTTAAATCTTGAAGTAGTGTTGACGATTTGAATATGGTTGATTTGTTGTGATACAACTAAGTGAGTGAAAGAATACGTAAGGATACTCTTGACTTGTTTCCAACTTGTATTTGATTTTGATGCACTGTCATATTTTTGCGAAATTGACTTGGTCAAGACAAAAATTGCATAATCTTGTAACTACAATACTTATATGTTGGAATGACTTGTTCATCGAAATGAAAATTCAATCTCTACGTAGTAGTCTTGCTCAAAAAGTACATTAGTCCAAACTTGAAAGCATTGTCAAGATTTCATGAATGAGAATCAAAAAGGATAGTTAAGATGACAAGAAAAATATGACTGCACTGATTATATTGTTGGAACATAACACCTAAACGTATATCGATGAATTCTGAGTAATCAACATCGTTCACTTCACGAGTTTGTGCCTCCAAATTAAGAGTGGGGTGGTTCCACTACTGCTTGTTTGTTGATTGTATCCACCGAGATGAAGCTAACATGACTATTATTTTAATCTCAGGTACAATGGCACCAAAAGCAAGACAAGGAAAAGAAAAAGCAACCACTTCACAAAAAGGCTAGAAAAGGGGACGAAAAGAGAAAGGCGAATCCTCCTCGCTGCAAATACCGTGCTGCATATTTGGAATTAAATGGCTCCTAGAGGAGGAAGGAAAGGAGTGTTATAGGAACAATAAAGAAAAATAATATGTTCATGTGGAGCTGATACACAAGGACAGCCTAGCAAAGAAAGAACCTCGTATGTTGGCGAAGATAATGACGTTACATCTTGATTTCATCCTCCGAGATATAGGAGAGTGCAATCTCAATTTAACACGAGAATTCTATGCCAACTGGTCACTGAAAAATGCAGGGAGTGAAGTAATGATTCGGGGCCAAGTTCTGCAACTAAATGCGGAGTTCTTCAACTCCTTTCTAGGATTGCCATCTGTTGATCCATCACCACTCAAAGAGTTGTTTAATAGACCTCCGTACAGGTCGATTGGATACACACTATGCGGAACAATATTTATGGCACGATGGAGTAGACACAAGGACACCGGTCGGCACAACACCTTCCCATATGCTTCTTGAATAGGGAAGCTAGGATATGGCTGCGAATAGTCAACTCTTGCCTGATTCCATGGACAAAGTATACAAAGATAACATGAGATAGAGTGTGCTTGGTGTACGCATTGATGACGAACGTCCCTATCAACATTGGGGCAATTATTCGATCCACAATGCGCAAGGCTAGGCTGCACAAGAGGTCCCACTTCAGCTTTGACAATCTGTTGACTGCAATCTTGAGGAAGGAGGACATCGAAGAGGAACCTGCTGATCATAAGCTTCCACACAACCCGAAGAAGGTTGACCTCACAAAGGTTAAAGATGCTGAAACCACGCATGGCGTCAACCTTACCACTGCATAAAGACATGCTCGCGACGAAAGCTTCTTCCGCTATTTATATGTCATGACGAGGTTTACAATGATGAGTGAGGGTCGTGTTCCAACTGCTGCAGAGCTCCAACAGTTGGATTATGACTACCCAATGAATGAGCATGCTAGGGCGATGTGTGGAGTAGGTGTATATTTTGAGGAACCTCTTGATGACGATGTGCCAACCAACGATGATCGTCAACTACCAGACTCCGACGTGGAGGAGAATTCTGATGATGACAACTCCAATGATGATTCCGATGAAGTGTATATGACCCCAGACATAAAGAAGGAGTACGACTAACCAGGTTCTTCTTATTTATTTTCCACTGAGGGCAGTGTGTCCCGTCTAAGTGTGGGGTGCTGGTATTTGTATGCTATACTTCTTTATCTACCTGTGTTTATTTATGTTTGTTTGTGTTGTTTTTTTTTAGTAGTTAAATTTTTTTTTTACTTTGCATGAAATTGTTCTGATAGGCAGCATGATATTATGACACGAGTTGTGATAAAATCATTACTATTGAGACATTTAGGTTCTAATTGTGACTCATTATGTGATAAGTGTGTGGTTTAATTCATTCATTTGTTGGGTCAAGAGTCTATACTACTCCCAATAAAGTCGACCATGTGCCTTGTGTGTGTGAGATAATAGTATATTCTGTGTTTGTGACTGATGCTAGAACTTGCCTTGTGTGTGTGTGAAGCGAAATAAATAATGTGAGTTTAGGAGATGATTTAGGCATTTATTTGGCAACCTATTATTGTTTACCTTCGTTTTACCTACCTGTGGACATTATCCTAGTCAACCCCTTTTAAGCCTTTAAGCCATTTTCTTTGACAGCCTCATATGTAGCCTGATCCATTTTTTCTCAAGACCATAATTTGATCCAAATTCCTAAAGCGCTTTAAATTGGAAAGTCATGTGACAAAATAAGAGGAAATTAGGTGAGTATGATGCTTTAGAATGTATCGGTGCTTGAATTTGTTATGAATAAGAATTGCTATCAAAGAGGTGTGTTATGAAAAGAAAAATGAAAAGAAAACAAAAAAAATTAGTTATGTTTAAAATTAAAAAACAAAAGATATGAGAAGGGGTGGTAGATTAAAAGAAAGTAGAAAGGTTGTTTGAAAGAAAGTATAAATGACATAATGTGATGTATTAAAGCACTTAGGGAACTTAGTCACTATTTCTGGCCAAAATAGTCCTACCCATCCCTTTGCCTACATTACAACCTGTAAAAGACCTATTTGATCCTAAGCCTAGCATTCTGATATTAGTAGAGCATTACACTAATGGCAAGCCTATGGTCATCAGTTGCAAGAAATGAATTCTTTGCGAGAGTGAGAGCAAGGAAAATCTTATACACATGTTTCGAAAAATGAAATACTTGTGAGTGATTATGGGTAAAATCTTATGTGAGACACACATGGATGATGTGTTTTGGGTAGTCTTGTATGATTCTTTGTGCCTTAACTTTTGGATACGAATTAACCATCATCACGAGTCTAAATTGGAGGTTGAATTGTTTCTAGTAGTGATCAGAAAACTACTCTTTGTTAATAATTGTCGTGTCTATCTTGATTAATAATTTGTGTTGTTACTGTGAAACCCTAAGTAGATGTTTAGATGGACATGCTATTTTGTTCAAGGACAAACAAATCTGTAAGTATGGGGTGTTGACGATAGGCGTATTTACACGCCTAAAGTACTATAATTGACCCATATTTTAGCTAATGAGAACAAAATATATAAATCATTAACTTTTAGTCCTTTTTCTTGTAAGTGATCTAACAAATGTGATTAGCAAGTTTTCAGGTATAAATGATGAAGATTTCAGCATTTTATGGATAACTTGACGCCAAAGCAAGCTTCACGAAAAAAGGAAAGCAGAGTTTGTACGCCTAGGGACTAAAATTAATGCATGGAAAACCTATCCCGGGAAAAAACAACATTTCTAAAGACTTTGGGGATCAGCAGTAACTTATTAGGATAATGATGCAGTAACCTAGTAGGACTAGGATAAGTAATGCAGTAGCTTAGTAGGAATAGGATATGGGTGTTATAAATACCCTATTTTACTAAAGTTTTACATACTTCTTTAATAAATTACATTTTATTATTCATTCAACACTTTCAATTCATTCTCTTTCTCTTAATTCTTATTCCCTTCTCTTCATCTATTCGACTTCTAAATTTTCACAACAAGAGAAATGCTATTTGCAAGGAATTCATGCCACAAGCACTACCAAAGCATACTTCACGTTAGACTCTTATTTTGGTATGATAATAATGTCTATTGTGATTTCCGATTCACTTATGAGTAGCTAAACTTCTCTGTTGTGGTTATAGAAGCCTTATGAGATACTATCGATTGCTATGAGTTTGTGAATTCTTGACATGTATGCTGCTTATATCATTACTCTCTTCATCTTAATCTAAATTCTTATGGTTGCAAACATATAAAATACGCTAGTATAACATTAACTTGTTCGAAAGAAAAGTTACATGTCTAGAAAAGAGATAATGTCAAGGAAATAGGGCACCAACCCCTGTTTAAAAGTTAGTGCCGTAACTGGATTAACCTCTTGGAGATTTTGTACCATTAGACACGCTTTAAGCTCGAAAGAGTTAAAGTGAAATATTCCTTGATGGTCGAAAAATGCCTGGATTTACCATAGAATACGAATCTCTCTAAGCACATGCATGTCTGAATTCCGCATAACTGAAAGCCAATAGGTACGTAAAACTCATAAGGTGGACATAACCCTAACTCTCAATTCTCATTAATTAAAACCTACCAAGTACTCTATTTTACTCTTCTATTTTCTGTTTTTACTCTACTATTTTGTTTATAGTATTTGTACGCTACAATCCCTCCTTTTTATGAAACTTTCACCAAATGTGTACTAATCATTGCTTACTTAGTGACCAAGTATTCCCTGTGGGATTCGACCAACCCAGTTGGGTTCTATATTTGACAACGACTGCTTACACTCTTACGAGAGTTGTAGTTTGAGCGTTATCACTTCATTAGCTAGTGCACTCACACTTAGGAATAGGCATGAGCAGGGAAATAGACCTTCTATGTCTAGATCCCAAAACAGTGTGAGTTACAGGCCATAACCTTCTCCATGTACTAAGTGTGGTAGGGACCATACCGGTGAGTGCTTAGCAGACTAGAGGAGTTGTTTTCATTTTAGCGAGATAGGCCACAGACTTAGAATTTACCAGCATATTAGATAGGGGAACAGAGATACTTGACCTCAGAATCAGGATACTAGTACACCGGCTCCTTTAGCCTATCCAGCCCCTCCCCAGGGCACTTCAACTACCACTGTTGGCACTAAACGCCAGAATAAATTCCATGCCTTACCATCCCATCAAAAGCAGGAGGATTCTCCTGACATTGCCACTGGTATAATTCATGTCTTTCTCTTTGATGTTTATGTGTTGATGGACCCTGGGTTAAGTTTCTTTTATGTGACCACTCTAGTTGCTGTAAATTTTGAAATGAGTCCCGAAAAGCGCCCTGAGCCTTTCTTGGTTTCTACTCAAGTAGGGGAGTCAGTTGTTGATATGTAAGTGTATAAAAAGTATCCTATTACTGTTCTTCATAGAGTCATATTTGCTAATTTGATAGAGTTGGAGATGGTTGATTTTTATATTATTTAGGGTATGGATTAGATTCACTCTTGTTATGCATATATAGACTGTCATACCTGTGTGGTTAAGTTTTAGTTTCCTGATGAGCTAGTCTTCGAGTTGATTGGGAGTTCAGTATCTCCCAAGAGTCATTTTATATCCTATCTCAAATCTAGAAAGCTAATATCCAAATAGAGAGATAGAATTCGGCGTCAACCTTCTTCCTAATACATAACCTATTTGTATTCCTCCATATCATATGGCACCTATTGAGCTTAAGGAGTTAAAAGAGCAGCTCAAAGATCTTTTATCTAAGGGTTTCATAAGGCCACGTATTTCTCCTAGGGGTGCACAAGTCCTATTTGTGCGAAAGAATGATGGTTCTTTGCGTATATCCATTGAGTAACGTCAGTTTAAAAAGGTTACAGTTAAGAATAAGTACCATCTTTATAGAATTAATGATCTTTTTGATACATTACAAGGTGCAAGTTACTTCTCAAAGATAGACCTTAGATCAGGCTATCAATATCTTAAAGTAAGGGACTATGATATCCTAAATACAACTTTCCAAACCCGTTATCATCATTTTGAGTTTCTAGACAAGTATTTTGGGCTAACCAATGCTCCAGCAACTTTTGTGGACCTTATGAATTGAGTGTTCAAGAATTATCTTGATATGTTTGTCATAGTGATCATAGATTATATCTTTGTTTACTCCTATAGTGAGAATGACCAAGCAGGTCATCTTAGAATTGTCCTACAGACTCTTAGAGACCATCAATTTTTTGCCAAATTTAACAAGTTTGAGTTTTGACTAAGGTCAGCAGCATTTTTGCATCATATTATTTTAGTTGAAGGCATTGGAGTTTATACCTAAAAGACAAAAGTCGTGAGAAATTGGCCTAAACCTATCTCTCCATCTAACATTAGGAGTTTCTTGGGTCTAGCTGGCTATTACAACTATTTTGTTGAAGTTTTCTCTTTTATTGTGTCTCTCATGACCCAATTACCCCAAAACAAAGTTAAGTTCCTTTGGTTAGATTCCTGTAAGAAGAGTTTTCAGGAGTTAAAAACTCGACTCACTTCAGCCCCAGTGTTGACTTTGCCTGATGGTACAGATGGTTTTATGGTGTATAGTGATGCCTCTAGAGTTGTCTTGTGTTATGTGTTAACACAGAGAGGAAAGGTTATAGCCAATTCCTCTAGGTATTTGAAGCCGCATAAAAAGAATTACCTAACCCACGATCTCAAATTAGCTATTGTGGTTTTTGATTTGAAAAGCTGGAGACACTATCTATATGGTATTCTTATTGTTGTCTTTACTAGTCACAAGAGCCTACAGTATATGTTTACTCAGAGAGAGTTAAATCTTAGACAAAGAAGATTTTTAGAGTTGCTAAAGGATTACGATATATGTGTGCTATATCATCCTGGCACGGCCAATGTAGTGGCAAATACCCTTAGTAGGTTATCTATGGGTAGTGTGGCTCATGTTGAGAATGATAAGAAAGAGTTATCTCGTAATGTGCATCTCTTGGCTAGACTGGGTGTTAGGTTTCTTGATATATCTGAAGGTAATGTTTGGGTTAAAGGTAGCTCCGGATCCTCTTTAGTTTCAAAATGGAAGGATACATAAGACTTAGATTCTAGTTGACTTAGATGCTAGTTTGGTTAAACTAAAGGAGTCAATAAAAGACCAAAAGGTAGAGTTTTTCTCCCAAGGAGGAGATGGTGTGTTGAGATTGCAGGATAGACTGTGTATTCCATGTGTTGATGATTTGAGGCAGAGAATTATGGCTGAAGTGCATGGCACACGATATTCTATACATCCCGATACTACTAAGTTGTGCCATAATTTACTGGAAATCTATTGGTGGAATGGTATAAAGAAGAATATAACACAATTTATGGCAAAGTGTACGACGTATCAACAGTTTAAGGTGGATCAAAAAAGACCTGGTGGGGTATAGCAAGAGTTTTGTATACCTACCTAGAAGTGAGAAGTGGTGAATATGGATTTCGTGATTGGTTTACCTCTTTCGTGCCGTCATTATGTTTCTATTTGGGTTGTTGTTGAGGGGTTGACTAAGTTAGTGCACTTCTTGCTGGTGCATACATCTTATACAACTGAAGATTATGCTAGATTGTATATTCGAGAGTTAGTCAGATTGTATGGAGTCCCCTTGTCTATCATCTCGGATAGGGGTGCTCAATTTACATCTCAGTTTTAGATAGTATTTCAGAAAGTTCTTGGTACCCAAGTTCATTTGAGTTCTTCTTTTCATCTGCAGACTGATGGTCAGGCAAAGAGGACTATCCAAACTTTTGAATATATGTTGAGAGCTTGTACTCTTGATTTCAAAGGAAGTTGGAATGAGCATTTTCCATTGATTTAATTTACGTACAATAATAGTTATCATTCTAGCATTCAGATGGCCTCGTTTGATGCTTTGTATAAGATGAGATACAGATCATCCATAGGTTGGTTTGAAGTGGGTGAGGCTACTTTGATCAGACCTGATACAGTGTTTGAGGCTAGGGAGAAGCTAAAAGTGATTAGAGAAAGGTTGAAGACAACTCAAAGTCATTTGAAGTCATATGCAGATGTGAGAAGAAGGGATCTTAAATTTGAAGTTGATCACTTGGTATTTTTGAATATTTCACCTATGAAAGGAGTAAAAAGCTTTGGCAAGAAGCGAAAACTTAGCCCCTGTTATGTTAGCCCTTATAGAATTATGAGCCGTGTTGGGAGAGTAGCCTATAAAGTTGAGTTGCCTGTAGAGCTATCAGCTGTTCATCTAGTTTTTTGCATCTCCATGCTTAAGAAGCACATTGGTGATTCCGTTGTAGTGGATCCTTCAGAGGGCTCAGATATTTAGACTAGTCTTTTGTATGAAGAGATTTCGGTTGAGATCCTAGATTACCAGATCTGTATAATGAGGAACAAAGAAGTTCCCTTGGTCAAAGTTCTTTGGCGGAACCAGTCAGTTGAGGGCTCTACATGGGAAGCAGAAGCAGACATGCGAGCCAAGTACCCACACCACTTCTCTGTGAGTTCAAATCAAGCCAAAGGTACTATTCATCATTAATTTAGCCCTTTCTACTCAAAGATTCAGCTATGTAGTTATTCTTGTATAAGTTCTAGCGCCTTCCGATGTATTCAAAAAGCTTAGAGATATGCAGAGTCAGTTTAGCCATTTGTTTCAGTTACGCACTCTTAGTTCCTCAGTATCCTTAGACTAGCTAGGGACATTCGAGGACGAATGTTCCCAAGGGGTAGATATTGTAAGACACAGCGAGTTTTCTCATTGTCTAAGCTTTTAGCGAACGATAAAGGAAGCCTTATACTTAGAAATTTGGCTAAGTGTTGAGACTTAGTCATTTTCATACCCTCAGAACTTTGAAGACTTTAATTCCAACCTTCCCGTCCTTCAATAAATAATATGTTTTTTAATTCATGATCCAAGAAGTCAATGGGTATTCCCAGATAAGTTTTGGTTTTTTGAACTTCATTTAGACCACATTCGGTGTCCCAAAATAGTCGAACAATGCGATCTTGGCCCGCCGCATCGCCCACCGCATCGATCAACTTTATGCAGGAAAAGTACTAAGGCTCGACGCGGTAGAGGTGCGATGCATCGAGTATCGCATCGATTCCCCTGATGCACTGTGTAGCCTTCAGCGTCAATTTCCCAATTATTTTCAGCTTTTAAATTTCAGCATCCTAGAGGGGCAAGATAGTCATTTACCCCACGTCTTTTTAGCTTTAACACAGGATTAAATCCCCAAAACACCAAAATAAGGTTATTATCTCTCAAAATCACCCAGAACTCATCCTAGGGTTTTAATCCAAAATTCAAGAGAGCTCTAAATTCAACCATCACTATTCTAAAATTCTTCAAGAATTGGAATCCCCATTACAAGAGAAACAAGAAGCACCCATTAGAAGTTCGTATAGCATCCCAAAGTCTGAGTTTATTCAAAGCTTCTAATTCAAGATATGTGGGGTTTGAACAAGAACCCTCTCTTCATTCTTGTTCCCAAAGCTTTTATTTTTATCAAAATTATTTCGTGTTTTTGCTAGTGGATTGTACCCAATTTACTTTAATTTAAATTTTTGAATTTATAAAGTGCTCAAGTATTGAATTGTATGATATTTCACATATTTTTTGCATTGAGAATTAATGTTATAAATTGCATGTTACCATCATGAATAGATGTTTTCAGGTGTTTCCAAGATTTATGACATGATTTATGCTTCGTTATGAAACTGAAATTATCTGAGCATGAGTATAAGGTTTAAACCAAGTATGAGTTTTTATGTTTTCTTGAAGATTATGTCATTTAGCATGATTCAATAAGCAAGTGCTATGACTTTAAAGAAAGATTTGTTTTGAGTCTGAGTTAAGAAGGAAATCCGCATTAAGTATGATTTAAAGTAAATAAAAACATGATTTTGGTCTTCATTATAGACCCTTGAGTTAATTTGAATTGGATTTTACTAAACATTCTGAGTTGAGTATAGGAGTAGTATTTAGCACCGAGTTGGGTATGATTCCAAGGTTACATACCCCAGAATTACGTACCATCATAGGTTGAGATACTTATCCGACCTATATATGGATAACTGAGATAATGATTATTAAAGTTGTTTAACTATTCTGATGTCAAGGGTAAAACAGCTCTGCCCAATGTGGGCGAGACGTTGGACTTCATGTAGCTCCCATGGTTTATGTTGGTTAGAGAAAACTCCCAAAGTAGTCCTCTACTCTATTTATTATAAAAGTATATGTGTTTAAAGTTTGATCTTGAGATTCCCAAGTGTCCCAAGTCTTAAAGTTCCTAAAGTTCTAAGTCCTTACATTTTAAAGAATTTCTATTCTCCACGAGATAAAAGCATGAGTTTTGAAAGTATTAGCCTGGGATTTTTGAGACTAAGAGGAGAATACAAATTTCTGAGTTAAGCATAAGGACTCACGAGATTTGTATTACATGCTTTCTTAATCATGATTTTTTAGATTCATATTTCAGCTTTATTCAAGCTTGTGAGTCATCTACAATAGCTTTCTTGTTTTCATTAAAGACTGATGATATTGATTATTTAATTGCATACACCCCAATATACGTAGTACATCCTTAAAGTACTAATTCATATATACATCTATGTGCTACATTGTCTCATATTGTAGGTTCAGGTGCATAGTTCCAGCAGCGATAGTGACCCCGAGTACCTTTGTCTACATTCCCACAGTGGTGAGTCCTCATAGTTCAAGGTCCTAGTCGCCAGACATTCATCATTATTAGTAGTTAGTTTTGTTGATTTTAGTTTGAGTCAGTTGAGGGTCTATCCCAATGACTCTCTAGTTCTTGATTAGTACAGGCTTTGTCAGACTAGATTATCAGTGGTGTTATATACTTTCCAGTATTATTTTGATATGTAGATTGTATTTTCTTATTATGCTAGTTTGGTTTTTAGAAGATATAGCATCATTTCTTTATTTGACATCCTACAGTAAGTAGTAGATAGAGTACCAGGCTCAAAGGGTTATCTTGGGGCTACTTATAGCACTAAGCATCGTGTGACATTGTGGGATGACATTTTAGGGTGCGTTACAATCTTAGTATTTGTGCCTAAGGTTTAAGTAGTCCTAGGGAGTTACAAGTTGCTTTAAGTAGAGTCTTTATCATTGGTGTGTAGCGTACCACATTTACGAGCAAAAGGGTACAAGACAATTTAGGAAAAATTCATCTCTTTCTTTTAGAATATATCGTGCTTAGTTTTATCTCTTTCATCTATTAATTTGTGCTCTGTTATGACAGAAAGTGCCTCCTCAAAAAGCAAATGCCCGCAGAAAAAATAACAAGCAACCTTAGCCATTTGATCCCCTGAATATGACGATGTCTCATACTGAGTTTTGGGTATCCTTTCAGGCGTTAATCCAGGCAGTCACCACGAATGCTCAAGACAATAACCAGGCTTTAGTCTCACATCAGCAAGGAGGTGATTTAGTTGCATCTAGGATTCGAGATTTCATGAGGATGAATCTGCCAGAGTTCTAAGGGTCGAAGGCAGGTGAGGACCCATAATTGTATCTTGAGGAGGTGAGGAAGATCACCCAAGTTATGCATGTGTCTAATAAAGAGATTGTAGAGCTGGCATCTTATCATCTGAAAGATATTGCATATGACTGGGTTGTAGCATGGATGAAGAATAGAGAGGAGGATGTTGCTCGTATAACTTGGCAAGTATTCCAGGATGCATTCTTGGACAAGGTTTTCCCATGTAAAATGAAGGAAGCTAAGATAGAGGAATTTATGAACCTAAGGTAAGGCTCTATGACTGTAAATAAGTATTTTTTAAAGTTCAACCAGTAAGCTAAGTATGCTCCTGATTTGATGGATGACACCCAAAGTACTATGAGTAGGTTTGAGACTGGAGTGTCAGGTATGTTGTTGAAAGAGTTTAGGACTGTTATGCTCAATAGAGATATGGATCCATCCAGACTAATGATGCATGCTCAGCAAATTAAAGAAGAGTTTTCAGGAGTTGAAGACTTGACTCACTTCAGTCCCAATTTTAGCATTAGTTGATGGTACAAATAGTTATTTTGTTTATTATGATGCCTCCAGAGTTGGTTTGGGTTATGTGCTGATGCAGAGAGGTAGGGTCGTAGTCTATGCCTCTAGATAACTTAAGCCGCATTTAAATAATTACCCAACCTATGATCTTGAATTAGCTTCTATAGTATTTGCTTTGAAAATCTAGAGACACTACCTATATGGAGTGCATGTTGATGTGTTCACGGACGACAAAAGCTTATGGTACGTAGTCACCAAAAAAGAGTTCAACCTTCATTAGAGAAGGTGGTTAGAGTTGTTGAAGGATTATGATATGAGAGTGTTGTATCAACACGGGCAAGGCCAATGTAGTAGCAGATGCCCTTAGTATATTATCTATGGGCAGTGCTGCTTATGTGGAAATTCTAAGAAAGAGTTAGATCAAGAAGTTCATCATTTAGATAGATTGGGTGTTAGGTTGGTGGACTCAACTGAGAAGAATGTTTGGGCTTAGAGTATTTCCAAATCGTCCCTAGTTTAAGAAGTGAAGGAGATGCAAGATATGGATTCTAGTTTGGTCAAACAAAAGGAGTCAGTTAAAGAATAAAAGGTAGAGGTTTTCTCCCAAGGGGGAGATGGCGTATCTAGATACAAGAGTAGACTGTGTATTGCATGTATTGATGAATTGAGGTAGCAGATTATGGTGGAAGCGCATGGTGTGCATTATTCCATTCATCTAGGTGCTACCAAGATGTACTGCAACCTACGAGAAATCTATTGGTGGAGTGGTATGAAGAGAGATATAGAAGATTTCGTAGCAAAGTGTGCAACTTGTCAATAGGTTTAGGTAGAGCACCAAATACCTGGTGGTACGTTGACAGAGTTTGGTATCCCTACATGGATGTAGGAAGAGGTGAATATGGATTTTCTGGCTAGTTTACTCCATTTGCGTCGTTATCAGCATTTGATTTGGGTTATTGTAGACAGATTGACTAAGTCAGCGTATTTTTTGCCAGTTCATACATCCTTTATAGCAAAGGATTATGCTAAATTATACATCCGATAGATGGTTAAATTGTATAGAGTTCCTTTGTCCATCATCTCAGATAGAGGTACTTAGTTTACCTCTCAGTCATGGTAAGGTTTTTAGAGGTTCTTGGTACCCAAGTTAATCTTAATTCATCCTTTCCTCCGCAAATAGATGGTCAGGTAGAGAGGACCATTGATGTTTTAGAGGATATGTTGAGAGCCTATGTTCTTTATTACAAAGGTAGTTGGGATGAGCATTTTCCGTTGATTGAGTTCGCCTATAATAACAGTTATCATGCTAGTATTCAGACGCCTCCGTTTGAGGCTCTCTATGGGCGGAGATGTAGATTGCTGATTGGTTTGTTCAAAGTGGGTGAAGCCATTTTGATTAGGCCAGACATGGTGTTTGAAGCTATGGGGAAAGTTTAGTTAATTAGAGAGAGATTGAAAGCATCCCAGAGTCATCAGAAATCTTATGCAGACGTAAGAAGAAGAGATATTTAGTTTGAGGTTAATGATATTATGTATTTGAAAGTTTGACCCATGAAATGGATGAAGAGATTTGGCAAGAACAGAAAGCTTAGTCGTCTTTATGTAAGTCCCTTTCGTATTTTGAGTCATGTTGGGAAGGTAGCGTACGAGTTTGAGGTACCTGCAAATTTATTCTTAGTTCATCCATTATTACATATGTCCTTGTTGAAGAAGTGCATGGATGATTCAACTGTTCTAGTTCTTCTAGAAATTACATATATTCTGAATAGCCTTCCGTATGAACAAGTCCCAGTAGAAATTTTTGATCATCAGATCCGTATACTAATGAACAAAGAAGTTCGCTTGGTCAAAGTTCTGTGGAGAAATTACTCTTATGAGGGCTCTACTTAGGAAGAAAAGGAAGACGTGCATACCAAGCATCCTCATCTCTTCTCCACATTATAAGATTCATCAGAAGGTAATAGTTTTCCTTCATTCAGTGTTGCCCCATTCTCATATTCAAATATATAGTTATTTTTATGAGAATTCATGCCCCTACTGATCAGTTCAGTGGTTCATTATATTTGAGATTCAGACATTCAGTTTATTTTAGTTGTGCATGATATCTTATAGTTTCGTATTCCTCAATATTTTCAACTTAATTAGCCACATTTGAGGACAAATGTTACCAAGGGGGAGATATTATAATACCCGGTACTCTTTTTAGCTTAAATTCATCCTTAGAATGTTAAGGGTTACCTTCCAAAATGAAAAGCATTTATTTCATATGGATTCATCAGTTTTAGACATTCTATGGTGTGGGAAATTGAATAAGATTTCCATTGATACCAAATTTTCTCAATTCCGACACTCGGTGAAGGAGCTAAGATGTTTTCAAGTTGACATTGTGCCACCTGGGAGGTCAACTCATTGCGGAGATGGTTAAATTCATAATTGTCATTTTCCAGTGGACTTTTATGATATTGGCATGTCGCGGAGAGGTCTATTTTTCAATTTGGCAATTTCTAGTAATCCAACGCTATAATGACACATTGCGCCGAAGGCCAAAATGGCATTCCTATAGGGCACCACGATGGTGGCACATCGTATTGAAGTTCTAGGTCCCAATTATAAAAATCCAGTGGGACAACACAATATCTCCGCATCACAGAGGCTCCCAATTTTCCAATATCCAAATTCTAGTGATCCAACACGATAGTGACGCGTCGTGGTGGCCTATTAAATCGGGACCCCAGTTTATTTTTCCAGTTTCATCTAGAAGTTTAAATAGGGTATTTTGGTTAATTCCCAAGCCCTCAAACCTACCAAATACAAGATTAAACCCATTCTAAGCCTATTATGTGCATTATTCATCATTTTTTTCTCAACCAAAACCCTAGAACTCCCAAAGCTTCTTCTCCAAGAAATGAAATCCTCCATTGATTCTCTAAGAAAGAATAGAATTAAGGAATCCCAAGTCAAGATAATCAAGAACTCAGCCCTAAGAAGTCAATTAAGAATGAATATTTCAAGATTCTTCACCTAAGCATCAATCAAGGTATGTGGGGTTTATGAACGAGGATCTCCTTTCATCATTGTTCCCAAAACCAAGCTTTTATTTAAAATTCATATGATTTTGAATGATTATTCATGAGATTTGAATTAGGGTTCATATCCATTATTTCTCTTATCAAGATTTTGAGATTTCCAATGTTTTAGAAGTTGAATTGCATGTCTATTTTCATACTTTCATGCCTATTGCAGAAATTTAAAGATCTTGAGATGAATTATCATAGTTTTCATTATTGAGCATGAATATTAAGATGTTTTGACATGAGATTAATGCATGGTTTATTATCCAAGATTGAATATTAGTATTTGAAGAAAGATTATTCTTTAAGCATCCTATTATAAGATTATTTTCAGATTTTTAGAAAGCTTTGATATTTTGATCATCAGATTAGCTATGGAATCCACTTTTTAGATTATTATAGATTACTGATTCAGATCAACTTTATTTACAGATTTTATCAGATAAATGCATAATTGGTTTTAGATAGACCCTTATGCTAGTTTTAAAGTGGATTTCCAATACAACGAGCGTAGAAAATAAAAAGGGAGTAGCATTTAGCACCGAGTGGAAAGTGTGGGTTTAGTGCATCCTACTTCCACAAAACTACATAGCTAACATAGGTATAGATTATCAGATTATTACCTCTTCTACGTGGATGGCAGTTTCAGACGTGATCACTTAGCTCAAGTTATACTTCTTGGGAAGAGTATGACACCTCTCCCCATCAAGAGGCTTTCCCCTTAGGGGAACAAGACGTTGGACTCCATGTTAGCTCACATGGTTTATGTCGGTTTGAAGAACCTCCATTGCAAAATAGTTTTAAAGTATTTTTCCCTGCTAGCTAAAGTAAACGAATAAAATAAATGCCTTTAGAAACCTAAGTGTAAAGGCTCCCAGTTTTTATCTCAAATTATGCGTTACTGAAAGATATTAGCTATAGATTTCAGCTTTCAGATCTCATATTCAGAAGTGAGTCCTTATACAGTTAGATAGTATGATTTATAGATAGAACATTAGCCCATATTTTAGAACTAAATGGTATGACTCACTAGATTTATAAGTATGATTTGCTATTCATGATTTTAGATTTTGGTATTCAAATATTCCATCTTATGTGAGTCATCTACATTTAGCATGCATTGTTTTACAAATTATGATGATTATGAGATGATGTTTTACTTATACATTGCACCCCCACATACTAGTACATCCTCAAAGTACTAATCCACATATACTTCTATGTGCTATATTGTGGTATAATATAGGATCAGGTGCTCAGTGTCAGCAGCGTGACTAGTTCGAGCATCTCCATCTACATCCGATAATTTGTGAGTCCTCATAGATCGGGGACTTATTCATTCAGATTTTTGAGTTTATTATTTTATGAGATTTAGCATTTCCTTTCAGACAGTTCGAGTTAGCTGGAGGTTGTCCAATTGACTCTCTAGTATTAGTGGTAGTGGCTTGTCAGACTACTGGTTTTGATACAGATTATTTAGTTTTTATGTTTCAAATGTTATGTTCAGATTATTCTCAGATATTACAAATAGTTTCTTCATTCTAGTATGACTTTTATGTTTATATTTCTATTATTATAAGGTTTAGACTCAGTAACATACAGACATGGTTAGCTTAAGGCTACTCATAGTCTTGAGCACCATGTGACATCTTGGGATCATATTTTGGGGCATTACAGCAAGGATCAATACATAAAATTGGAATCATTTTCAAAAATTCCCAAGCGAGTAGGAGCCATACCAAAGCATACAATGCTCAAGAATGGTGTATTTGAGGGAGTCGGCACAATGAATATGACAATCAAAAGGATCACTCAATGGAAAAAAGACAAAAAATTCTTCGTCAAAATTTATTAAAGCAAAAAGAACGGTATTTAACTGACCCTAAAAGGGAATTTTAGTCATTTATTTATATCTGGTAGGTCTTCTATTTAAATACTTCTTCAAAAAGAGGAGGAATAGTGGATTAAACCATTCAAATTATGATGTCGAGTATTTGTTATTTAAAAATTTTCAGATTTAACTGTGGTTGCCAGAGAGAGAGGCATTGTGTCTACTAACTATATACATTGAGTACAGGTACATGTAGAAAGCACAAAATGCAGACAAATGGATGAAGTTTATATCATTTTAATTTTCAACAGGGCCATTACACAAAGGATCATCAACATTTAATATCTATTGACACGTGAAACACAAAAACGTACATCGAGGATATTATTAATATTCAAATATATATTGACATGAGAGACACAAATGCTTGCATCGAGGATATCATAATTATTCAATATCTACTGACACGCGAGACATAAACACTGGCATCGAGGATATCATCAGCATTCAAATATCTGTTGACATGTAAGACACAAACACTGGCATTTAGAATATCATCAGCATCTAATATTTGTTGACATGTGAGACACAAATGTTGGCGTCGAGGATATCATCAATATTCAAATTTTTGTTGACATACGAGACACAAACACTAGCATCGATGATATTAGCAGCATCTAATATCTATTAACAAGTGAGACACAAATGCTAGCATCAAGGATATTATCAACATTCAAATATCTAATCACCTATAAGAGATAAATGATAGCGTCGAGGATATCATCAGTATTCAATATATGCTGGCAGACAAGACACAAATGCTGGCATCGAAGATATCATCAGCATTCAATTATCTGATGACATGCAAGACACAACTACTGGCATCGAGGATATCATTAGCATTTAATATCTATTGACACACGAGACACAAACACTGGCATCGAGGATATCTCATAATTTTATCAACCAGCATCCAAATGTATTAAGAGCATATGATTTGAAGGAACGCTTGTAAGTCGCTATTTGAAGACAAGTGATATATGAGATTTCCTTGCAATTAAAAATTTGAGGATCATCTATAAGTCATATTGTTTGAAATAGGACAGTATGCAAGATTAACTTTGAGTTGATAGACCATTGGTCATTTGTAAGCCGCAATAACATTCTAATCGGATAGTGTGCAAGGTTACCCAAAAATTGATAGTCCGAAGGTTATCCATAAGTCGCAACTAAATCCTTACTAGAGAATATGCGAGATTATCATATTGATCAATCCAAGGGTTCTGTATAAGCCGCATCATATCCAAGATTGATTATTTGCATTTTTACCCAATGACTACAAATTTGAGAGATATCTATAAGTTATATTGTATCCAAGGTCGGGTGATGTGTAGGAATACTTGAGAACTAGAGATTACAGGGATATCTGTAAGTCACCTTGTATCCAACATCAAATAATGCATAAGATTTTCCAAAGATTGATAATTCGAGGGAAATCTATAAGTCGTATCGATATAAAAGATGCACAAGACTTACTAGAGATCATATGCAAAGAACTATCATCAATAAATAGAAAGGTTATCATTTCACAAGTATTATAGGTGATTCAAAAGGGTTGTTGCATCAACATAAGATTACACGGTTATAGGGACTGTTTTGCATAAAGTGTCATCGGTGTCCAAAAGAGTCGCCCCACTTTAAAGACATATTCAACTGATAAATGAGCTAATTATACAACAACCAAGAGTTTTGTTGTATCTATTGTTACAAAGTTATTTCCTTCCAAATAGGTACATGAAAGGACGACTTCGCTTTTCAGGCGACAACTAACGTGGAGATAAGACACAGACTATATACCTCTTTTGTGAATTATGTTTAGGACTAACAATTATTGTTTGAGATATTTCCAATAGAATTCGAGAGGATGAAAAGTCAAATCAAAGCACAGTTTCGGATGCCTCCAGATAGGATGCATCACAACGTGGAATTCTTTCTTAGCAGCATAATAGGAGATAGTCCAAAGAAGGATGTCAAACTCTTAGGACGCGAGCTAAAAGATGATCGCCACCATCATCCAACCATACCCCTGTCAGAAGGCATGTAGTAATTTTTGAATATTCTGGTTTCAACTTTACCTTTGGGATATTTCTAAGCTCATACTAAGTGTAAACTTCTATTTCTTTCAAATTCGAGAGATAGTACACCTAGAATTGGAAATTATGTCCGGGTAAGTTCTTCCCTATGTATGTGAAGGATCCCACATTCATGGTTAAGAGGTTACAAGCCTCTTTTCCACAACTTCATCAACTTGTCACTCATCCTGAGCCAAAGATCATCTAAAATAAAAAGACTATCTTTTCTACAAATTGAGTTGAACTACAAACAGTCTGATTCCCTGAGTCTTGGAGATATGTAGGTTGGGATATATTTTTAAAACCTGACTGCATTACAACCAACCCCCAAATCACTTTATTCTCTAGCTTTTTGGTTTTATCAAAAACTCCAAAAATAATATAGCTTGTAAATTTCTTGAAATCGTGCTCAAGCTTTATGAACTAAAAGTCACCTGAATTGTCGTGTAATCTATATATATAGGAAACCTGATACCAAGGTCCAACCAAAACTCAATAAAATACATGGAAAATCCAACCTCTTTCAGATTCAAATTTGTGGTAGGACAAAAATTAGGAACATCAACCTCCATTTGCCCAAGGTTAATTGCATCCACCCTACCCAAAGGGACGGGCCAGTTGTTGACACCTATGTTTTTTCCTCCACAACTAAATATAATCCTGAGTTTCTTTGATTTTTAATAAAATCAAAATATTTATTTCATCCGAATAAAAAATTTAAAAATAGTTTTTGTCCATGATTAGTGTCATTTTAAGTAGTGATTATATATTATCATGTTCAGTTACTACATTATATAACTTAATTACTTAAATATTTATTCTATGAAATATTGAATTTTAATTAAGAATTATTTTAAAAATAAATAAATGATTCAACTCTTGATTTTAATATAATTTGTTATAAAAATAATTTATTTTGATAAATATGCATCTGATTCTATTAAATCAAGAAATTCGGGATGAATAGAACTATTAATTCATATCGAATTTCAATTTAATTTAGTAAATCTATTAGATTTGGACATAATTGCAATGCAATCCATCAATTGATTTTTAATTTGGTCAAAATTAAATAAATATGACAAAATTTTAAATCCCAATTGAGTTATATTTTAAATAACCCCAAAATTTTCAAAAACTCCCATAACTTCAACCTAATTCCCACCAAAAAATAATTTTAAATTGTACTACATTGTACTATTTCCCATTAACTTTGTCCTTTTCCAATTTTGAAAATCAAAAGTTGTACCACATTGTACAATTTCTTCCGAAATTATCTTCCACCTCACCTTTTCTTCAATTTTAAGATTTCAAAAACACCCTTAATTGCTTTTTCTCCCACATTGGTGGATGACAAGAAATAAATCCTCATTCTTTCTTATAAATACTTTTCTCCCACATTGGAGGAAGAGAGGAAAAAAAACTCCATTCTCTCCTATAAATAGAACTTTTAGTTTGGTAAAAAAGGGGGTGGAAAAGTAAAAAATATTCTAGAAAGGTGAAAGAATTGTTTTAAGCAAACTAGTTATTTTTATTAATTAAAATGTTTTTTGTTTAATAGAGTTTGTCGGCTAATCAAAATGTTTGAGTTGCTAGCGATGTTTTTCGATGGTGGTTGATTCCGACCAAGCTCGTAGTCTCATTTTGCTGCCCCCAAAAAGGTAAACACACCAATCTTTTTTTATTTAGTTTTATTATCATTTTCTTCTTCATCTTTTTGTTCTTCGTAGTTTGTAGTTATAATTTTATTTGCTGAGATTGTTTGCTGTCGATGTCCTTAAAGGCCATAGGATGTTGTGATATCGATATTTTAATTATTTTCATGTTCATGATAAAAAAATGAGCTATCAATAATTTTACATGCCTTTTTTGACTTTATTCTTTGATTATTATCGATAAAGTTTCAATCTGTGCTTAAAAGATGTGTTTATGCTTGTTTAAACTCATTGTTGGTGGATATATTTGTTTTTAGCATGTAAAGTTATTTTTTTAATTTTGAAAAGAATAGTTAATAATGATTATTTCGCCTTTTAACTTTATTCTTTGGTTATTATAGATAAAATTTCAATCTTTGCTTAAAAGATGTGTTTAGGTTTTGTTTAAACTCATTGTTTGTGGATATGTTTGCTTTTAGTATGTAAAGTTATTTTTTTTATGTTGAAAAGAATAGTTAATATTGATTGTTTCACCTTTTCACGTTATTATTTGATTATTTTGGATAAACTTTAGATCTTTGCTTGAAAAACATACCTATGTCTTGTTTAAATTCATTGTTGGTAGATATATTTGTTTTTAGCATGTAAAGTTACTTTCTTTATGTTGAAAAGAATAGTTAATATTTATTGTTTTTCCTTTTGACCTTATTCTTGATTTATTTAGGATAAATTTTAGATCTTTGCTTGAAAAACATACCGATGTCGTATTTAAATTCATTGTTGGTAGATATATTTGTTTTTAGCATGTAAAGTTATTTCCTTTATTTTGAAAAGTATAGTTAATATTGATTGTTTTGATTTTTGACTTTATTCTTTGGTTGTTATGTATAAAATTTTGACCTTTGCTCAAACGATGAACTCATGCCTTGTTTAAATTCTTTGTTGGAGGATATGTTTGTTTTAGCATGTAAAGTTGTTTCTGTTGTGTTGGAAAAATAGTTATTGTTGTTTGTTTCACCTTAATAAAAATAGTAATTAGTTAAGTCCAGAATTTTTCAGTTGCTTGCTAATTATTTTATTGAATTTCAAAATCCTCATATAAGAGATGAAGTGCTTGCTTTACTTTCCATCCAAGATGTTTATTCCACTTTTGTCCGCATGTTTTCTTGTCAAAATGATGCGAAAGTTCGGACTTTTATGGCTAAATAGAATTATTTGCTTATTTTTAACTCATTCAAAGTATGATTGTTGAACGATATTTCACTTTTAGAGATGCTAAACTTTTATTCTTATTTTCTTACTCTGAATTATTATATATGCTATTTGTGTGTATAAAGACTTAATTCATGTCTCTCTTTTATTAATAATATCAAAAGAGAATCAACGATGTCTTAGAAATATAAACCACAGGTTGTTACATATTTTTTCATAAAATGTTGATTATAATTTAGATATATGAATTTTCGTTAATGTCGTCTTAATTGAAATTTAAAGGTTTTCTTTCTTGAAAAGTTAACCTTTATTTTTATTATGTTATATGAATTAGTGTCTATGTTTGTTCAATTTTAGAAGTCGTGAGTATTTTTCTTGTTGCCTCATCCTTTACTTTCGCAAGCTTATGTTGTTTGTTTCTCGCATTAATTCATTGAATATGGCTTTCTTCCTTTTATCTTTATTCATTCTTAATATGAACATAAGTCATGAGGCATGCAAGTGGGTGTCGTTGCTTTGAATTTTATATATTGAATCTCACTTTTGTTATACATGTGCAAGTGTGCATATCATTGTAATTCAAAAATTTATTCTTGATATTTTCTTTTGCTTTGAAATATGTAACAATTATGCCTTGAACGTATATTAATTTCTTTATATTTTCTTTTTATGCAAAAATATCTTGAGTCCAAATTGACTCCTCTTCTCTTGGATATCATAATGGGTCAATGAGGCTCACCTCTTTGATTCAAGTCCTAATTTTAAGCCTAAGGTCCACTACATAGCGTGCGGGTGCTAGAAGATAGACGAAGAAGGAAAATGGGTCAAAACCCATTGATGAGGTCACTAAGAGACTTGAAAAGTCTCGATTTTTATTATTGTCTTCTTTTTTTATTTATTTAGTAATTTATTTATTAATTTATTTGGGCCTCGTAGCCAAAGTTGTATTTTGATATAGGTGAGGCAGATTTTGGGCCTCAAAGGTCCGAAAACTAGCTTAGGACAGGTTGTGGGCTGAAAGCCCAATATTTAGATTAGGATAGGTGTAAGTGGGTCAAAAGACCAATTAGATTAGGACAGGGTTTCGTTGATTTAGGCCAAATGGCCTAAGTTTTTTACTTTCTCCTACCTTTCCCCTTTTATTTGCTTATTTGCTTTTAATTTATTTAGCCTTAGTTAAAATCCCTACAAAGTCGTCGAAATCTATTTTACACAAATCTTTCCCTAAAATCATTACTTTTCAACAATCAATCTTTCTTTTTGAAGTTAGTCAAAAGATGTTTTGAAACAGTCCAGATAATCGAAAGTTAGCGGACGTTTTAGGTGCCTTAAAAACCTTCCTAAAACGTTAATAGGAATCATTCACTCAGAATCCTCAAATTTAAACAATTTTTCTGTTTCAAATCGTTTAAAGTATCGTATAAAGGTTTTCTTAATTCCTTTTAAAATAAATTAAGTGGTGACTCTCAAATAAGTCAAAAGTTCCTCAAAACACCTATACATGTAACTAACCATAGTATACTATCATTTAAGAATAACCTCCCACATTTTTTGTGTTGTATACATGGTGTGTGTGAATCCAAGTCCTTAGATTTCGGTGGACAAATTTGATGGAAGAAAGGAAAGAGCACATTTATACACCTTGCTAGTCTTTTAACCTTTCGGTTCAAGTAGATTTTAACCTGAAATAGCCCTGAAACATTTTTAGGGTGAGACTGCTAAGTTAAAATAAAAATTGGTAAAATAAGGGATATTACCCCGCCCTCTACCGGCCCCACTATAGTAGGCTCGAGTCTTCTATTGTAGCACAGTTGTTGTCACTACCGAAATTAGTGAATCATGAGGGAACCTACTCCAATCCAGCTAAATAGGAGAACCTCCTACAACCCATTTAACACATGCGGATGTCCTTGTTACTAGAAATAACAAACCTTTATTGCAACTATTTTCTTACAAATATAAAGTGTGAAAATGTAAACTGCCCTTAGAAACTAGTCTAAATAGGTACAAAAGCTTCTAACTACAGTACGATAAGACTGGACACAACTTTCATCATGAATATGAGGAGTAAAAACTATGGAAGGATCATTATCAACAACAATCATGAAAGCAACACTAATTCTTGGAAAAGATTATACCTCGAAATGGGTATAGCAAGAGTAGTATAACTACACACAACATGTACTGGTCGGTATCATCAGTCGTCTAGTGTTCGATCATATAAATACAACATATAAATCACAAAAATAAAGAACGACAACTTATAAAACAATTTAATTGATAACACCTTAATCGATTTATGCAATCTTTATTCCTTGTTTTAACTGAGGGCATTTGCAATCTTATTCCTTTTGATAATTCATCATCTTCACATCAAATGTCATCCATCTTAACTCTCACTTGTTTAGTCAAAATTTTTAATAATCAATGATAAATAATCATTACGTTGTAACAAATACAACTATGATCACATATTATGATAAATACCTAAATTTCGTGACACTTAGCCTTTCAAAGTAACTCTACACTTTAGTCAAGCACAAGTTAAGAGACAACAAGCAATCCAAACCATGACCAAGTCGATAACCCTACCTCTAGAAAATATCCAAGGCAATAAACCATGACTCTGAAAACAAGAATCCCAAAATATATGACAAGTAACTGGACCATACAACAATTCCAAATATACAAAGCAACATAATAATTTGTTTCCCTCAGGGAACCCACAACCATAATATGACTTGGTCTATTTATGTGACCAATATAAAAAACAAAAACAACAATAATTATATAGCTAATCCACGCAAGGAACCATTCCACTCATATATACCTTATACATACATGCTAAGAGACTTATGATTGACCACTAGTCAAGCCCTACAGCGGACAAGTTCTTATCCATGTAATGTATCGACATGTACTTGAGCCAACCAATGAATCATATTAACCAATCTTGTGAAGATGTCCAAATACCAGTACATCCTACAATAATTATTGATATCACAACAATCACAACCATAATGAGAAAATGCAATCATATTTAAATAGTGAACAAGCCTTTAATATAATCTCATTATATGTGTTTCATACTTATAATATCATTTAGCAATTACATTCCTTAAGTATTCATTCCAAAAATAGACAACCACCCAAAAATATATACTTGGTCAACTTGATTTAATCAATTCATGTAAACAACCATCATACTTTAACACACTAAATCACAAGTAGATATGAATAATTTATTTCTTTAATTATAGTATGTTGGAAGACCAATCCTCAACTTATTTTAGTAAGCATTATCAAGTCATATTCATTAAATTCAGATTTTGAATACATGAGAGAAAATTCAGTCCAAAAAGTCTAAACTTTATAAATCTATTAACTGGTCCAATCCTCCTCAGCTATATGGTGAGATGGGATTTTGATATTATCTCGAGACCTTTACTTTCAAGTTATTACTAGGTTCAAGACCTACTCCATTAGTGAATCATTCAACTTACTATCTAGTTTAGTCAAACAGTTTTATACCAATAACTTCCCAACCCTCATCTTAACTTGACCTTAGGCTCTTAAGTCATTGCCTCCTGATATAACAATCATTCCTTACCACTATCCTTAAGTAAGATTATCATCTCATATTCCATCCACACATAATACCAAGTTCAGCCTTTTATGTTTAATAGGTTAAATAAGGAGATTATAAGCTCATGACATATCATTCTAATATATATTCACATAATGCGCATAACAATCCACCATGGAGTCATCAAAACACAAAACATCTATCAAGGATTCATACATTAACATATCAAACAATATTAGGTCCTTATTATATTAAATTCATGTTTTATCTATCCAAAATCCATGCCCAAAGACCTAAGCATGATTTTTGCCGACAAATCTATATTATAGATATGATTACTAACCAGATTCAAATACTCATAAACCATAACCTCCCAGGGAGCCAAGTTGTTGCAACAAGTAAGTTACGTAGGGGATAATCCTCTTTCTTTTTCACATTTTTGAAGGCTAAATTATCTAAAAAAAATATTGCAAAAGTAATTGATAAACTACCATTCAAGAAAATACCTTGGAAATTCAAACCCGCTAATTATATGCTCATTTACTGTCTATAATATTACCCCAAAGGTCAATTAATTATCAAAATAGTTTCTTCAAGCTTAACCCAACTCCATTAATGTAGTTTTGAGGCTAAAGGTTCCACCTTTGTTGAATTTAAGATTCCCAACTATCAATTTTAATGTTTTAGAATAATTAACTCATGATAGGTATTATTAATTAACAATTTTGCTGTGATTCTTGGTGATATTAAACCAATAAATAGTTAATCCCCCAAATATCATGAACTTAGGTTTCAAGTTGCCAAAAATTTCACTACTAACGGTTGTTCTAATGATTCTAGGATGTGCAAGGATTAAAGAATGAAGAAGATGAAGGAAGAAACTTACCTTTATGAATAATTTCTACCCATACCTAGAGCAAAGAACCCTTCTAGGGCTTAAGAAATGAATTCGGGGTTTGGTGGATGAAACACATCATAAATAGGTTATATATTTTTGTTGTTTTGCTATAGCGACATCCCATCACTATAGAAATCTTTTTTTATTTCATTCCCATAGCAACGTTGCTCTAGCGAACTGAACCACTATAGCACCCTTAGAATTTTTAGCAAGGACAACCTTTATTAAAAGAACCATAACTTTTTACTCGGAAACAGGTTAACCAATGGATGGCGAAATTAGAAAGAAAACTCAAAGATCCTTAATTTGGTGGTTTTTAGGACGTATAAAATTATATTTTAGGAGTACTCGTTTAAAGTTGACCCTAATTTAAACTTAGTGCAAAACTAAATCGGCAAGGATACTTTCAACATAACTTTGTGCTAGGGATATTGTAAGGCCTTAGTACATATCAAATACACTACCATACTAAACAATTAATCTTAATGCTTGTGACAAATGATATTCATATACCTTTTTTTCATGACCCAATTTACGGGGCATAGTGGAACCTACTCTATATCACCACTAGGTAAGCCAAACCATAGCTCGAAGCTCAGACCAATGGGCTAATTTGATGAAACATAGCCTAAAGTCCAAAAATCAACAATTTTAGGCTTTCAATAATAAAATGACAATAATTGTAGTATAAAAGATAGGTAAAGCATACACTACTATCCCACGACCTAGTAGTGTCGGTACAACAGCTACTACAAACTAGACCATAAGTTCTACTATAGGAAAATTCAATTTGTCTCAGAAAATTAAATACTAGAAATATATAATAGAAGGAAACATAAGAAACTCCAACTCTGAGAGCTCACCCTATCTCTGAAATCCAAGTTAGCATGATCGGTACGTCAGCAACAACTACTAGCGCTCCTATATGCACCAAAAAGGTACAAAAGTATAGGATGGGTACCAAAATCATGGGTACTTATTAGACCTCATTGGCCAACTAAGCTAAATCTTGCTATAAATACCACACAATGCGACATAAATAAGCTAATTCAAGGTAAAAGGGAAAAATTGGGAATAAGATCCAACAAAATTGTAGATAAATAAATAATCTAGAATAGTAGTGTAAAGATAACACAAAAACATCTACTAAATTGGGCCCCATAAACCAACAAGAATGAAAAATTAAATAACCAAACATCGGACCCTATAAGCCCCAAATGTCCAATCACAGAAAAGTAAATAACCAAACCACCATAAATTACTAAATATCATTCCATGACCAAGAATACATCCGTACCATATCCTATCATAAATAACTCTCAATATCAGACTTGGATAAAAACTCAATAGCATCATCAACATCATTACCATTATTTGCCGAACATGAACTAAAATTTATAGTATCAATACCATCATTGATTCTTGAACTTGAATTAAAACTCATATCATCAATATAATATTCAATTTCACCGGAAATGAATAAGAACTCATATCATTAATATCATAATCAATTGTCAAACTTTAATCGAAACTCAATATCAATAAACTATCGGATTTTATCATAATTAGCATCAACTCCTAATATCAAGCCATCTTAATAATTAAATACCTAATCTCCTCAAGTCCATAGTAATCATTTCAAAATGTAAAACAAGCGTATAGAGTTCTACAAGGCTAACATATGTCTTGTCCTAGTCCTGAGGGGCTCACTTTTAATCCTCGAAAACTATTTTAGGAAAATTTCTATGTCAAACTAGGCTAGGTATCTTAATCCACTTATAGATGTTAAATAAGCCATAATTATCCCTAATATAGAAATTCAACCTAAAACATGAGCAACTAAGTAAATTATACCAAAACTATTATTTCAAGACTACCTAAATGGTCCAACTAAATCAAATATTAAAAATCATGACACCAACAAAAAAATCTTATCCTCAATCTAGCATAATATCATAATCATACTATGAAAAAGATCAATATATGAAGAGGGTAAGCTTATCCTATCAGGACTCTTAAGAAAATCCCGATGAATCTGCTAACCAATGATTTTCCCTTTCAAGAAGCTTCTGCAAAATGCCATGCTATTGAAATCACAATTTACTCATCAAAATAATAAAAATGGTACCCATGTGGCACTATTATGATTTAGGTCCAAAATTACGTAAAAATCTCATGTGGGGCCTATTTATAAAATCACACTTTCGAAACCAACACAACGACACTCTATGCTAAAGGAATATTTACCTTCAAAATAGGTAAATTTTGGGCTCCAATGGTGCTTCAATTAAGCCACCAAGCTTTGAGGGAGTTAAGAAAAAGATAAAGGATTCAATCAAGAACTTCGGGGAAGCTTACCCAAAATTTGAGAAAAAATGCGTAAATTAACTTCATCCAAGCTCCAAATAATCCACAAATAATTCACTAAGTTTTCCATACTCTTAGGGTCATATATTCTTAGAAATAGATGAAAACTAGTGAAAATCAGGCTAAGTGTGTGTGGGGGTGGGGGGTGGGCGGGGGTTATACCCCCACCAAGTACTTGGGTACATAAGCGAACATTGGGTTGCTTAAGTGGTCACCACTTAAGAGACCTAGTGTTACTGAAGCGACACTTAGGGACAACACAGGTTCTGATTTAGCAGTCCCTTACTGCTTTAGTGATCCCTTGCTGCTTAACCTGTAGGGGTTCTGCTTAAGTGGACCTCCAATAGGCCGACCCGGTCTTTCAAAAGATGGGTTGGCTACTTTAGTGGCCTCTTCTATTAAGTATCCCAAAAGGGTGCTTAAGCGATGCACTAATGCTAGCTGAGACTTAAAATTTTTCCAAGTCTCCACAATCTTCTTGGGATTCATTTAGAATCCCATATATGTAGGTGAACTATGCTACCCTATCCACAACTCTTACTAGCAATGTATATAGTACGTTTGAATTTTCTTTGTTCAATCTAAAATTTTTCGTTCTCTCTTTCAAGAAAAGTTGCATTGCATTAACTTGTCAATATTTTCTTTCACAATCTTTTATGACATGAGAGAAATATCAGTGATTCTAGTATTTTTTAATTTAGCATTTCAGACTTAATGGTGTAGTCAAAATTTCCATCTAAGATTGTTTCAAAGAAATTGGATCCCACTCTCATGTGCCATTTTTAATAAATTTCCATCAATAGCTTTAAATGGGTTTGAAAACCCCAAGACCCTGAATAAGGGTCCTCCTAGACTACTATCAATGTTCGAGTTCTTTTCGAACAGTAAGAATTGGCATACGATATTATTTGACCAGGGTTTTTGCTTGGTAGCCAATTTGAACTAGCAAAGGCTTCAAAATAGGGAATTGGCTATAAAAACCAAATAAACTGCCCGGTAACCAAACTACAAGTTCAACTAAGTCATAAATTACTTGGGGTAGCTATAGGATGGTTCTAAATTGCAAAAATGAGTGGAAATACAGTAAATGACTTCGACGGTCAATACTATATCCTCTACTAAAAGAACTTTTGTTTGCAAAGGTAAAGGATTAGGATATACCTGAAGCCTCGAAAAAGTTAGGATACTAGGTATGCATCAAGATGTCAATATCCCAAGTAGCCTCCTCTATAGGGAAATGTCTCTACTAAACCTTAAATTCTAGAATCTCTCTAGTTCATTACCGTTTGGCATCCCTTAATTATTTGAACATAGGCTCTTCCACAAAGGTAAATTGCTCATCCAACTGAACAGATTCCCCTCTATGTATATGAGATGGGTCAGGAATTTAAGCCGAAACATAGAAACATAGAAACATAGAAAATTGAATTGACAAAAGCAAACTCTAGGGGTAAGGATAACTTCTAAGCCAGCTCACCAACTGTGCAAAGAATGTTAAAGGGTCCAATATATCTAGGGATCAACTTGTCTTTCCTCCCAAACCTTATCAGACCCATCATGGGCAATACTTAAAGGAATACCCAGTCATCAACTCCAAATATCAATACATGAAATGTACAATCTATATAAGCCTTCTGATTTTTCTAAGCTACCCTCAACCTATCCTGAATCACCTTGACTCTATCTAATAATTCCTTAAGCAAGTTAGGACAACGGGATCTAAGCTTAAAGTTGTCAAATTGACTAATCAAATACCAACATCGATTACTGTATAAAGCCTCAAATGGTGCCATATCAATACTTGAATAACTTCTATTATTGTACATAAACTATGCCAACACTAAGTGTTGCTCCTATTGACCTCCAAAATATATAACATAGGATCAAAACATATCCTTGAGATCTTGAATATTCCTCTTTGACTATCCATTAGTCAGTGGATAGAAAGTTGTACTAAGATCCACATGAGTTCCCAACTCTTCTTAAAAAGCTCTCCAAAAGCTAAAAGTGAACACTAAACCCCTGTCTAAAATAATAGATATGCGCACCATGAGGATGGACTATCTCAAAGACTTAGATATAGGCTAACCTCTTGGAATGGAAAAATATCTAAATAGGAAAAAAATATGTTGACTTGGTAACCCAGTCAATATTAACTCAAATACCATTAGAACCATGGTAGGCATGAGGAAAACAACTAACAAAGTCTATGGTAATCCACACCTATTTCTACATGGGAATGGGAAACCTTTGAATCAAGACACCTAGCTTCTGATGCTTGACCTTCACCTACTGATAATATAGGCATTGAGCTACAAATCTCACCACCTCTCTCCTCATACCACTCTACAAATAATGCTACCTAAAATCTCTATACATCTTAGTTGTAATTGGGTAAATAAAATATCTAGAGCTATGAGCCTCATGCAAAATTAACTAAATCAAATCACTAACCCTTGGACCACAAATATGGCTATAATCTCAAAACACCCTAAGAATCTATGGTATCCCTCTTGAACTCACCACTAACACTTGATCAAGGATGATACAAAACCTTATATCATTAAATAATGACTCTGAATCTACTTAAATAACAAAGACTTCACCTCAATACTAGCAAAAATCCCCCTAGGGTTTGAACTATAAAGTAGCAATATGAAGTTGGTTTAACACTTAATGTGTCGTGCCAACGACCTTAGAGAAAATGAAATATAAGCCAAGATACCCATACTCATCACCTTCCATCTTAAGGCATTCACTACCATGTTCTCATTGCTCAGATGGTACAAAATAGAGATGTCATAATCCTTAAGCAGCTCTATCTAACTAGCTGCCTAGAATTATGCTCTCTATAGGTCATAAGATATTGTCGACATAGATAATCCATGAAGATCTCATAATGCATTCCATAAAGATAATGTCTTTAAATCTCAAGCATAAAAACTATCTTTACCAACTCCAAATCATAAGTGGGGTAGTTGCACCCGTCCAATTTTTGCTGCCTCAACACTTAAGTAATAACATAACCTTGTAGTATTAACACACATCATTAACAAACTCCTAAAGCATCAAAATACATTGTAAATTCCTTACCCTAAATAGGATGAGCCAAATTAGAAGCTAAAGTAAGAAATACATTGAGCTTTCCAAAGCTCGACTTATATTTATCAGACAATAGAAAAAACCTCCTTCTGAGTCAATCTGGTCATTGGTGTTGCAATAGTAGCAAAGCTCTCTATGAACCATCTATAATAACTGTCCAAACATATTAAACTACGAACTTTAAATGGAGATATAGTCCTGGACCAATCATGAATGTCCTCAATCTTTGTTGCATCTAATATTATCCTATCCTTAAAAATCATATATCCAAGGAATGTCACCGATTCAAGAGAAAACTTACACTTAAAGAATTTGGTAGAAAGCATATGATCTCTCAAGTCTAGATCGCAATCCTTAAATATTGCACATGCTGCTCTCTACTCCATGAATACACAAGGATGTCATTGATATGTTGTGGAAACAAGGAACATTAGATGCTTAAAATAAAGAATTTATACTTGGGCGTAGGTCATTCTAAGGGATATAATGTGTTTATATCTTGAGTGTAGGGAATTTAGGAACAAAGTTACTTGGAATGAAAAATAAAAGAAAATTCTTTGAATAAGTTAAAGTCTGATCATCTTATGAGTCTGCTTATAAGTCATTAAGCCATCATGCGACTCGTAGCCTTACACATGAATAAAATAATAGAAAAAGTCAATCTGAAAAAGCTAAGTAAAGAATTATCACGACTAATAAAAAGTCACTATAAGTCATGAGAAGCAGTCGTAAAGAAAGAAGAATCCAAAGATAATTTTTAGAGGAGAATTCATAGATGACAACGAGTCGTAAGCTCAGATTATGACTCATAATGAGAAGTCGTAAAGACACCAGTGTTTAAATCCCTGAAAGTCTAAGGTTTAAGTGATGATGAGTGAAGACCACGCATCATAAGGGCTTATTATGAATCATGCTGATGAATCATAAGGCCAAAATAACCTTGAAGCCCTGAAGATTAGTCAATAAAATGCCTGAGATTAGCATCGTACGACTCGTAAGAAGACCTTACGTGTATACCACATGAGTCGTAACGAGTGCCAACTTACTTTTCCTATTTCATTTGTATTTGGATTTATTAATTATTTTGAGATACTATCAATAACTTAGGGTTGATTCCTTTATTAGGTTACATACTCTTACATTACTTTTGAGACTTTTAGGATACTTTGATCATTGAGATTTTGTTCTTAAGATTTTGGGTTTTTATTCAATTGGAGACTTTGGATTTTATCTCTTTAATTATTATACAACTAATTACATGTGTTATTTATTGATTATTGTGATTGTTACATGAATATGAGTGTCTAATTTCTATACTAGGGTTGTGGGAACCCTATAGGATTAACTATATAAGGGATGTAAGAGATATATCTATTAAACTATCATTGCATGTATTGTAATCTCCTTCATAGTTACTGAACCCAAGTTTCTACAGAGGTTTGGGATTACCTATTTTTGAGAACGTCCTTACAAGGGAGTTTAAGATTGGGAAAAGAAGATTATAATAGTGATTCGAGACTACCAACCCTTGTCTAATCAACTTAAGACTAAAAAGGTGGGAGTTGAACTGAGGATAAGGAGAAGGGATAACAAGGCAACAACCTGAGACTCACAAGGTAATGGGTGAAATCTATCAATACAATCATAAAATGATTGATAGTACATAGCTTGTAAACTTTGCATATAGAGTAGGAGGGTAGGTGGATTGAGTACAAAAATCTTACGTTGTTGAGAAGTCAGAGGGAACGCAGTCCTAGTGTTTGTATTCTATTATTTACACACTCTGGCATACAGGTTCTGTTACTTATTTCTTTTGACTAGAAATTTCCCTCATTTACAATTTTCTATTGCTCGTGATTTTTTTTCAAGTTAGAGAGACTGTTCAGTATTTTTCTTATGGGTTCTACCCCAACCTAGTTTTTGTTACTAGGTTTGACATCGACTGTGGCATACTTCTTTGGAGGTTATTGTTGTGCGACATCAAATTTTTGAATTGTTGCCAAGAAAGACGGTGTGAAATATTGATTGAGGCTGGTGAAGTTTGCAAGTTTTATTTTCTATTATTATTTTGGTATATGCTGGTGTATTCCAAACACTAGGAGTAGTGGCAATACCTTACTCCTATTGGATCTACAACTTGAAAGAATTGTACAAGCACCATGAAGTATGTCAGAGCAAGTTTGTGATGGTGTTTCTGCTGGGGTTCGAGACCCTCAGATTATACCTCCTTCCCTACCTATTGATCCATAGATTATTTGTGAAAGATGGATAGGGAAATTTATATTAGATATAGTTGAAGAAAGAAGAGAAGCTGAGGAAGCGAGGTTAGCTCTACAAGCATAGCTATCCTTGACAAAACCACTAATTGATCTAGGTACAGCTATCACTGGCGGTCAGGAGAGATCTAGGGGTTTTCAAGATGAAGTTATACCAATATATCAATATCTAATTCCATATAATAAGGATGAAGACATGGGGTATGTAGATCCTGCTGTGATTGGAGCCATTTCTCTACCTGAGTTACCCCCGACTGTGAAGTTTGACATTACTAGTGTAATAATTTAGTTGCTAAGTCTTAAGGGGGTCTTCGCAGGGCTAGCAACAGATAATAAAAACATACACTTAGATAATTTTACTGGGATATGTACTTCATATACCATTCCTGGGATGGATCAGAAAGCATTGAGATTGTTATTATTCTCTTTTTCACTAACAGGTGAAGCATCATTTAGATAATTAATCACGACTTGTCATGAGGTGCACAGATTGTTTTTGAATTGATTTTCCCTCCTTCTAGAATGCTATAATTGAAAGATGAGATCTATAATTTTAATGATCTGAGTCTGTACCCCGGATGCTACATGGTGATTACAACCCCAAAGAACCACAAGCTAACCTATGAATGATATCTACTGTGAGCACTGATTAATGAAAATGTAAAAATATGGAATATAGGATAAAATACCATAAGGTTCACAATCTTAATATTGATAAATAATAATATCTGATAAAACATCTAAATCTAAAATACTATCTAAACTAGTCTAGTTTGAAAAGTCTCTAACTGAAACTTTTTGAATATGGAGTTAATGGGATAAGTCCCCAACTAACTCCTACTACTAAAATATTGAAGCTAGTGAAATACTGAAATAAAACTTATCCTTGATAGATGAGGACTCACTAATAAATGTGACACTGCAGGCTGAATTTGAATCTACCTATGCATAGTTAGGAACTTGAGCATCCGAACCTATGATATGAGACATCATAGCACAAAGAAAGAGTATGTGTTAATACATAGAATGTAATGGTATACTAAATGAGGTAAAGCTAAATACAAGGGTTTAAATTCATGAACAATAACTGACTGAATGATATAGAGTAATTGAATATGAGAGTACATGGATAAATGAAACTGTTGTAACTACTTAGTATGCAATACGATGTATATACGTGTATACTGTCACTAAGATTTTCTAAAGATAAGTACTGAGTTCTGATACTAAGCAACTAATAATATGATATTACTGAAAAATAATACTGATACTAATTGACTTTGTCTGATAGTCCTAATTTTGTAGAACTGAACTAATCTCTAAAACTATGGGAGGTAATTATCTAAACAACATACCCCAAATAAGATAACTGAGTTGGGGTCCAAACTGTGACCCCATTTGAAAGGGTGTCAGTACCATGCCACGGTTAAAGACAAGATGAAGAGTTATCCTCATCAGGCAGGTACTCTAATAAGAATGGTGGAACCCTCATCTAGCAGGTTAAAATGCCTCATCAACCCTCAACTGGAAGGTTGATGTCTCAACCTATACTAGGTACGTAGTTATAGAATGCAAGGACTGTTTCTAGGGATCACACCCTCTACTTGTAGGTGAGCCCCCATTCTTGTGTTCACTCAGTGCTGAATCTTACTCCTAACTGAATAGACATAAAACAAATTATATTAATCTAAAGTAGGTCGATACTGAGTTTCACTGATTTCTGCAGCTGACTGAAGTTACTGGGTTCTATAACTAACAGAGTACCACTAGTTTGTGATATGACTGAGACTATTCTATAACTACTGTAGCTCTAGGTAAATAGCTAACTTTTTGGGTATTAGATATCCCCCATGACTCATAGCATGAAAGTAAAGAATAACATGATCTTCAAAAGCATAAGAATGTACACTTGTTCATATTTTATTCATACAGTCATTTTATCAAACACTTATAGGGCATAAGCTTGTATATGATTGGGACCACATAATGGCAAGTCATGATTACTATTTACTTTAAATAGAAACTTTAGCAAACACTTGGGGAGCATGGATTATTTCATATGATAATGTCCAACATATGAACATCATGAACACAATACTCAATTAAAAATTAAAGGTTTAACATGCAATTCATAAATGCTATTCTAATTTCATGAATTTTATAATAATCATGGATAGAACACCCAATTAATATATGAACGTACATATATTAAGTTTCAAACATAGAATAAATAATTCTATAAACATTTAGTTTCAAAAATTAATTCTTGAACTCTATTGGCGAAAGGAACCCATAGATGAACACCAAACATACCTAGGAATATTAGTTCTTGAAGGTTTTTCAAGAAATTCTTGAGTTTGTTCTTGATTTCTTGAAGCTAGGGTTTTGCCCCTTTTAGAGAAAGTGTTTTAATTTTGAGAAAAAGTGAGGAAATAATGATATAATGGGGTATTTGGGGCTTTAATTGTAATGTCCCGAGTTTGTACCCCGGACACTACATAGTGCTTATGACTCCAAAGGACCACAAGCTAACCGATGACTGATATCTACTGCAAGGACTGAATAATATATTGTAATAAATGTGAAAAATAGGTTGAAATGCCATAACGTTCAAATCTGTAAGTATTAATAAAGTATATCAACTGAAAGAACAATCTATAAAACTAAATACTATATAAAAACAAGTCTTAAAAGCCTCTAATCTAAAACTACCTGAAAGTAGAGTTGATGGGATGATTCCCCAACTAACTTCATCTATTGAAATAATGAGTCTACAGTAATAATGAAATAAAAGAATATCCTCGATAGATGAGGACTCATTACAAAATCTATTGTTGGATGAATCTGAATATATCTATGTACGGTCAGGAACCTGAGCATCGAACCTATGATATGAGACATCATAGCGCAAAGAAAGAGTATGTATTAGTACATGGAATGTATTGGTATGCAAAATGAGGTAAGTTTTAATGCAAGGGTTCATATGCATGAAAAATAACTGACTGAATGACATAGAGAAACTAAACATAATAGTACATAGAAAAACTGTAACTACTGTAAATACTGAGGATGCAATACTGTGCATAGACATGAATACTATAACTGAGCTTTTCGAAAGCTAAATATTGAGTTCTGATGTAGAGTAACTTATAATTTGAGATTTCTGAGAAGAGAGTTACTAATATTGATTAACTATATGTGACAGTCATGATTCTATAGAACTAAACTCAGTTCTATTTTGAAGACTGAAACTGAAACTGTAGAAGGTAATCATCTAACCGATATGCCCCAAATAAGTTAAGATAACTGAATTGGGGTCTAATATGCAACTCCAATAGCAGGGTATTAGTACCATGCCATTGGTAAAGACAAGCTGTGAGTTTCTCTTATATGGCAGGTACTCTAACAAGAATAGTGGAACCCTCATCTGTCTTGTTAAAACACCTTATCAACCCTTAACTGGCAGCTTGATATCTCAAACTTTGTTGTCTACATAGTTATGGAATACAAGGAATGCTTCTAAGGGTCACACCGTCTACTGGAAGGTGATCCCCCATCCTTGGGTTCACTCAGTGCTGAATCCTACTCCCAACTTAAAGACACTGAACTGACTAAGCTCTACTATGTTTTATAACTGACTGAGAGTACTACTGATCATGACTAACACTGGCTCTAGGTAAATAGCTAAATTGTCCGGTATTAAATAGATCTGAGACTCGATAGCATGAATAGTAAAGCATGACATAACAATGTACACTTGTCCATAATTCATTCATAAAGATATTTATCAAACACTTGTACTGCATCTACTTATACATGAGTGAGGAATACATGCTATCATGTTATAATGGCACTATTTCATTCACATAGACATTTTATCAAACACATGGGGAGCATGCTTAGGTTATACAATAATCAACACACATAGTTATCATGGTTACATCAATCAACTTGCAAATTGAAGGTTTTATCATGAAGATCACGTAATTCAGCACATATAATTATTAAATTCTTGAAAGCTTGTAATTTAATCATGGACTAAAGCCCAACAATAACATGAAATTCAATTCAATCTAAGCATAGAAATTTATAACTCAGTAGCCTTGTAGTTTGAAAATGGATTCGTAGGCTCTATGGGTGAAAAGGACCCATAGATGAACACCTAACATACCTTAATTTGTTAATTCTTAAAGGTTCTTGAAGAAATTCTTGAGTTTTGACCTTTATTCTTGAAGCTAGGGTTTGTAATTTTGAGAGAGAACGACTTTCGATTTGGGGAAAAGTTTAATAATGAATTACTTAAAATATTTTTAGGGCTTTAATCTCACAATTGGGCGAAATTAAATCATGGGGAAAAGACCCATTTAACCCTTGAAAACACTTAAAATTTTATCAAAAATTTCTGAACTAGGCCCCTGGCATGATGTGTCATGATCGCGTCGGGCAACTGGAAATAGACAATTAGGAATTAAGGGCTTGGCGCGACGTGGTGGAATCATGTTGGTACACTGAAATTTGACAATGTAAAAATAAGCTTTTGTGTGACACACTGATATCGCGGTAACTCACTGGAAATTGAAAATCGCCATTTTGACATACTCTGGGATGCACTACTAGCCTAGATGATGTTGTTTAACGACTGAAACTTGAAATAACAATAACTTCTTACCCGATTATCAGATTTAGCCAAATTTTATATCGTTGGAAAGCAAATTGAATTTCCTACACAATTCAGGATTTAAATAGAAAAATAATGAGTATTTCAAAATTTTTATATTAGATAACTCATGGACTGAGAGTTAATTTAGGCTATGAAAATACAGGATATTACAACATCTCCCCCTTGGGAACATTTGTCCTCGAATGATACTGATTAAGATGAGTAACACTGATAGACTCAACTGACACACTAAACATGCATATCTGATGTTTGACTACATAACTGAAATACTAAGAAATTGAGTTCGTATACTGAATATACATATCTGATGCATGAGTACATGTCTGAATGGATTCATCAAAGCATGGCGGAAAATGTAATAGTAATTCAATACCAAGCTTATAATTATATCTAAATGATGAAATTGCATAAAGCTAAGGAACACCGTTACCTTCAGCTTGATCTGAGTTTGTGGAGAAGAGGTGAGGATACTTGGTCCGCATATCTGCTTCTGCTTCCCAAGTAGCTCCTTCTATGGACTGATTCTGCCAAAGAACTTTGACTAAGGGAATTTTTTGTTCCTCAGTCTTCGAATCTGATAATTGAGGATATAGACTAGAACCTCTTCAAAAGAGAGATCATTCTGAATATTTATGTCCTCTAAGGGAACTACAACTGCTAGGTCACCAATGCATTTCTTAAGCTAGGAGACGTGAAATACTAGATACACGGAAGCTAGATCTGAAGGAAACTCAAGCTTATAAGATACCTTTGTGAAACAATTGAAAATTTTGTAAGGACCAACATATCGGGGACTGAGCTTTCCCTTCTTGTCGAACCTCTTTACTCCTTTTAAGGAAGATATTTTCAAGTATAGAAAATTATTAATCTTAAACTCGAGATCCTTTCTTCTCACATCTGTATAAGATTTCTGTCAACTCTGGGAAGCCCTAAGTATTTCTCTAATCAACTAAGCCTTCTCTAAGGCATTAAACACTAGATCAGGCACAACTACTGTGGCCTCACCTACCTCAAACAAACCAACTAGAGACCTGCATTTCCTACCATAGAGAACCTCAAATTGAGACATCAGAATACTGGAATGAATGTTGTTATTATATGCAAACTCAATCAAAGGAAAATGGTCATCCTAACTACCCTTAAATCAACAACGCATACTCATAGCATATGTTCTAGAGTTTGAATAGTCCTTTCTGCTTGACCATCTATCTGAGGGTGGAAGGTTGTACTGAGATGAACTTGGGTACTAAGACCCTTTTCGGATGTTGTCCAGCAATAAGAGGTAAACTGGGTACCGCTATCTGAGATAATAGATACTAGGACTCCATATAATCTGATGAACTCTCTAATATAGAGTTTGACATGGTCATCAGCTGAGTAGGAGGTATAAACTGGAATGAAATAAGCTCATTTACTCATCTTATCTACGATAACCCATATAGAATTATGATGATGAGTACGAGGCAAATTAGTCACAAAGTCCATGTTCACTTCTTCCTATTTCCAAGTGGAAATACTGAACTCCTTCATCGACCCACTAGGCTTCTGGTGCTCAATCTTAGTTTGTGGACATGTATTGCATTTAGCTACAAACTCTGCCATATCTCCCTTCATCCTATTCTACCAATAGATCTCCCATAAATTATGACACATCTTAGTGGCCCCTGGATGAATGGAGTAATGCGCACCATGCGCTTCTGCAAGAATTTGTTGCCTCAAGTCATCTACACTTGGCACACATAGCCAACTTGGCATTACAACATACCATTACCCCTAGGGAGAAAACCTCTACTTTCTAATCTTTGATTGACTCTTTAACCTTAACTAGACTAGGATATCTATCCTACTTTTCCTTCACCTCAAAAACTACAGAGGATTAAAAATAGTTCTGCACCCATACACTATATTCTACTGAATCGACTAAGCGGATACCTAGTTGGGCAAGATGATGAACTTCCTCAACTAACTTCTTCATATCATCCTCAACATGAGCAACACTACCCTAGATAGTCTACTAAGATCATCAACCACTACATTGGCCTTACCCAGATGATAAAGAACACTCATGTCATAATTTTTCCACAACTATAACCACCTTCTCTGATGCAAATTTAAATATTTTGGATAAAAAACATAATTCAAGCTTTTGTGATCTGTGAACACATCTATATGCACCCCATACAAATAGTGCCTTAAAACCTTTATAGCAAACACTACAACTGCTACTTAATATTATGAGTCAGATATTTCTTCTCATGGGGCTTAACTATCTGGAGACGTAGGCTATGAACTTACCTCGCTGCATGAGGACACAACCTAAACCTACTTTGGATACATAATAGCTCACGAAAAACCCATCTGAACCATCTGGTAGGGTCAAAACTGGGACTTAGGTGAGTCGAGTCTTCAACTTCTGTAAACTCTTCTTGTAGGAACCTGACCACTAAAACTGGACTTTCTTCTGAGTCAATCTGTACATGGGGGAAGCAATAGACGATAAACATATAATAAACTGATGGTAATGGTGATCTAAACCCAAGAAACTCCTGACTTAGGTTATACAATAATCAACACACATAGTTATCATGGCTACATCAATCAACTTGCAAATTGAAAGTTTTATTATGAAGATCATGTAATTCAGCGCATATAATGATTAATTTCATGAAAGCATGTAGTTAAATCATGAACTAAAACCCAACAATAATATGAAAATGAATTCAATTTAATCCAAGCATGGAAGTTCATAACTCAACAATTTTGCAGTTTGAAAACGTCTTCCAGGACTCTATGGGCGAAAGACACCCATAGATGAATACCTAACACACCTTTATTTGTTAATTCTTGAAGTTGCTTGAAGAAATTTTTGAGTTTTGACCTTGATTCTTGAAGCTAGGGTTTGTAGTTTGAGAGAGAATGCCATTTGATTTAGGGAAAAGTTGAATAATAAATGACTTAAAGTGTTTTTAGGGCATTAATCTCACACATGGGAGGAAAAAAATCATGGGAAAAAGACCCATTTAATCCTGGACAACACCTAAAATTTCATCAAAAATTCCTAAAATGAGCCCATGGTGCTATGCGCCATGATTGCGTTGGGCCACTAGAAATAGACACTTAGGAATTGAGGGTTTGGCGCAACATGGTGGATTCGCGTTGGTATACTAGAGATTGAGAAATGTGTAAATAAACTTTGGCATAACGCGCCAGTATCATGGTACCTCACTAAGAACTAACAATCTCCAATTAGACATACTCCACGACATACTACTGGCCTGAATTATGGTGCTTAACGACTGAAACTTAAAATAGTCATAACTTCTTACCCTGTTATTGAATTTAGGCGAGTCTTATATCTTTGAAAAGATAATTGAATTTCCTATACAATGGCAGGATCTAAACTGAAAAATACTGAGTATTTCAAAAATTTTATAATCAATAACTCATGGATTGAGAGCTAATTTAGGCTAGGGAAATATGGGGTATTACATTAATCCCGTATTTAGGCTAATTTGGGATTCTTTAAATTGACCAAAAAACCCCTGAATTAAAATTATGAAAAAATAAAAATCCTTATTTTTCATGCTAGCGTGATGCGGTCGAATCACGTCAGCTTACAAGAAATTGGATGACTTTGAACTGGATGTTTGGAGGGATGCACCGCCATCGTGCTACCTTACTACATGTGAATATACCTTTTGGTGCATCAAATATTTTAAAATGACAATTGGAAATTTGGTTGGTGACACAATGTGGTGGTATCACATTGGCTCTCTAGAAAATAACCATTACCATTTGGCTGGTCGTCACGATGCGCTGGGTGCCAATTCGGTACAGTCTTACAAAATTGGCTCTAACTTTTCACCCGAGTATCGGATTTTAGCAAACTTTATATCGTTTAAAAGCTAACTGAATTTCCTACGAAATGGTAAGCTCCAAACTAAATGAGACAAATTAAGCTAAGAAGCACTAATAGGCTAAACTTACACACTGAACATTCATATCTGATGCATAGAATACATGACTGAAGCTACTGATAAGTAGAGTTTTCATACTAAACACGCATATCTCATGAATGAGCACATGTCAGAATTGATTTATGAATGTATTACTGAATATGCAACAATAAGGAATACAAAGTATATAACCATAGCTGAATATAAAACTTAGTAAAGCTAAGAAAGAGTATTATTTTAAGATAAATTTGAGTTTGCAGAGCCGAGGTAAGGATACTTTGTCTGCATATATGCTTCTTCTTCCCTAGAAGCTCCCTCTATGGACTGATTCCGCCAAAGAACTTTGACTAAGGGAACTGTTTTATTCCTCAATCTTCAAATTTATCGATCGAGGATTTGGACTGTAACCTCTTCAATTGAGAGATCATTCTGAATATCTACGCCTTTTAAGGAAACTATGACTGTTGGGTAACCAATGCATTTCTTTAGCAAGAAGACATGGAACACTGGGTACACTGATGCTAGATCTGAAGGAAACTCAAGCAAGTAATCTACCTTTCCAAAATTACTGAGAATTCTGTAAGGACCGATATATCGAGGACTGAGCTTTCCCTTCTTACTGAACATCTTCAATCTTTTAACGGGAGTGATTTTAAAGAACAGAAAATCACCTATCTCAAACTCAAGATCCTTTCTTCTCATATTTGCATACGATTTTTGTCATCTCTGGGCTGTCCTAAGCATTTCCATGATCAACTTAACCTTCTCTAAGGCATCAAACACTAAGTCAGGCCCTACCATTATAGCCTCACCTACCTCGAGCCAACCGATTGAATATCTACATCTCCGACAATAGAGAGCTTCAAATGGAGCCATCAAAATAATGGAATGATAGCTGTTATTGTATGCAAATTCAATCAAAGGCAATTGGTCATCCCCACTACCCATAAAATTAACAACGCATGCTCTTAGCATATTCTCTAGAATCTGAATAGTCCTTTCTTCTTGACCATCTATATGATGTTGGAAGGCTGCACTGAGGAAAACTTGGGTACCAAGACCCTTTTGGACTGCTTTCAAGAAATGAGAGGTAAACTATGTACCTTTATCTGAGATGATGGATACAGGGACTCTGTGTAACTTGATAAACTCTCTGCTATATATTTTGGTGTAGTCCTTAGCTGAATAGGAAGTAGCAATTGGTAAGAAATAAGCTAATTTGGTTATCCTTTCTATGTTAACCCAAATTAAATCATATTGATGATGAGTATGAGGAAAACCCATCACAATGTCTATGTTCAATTCTTCCTATTTCCATTTAGGAATAATAAATTCCTGTATGGACCCACTAGGATTTTAGATCTTAATCTTAACTTGGTGACATGTAGAGCACATAGCTACAAACTCTGTAATATCCTTTTTCATCCTACTCCAGTAATAGATCTCCTGCAAATCACAGTACACCTTAGTGGCCCCTAGAGAAATCGAGTAACACACATCATGTACTTCTGCAAGAATTCTCTACCTCAACTTATCCACACCTGGCACATATAGTCGATCCTTGCAATGCAACACACTATCTCTCAGTTTAGAAAAACCCCTACTTTCTAATCTCTGACTGACCTTTTTAACTTAACTAGACTGGGATATATATACTACTTTTACTTCACCTCAGAAACTAGAGATGATTTTGAACTATTTTTCACCCACATGCTACCTTCTATTAAATTGACTAAGCGGACACCTAGTCGGGTAAGATGATGAACATATTTAACTAACTTGTTCTTATCATCCTCCACATTAGTAGTACTACCCATATACAACCTACTGAGAGTATCATCCACTACATTGGCCTTTCCTAGATGATACAAAATACTCATGGCATAATCTTTCAACAACTCCAACCACCTTCTCTAATGAAAATTCAAATCTTTCTGAGAGAAGGCATACTGTAAGCTTTTATGACCTACAAACACATCCACATGAACCCTATACAAATAGTGCATCCAAATCTTTAAAGCAAACACTACAGTTTCTAACTCAAGATCATGAGTAGGGTAATTCTTCTCATGAGGCTTAAGCTGTCTGAGGCATAGGCTGTGAACTTACCTCTCTGCATAAGGATATACCCTAAATATACTCTAGATACATCATAGTACACAAAAAAATCCATCTAAACCATCGATTAGAGTCAAAATTAGGGATGAGTTGAGTCGAGTCTTCAACTCCCGAAAACTCTTCTCGCAAGAATCTGACAACTGAAACATGACTTTCTTCTGAGTCAATCTGGACATGAGGGATGTAATGGATGAAAAACTTTCAGTTAAATGACAGTAATAGCCAGTTAAATCCAAGAAACTCCTGATATCAGATGGATAAATAGGTCTAGGCCAATTCCTCACCGCCTCAATCTTTCTAGGATCAAACCTAATACAATCACTTAAAACAATATGATTAAGGAATGCTACTGATCTTAGCCAAAAATTTTACTTACTGAATTTGGTAAATAACCGATGAGTTTTGAGAGTTTGAAGTACGATTCTGGGGTGGTCTTTATGATTATTTTCACTAAGAGAGTAGACAAAAATGTCATCGATGAAGAATATAACAAGCATTTTAAAGTAATAACTGAACACGCAATTCATTAAGTCTATGAAAGCTTCTGGGGGCATTTGTAAGACCAATTGACTTAACTAGAAACTCGAAGTGACCATACAAAGTTTGGAAAGCTATTTTTGGAATGTTACTTTCTCCGAATCTAAGCTGATGATAGCCTTATCTGAGGTGTATCTTAGATAAGTAACTGGCTCCCCAAAGTTGGTCAAACAAGTCATCAATTCTATCAATTGGGTATGTATTCTTGACTGTGACTTTGTTCAACTAATGGTAGTCTTTGTTCTTACGCATAAATAAAAATGATGCGCCCCATGGGGAAATGATGGATCTGATGAATCACTTATCCCGGAGATCTTTTAACTCTTTAAGTTATGTTCGAGCCAGTCTGTATGGAAGAATAGATATGGGTTGAGTATCTGGGACAAGTTTTATTCTGAAATCGATTTCTCTTTTGGGAGAAACTCAAGCAAGAACTTTGGGAAACACATCTAAGAATTCATTCGCTACGGGTACTGACTCTAGACTGGGAGTCTCTAAACTACAGTATTTGACATGCACAAGATGATAGACGCACCCCTTGGATATCATTTTTATCGCTCTAAGGTACGGAATTGACTAACACTTAAGCGATGTAGTACTAACTCTCCATTCAAGGACTGGTTCATTTGGAAACTAAAAATGAACATTTCTATTTCAACAGTGAATTAAGGTATAGCATGAATGGAGACAATCAATGTTGAGAATGATGTCAAAATATACCATCTCTAACTCTACTAAGTCTGCTAAAGTGACTTTCTAAGATATCATAACCGGACAGTTCCTGTATACCCTTTAGGCTATGATAGACTGACCCACTGGGGTAGAGACTAAGAAAGGTTCTGTTAGACATCTGGTTTGATCCTAAAGTTGACTGTTATGTAAGGAGTTACAAAATACAAAGAAGCTCCTAGATCTAATAAGGAATAAACATGCAAATTATAAATCTATAATGTACTAGTGACTACGTTATGAGAACTTTCCTAATCTTTTTTATACTGAAGTGCATAGAGCCTATTTGGGTGTTTCCTACTGGTGGCACTGGAAGTGGCACCCTGCTGATTCCAGCGATCGAACTGAGCTAAAGGGAGATTATGCTGACCCTGAGTACATGACTAAGGATAATCTCTAACTCTGTGGAAAGGTTTGCCATACCCAAAACAAACATCACTGCCAGCTTTGCAGACACTCTGATGGTTTCTACTATATTTCTGGCAAAAAGAATTTGTCCAAGAACTGCTGACACCACCCTGAGATTTAGAGTTTGGTTCCTTATCTTTGTTACTATTTCTAAACTTAGGGACTGGAGCAATATCAAATGATAGAGTTGGAACTAATGATTTTAGGAAAAACTTGGAATGGCTACCACCTTCTGACTTAGGCTGTTTAAAATTAAAGCTACCTATTCTAGCTCTTTTATTCTTACTCTCTCTCTCCTTATTCTTAGCTTTTTCTATCTGTTGAGCATAGACATGAGCCTAGATATGTCCATCTCCTTAATTAACAACATAATTTTTCACTCCTTAACCACACTATCTAACACCCCAGATATGAACTTACTTATTTTAGACCTACTATTTACAACTATGTGTGGAGAATACCTGGAAAACTGAGTAACCTTAAGGGAATACTCTTTCACAGTCATACTCCCTTGCCTGATATTGACAAACTCTAACACCTTCGATTCTCTCAGCTCTAAGGGAAAGAATTTATCCAAAAAAGTAGTGGCAAACTTTTCCCACTCTATGGGCTCTGCATCTGTACACTTGTCTACCTTTCACTACTTAAACCATGGATCAGATAAATCTTATAGCCGATAGGCAGCTAACTCTGCACTCTCACTAAAAGTTATTCCCATGATATCTCTGACTTTTTTAACCTAATCGAGGAACTCCTATGGATCCTCTTCTAACTTAGATCTAGAGAATAGGGGAGGATTCATTCGGTTGATGTCCCAAAGTCTGGCTGTAGCAGTATTGTCCATTGATTTGGCTTGAATAGTAGCAGGTCATTCATTTTGACCTACTACTGATTTGGCTAGAGTAGTGAACGGAACTCTAAATTCTACATGAAAGACATGCTCGTCTAGGGGATCTGCCTAAATGGGATGAGGTGCTGACTGATTTTATGTTCTTTATTTATTCTTTTTAGGAGGCATATTCTGTAAACAGAAGGAAGAAAGGGATTAAAATGAGAGTTTAACTTGAGATCATACTTAGTCGCATGACATGAATACTAAAAGAAGGGAAACTTTTTCTAAAACACCTTATAGACTTCTATCCATAAGTGTGGTATGTTTTACACCCATGAATAAGACTCTACTTGACGTGAAATTCAGACTCCCTAGGAATTTGTTCTACCTTAGGATCTTATACAAAGTTTGTAATGACCTAAGTCTATATCCCAAATACTACACGATACTTACAACTCCGAAGGACCATTAGCTAACCCATGAATGATATCTGCTATGAGCACTGAATAACAAAACTATAAAAATATGAAATATAGGCTAAAATGCCATAAGGTTCACAATCTAAATACTGATAAATAATAATATCTGATAAAATATCTGTATTCAAAATATTGTCTGAACTAGTCTAGTTTGAAAAGCCACTAACTGAAATTATCTGAAAGTAGAGTTGATGGGACAAGCACCCAACTAACTCAAACTACTGAAATTCTAAGCTACCAAAATACTAAAATAACACATATCCTCAATATATAAGGACTCACTACTAAATCTGACACTGCTGGTTGAATCTAAATCTTCCTATGCATGGTAAGGAACCTGAGTATCCGAACCTATCATATTAGACATAATAGGGCAAACAAAAATTTTGTGTCAGTACATGGAAAGTATTGGTATGATAGATAAGGTAAGGCTGAATGCAAGGGTTTATATGTATAAATAATAACTGAATAAATGATATAGAGTAACAAAATACGAGAGTACATAGAAAACTGAAATTGCTGTAAATACTAAGTATGCACTATGGTGCATATACGTGTATATTGTAACTGAGCTTTTATGAAGCCAAATATTGAATTCGGATAGTGAGAAACTTATAACCTGATATAATTAATAACTAAATATTGATACTAATTGACTGTGTCTGACAATCTTCATTTTGTAAAAATTAATTAAGTACTATACTATGACTAAAGTATAAACTGTGGGTGGTAATCATCTAACCGATATGCCTCAAATAAGATAACTAATTTGGGGTCCAACCTTTGACTCCAATTGGAAGGGTTTATGTACTGTTCCATGGTAGGTACTCTAATATGAATGGTGCAACCCTCATCTGGTAGGTTAAAACACCGCATTAACTCTCAACTGGCAGGTTGATGTCTTAACCTGCGTTGGCTACATAGTTCTGGAATACAAGCATGGCTTGTAAGGATCACACCCTCTACTGGTAGGTGAGCCCCCATCCTTTGGTTCACTTGATGCTGAATCCTACTCCTAACTAACTAGATAAAAAATTTATTATACTGGGCTAAACTAGACTAATACTGAGTTCTGTAACTGACTAAAGTTACTGAGTTTTGTAACTGACTGAGTACTACTAGTTTATGACATGGCTAAGACTATTTTGTAACTGCTGTAGATCTAGGTAAATAGCTTGTTTTTCGGGTATTAGATACCCCCAAGACTCGATAGCGTGAAAGTAAAGCATAGCATGATCTTGAAAACCATAGCAATGTCCACTTCTTCATAATACATTCATAGAGACATTTTATCAAATACTTGTAGGGCATAAGCTTGTACATGATTAGGACCACATAATGACATATCATGATTCCACTACTTACTTTACATAGAAATTTTAGCAAATAGTTGGGGAGCATGGATTATTTCATTTGATAATGGACAACACATGAACATCATGAACACAATACTCAAATACAAATTCTAGGTTTAGCATGCAATTCATGTAATTCCCCTTAAATGCTATTCTAATTTCATGAATCTTACAATAATCAAGGATTTAACACCCAATTAATATCATGAATATACATACAATCAATTCCAAGCATACAATTCATAATTCTATAAACTTGCATTTTTAAAAAAGGATTCTTGAGCTATATGGGATAAAGGAACCCATAGATGAACACCAAACATACTTGAGAATATTAGTTCTCAAAGGTTCTTGAAGAAATCCTTGATTTTGTTCATTATTTCTTGAAGCTAGGGTTTTGTCCCTTTTAGAGAGAATGTTTTAATCTTGAGATAATATGAGGAAATAATGATATAATAGGTTATTTAGGGCTTTAATCTCGTGTGTAGCTTTATTAAGGATTTTATAAATTGATCAAACAACTTTGAGTTAAAATCATGAAAAAATAAAAATCCTATTTTTTCATGCTTGTTTGACATGGTGGAATCACGTCATCTCACCAGAAATTGGACGATTGGAAACTGGAGGTTTGGCGCGACGCTACACCATAGCGTCGGTTCACTGTATGCAAATTTACCTCTTGGCATGACATGCCATGATATCAATAGAATACTAGAAAATAATAATTTAGGAATTTGGATAGTGAAGTGACATGGTGGTATCGCGTTGGCTTACTAGAAAATGACCATTGCCATTTTTTTGGTCTCTGCAATACGCTGTGTGCCTATTTGGTACATTGTCTTAAAAAAATGACTCTAACTGTTCACCCGAGTATTGGATTTGGACATGCTTTATATTATTGGAAAGTTGACTGAATTTCCTACGAAATACCATGCTCTAAACTGTAAAATACTGAGTATTTTAAAACTTATATGGAATAACTCATGTTCTTAAATCTAAGTTAAGCTTTAGAAATGTGGGGTATTACAATAATTTTAGGAAGTTACCTGTAGAGTCTACGCATGCAACATGTCTTCGATTCAAATAAAAAGTTGAGCATAGTACCTTATCACAGAATTCTAAGAGCAAAATTGTTGGACATATTCTATAAATCCTTGAATGTTAGCTCTAGGGCAATGGCGGACATAGTATCCATAGGTTAACTTATGCATCTACGTTGGGAGTGGCCCAAATACTATTGGGGCTGTAGGTAATTATAGAGATAGCGATGATATAGTAGCATAAGAAATTGCATATCTCAATACTGATATAGGGCTACTTTCAAAGGAATTTATAGTAATGACGTTGAGAATGGGAATGCTGTGGGAGCACAGGGATCTTTCTCTAAAAAGTATGAGACTAGTGTAGATGAGTAACAAAGTATTTAGATTGCAAAGTGGCTAGTTTTTAAGGGAAAGGGTAAAGAAATCAAGGTTAGAACTATTATGGCAATAAGTACTGAGATAGAAGTAGAGAAAGAGATGGTGATTAGAGGCACAAGGATGACTACAAAGAGAAGATGCTAAAAGGGAAGAAATTTTATTGAAATTAGTAAAAGGCTAAGAAAGTCAAGAGATCTATCTTAAGAAGATTAAGGCAGATCTATTAGGCTGAATTAGAAGGTTTAGTCGCATTCTAATATGATCAAATAACTAGAGCAGCAGTTTGGCCAGATGTTGGCCTCATTTAATCAAAGGCAGCCTAGGACTCTTCCAATTAATAAAGTGTAGAATCTGAAAAATAACAATCACTTCTATGAAATTACTACTTGCAGTGGGTAAACCACCATAGATCCACCCGAGTCCACTTTTAATGAGCCATAGAATGATTTTGATCCTAGTTATATTGCGATAGCACATAATAGAGAAGTAGGGAAGTCACTCGATATTGAGGATAATAGTATGGACGATAAAGGTAAGGGTAAGTTTGAGGATCTTGTTCTAAAAACCATTCTAAAACCTTGACCACCTTATTCTTAGAGATTGAAATAAAGTACGAGAAGAGAAAATATCAAAAGTTTTTATCTATTAGAATGTGATGTCTATAAACATTTCATTAGTTGAAGTATTGGAGAAAATTCTTTGCTATGTGAAGTTCATAAAAGATCTTGTCACTAGAAAGATGATTGTGAGCTATGAGCCTTTGAATAATGTTCATCATTGTACTGTTTTTGACTCTAGATTATTAGTAAGAAAAGGAAAAAACTGGATTCTTCACCATTCCATGAATTATTAGGTGTTTTAAGTTTGCATAGGATTTATGCGATCTGGGAGCAAGCATTAATATCATACCACAGGTTGTGTTTAACCAATTGGGATTGAGGGTACCTAAATCAACATCAATGAGATTGCTGATGGCCTTCCGTACAGTCACCAGTAGGTATTCTATGTTGTTGGCATAGTATATCCTACTACTGATAGCAAGTAGGTCAGTCTGGTATAATGTGTTCCAAAGAAAGGTGGTATTATTATTGTGCCTAATGAGAAGAATGAGCAAGTGCCAATGAGGCCAGTCATAGGATGTAGAGTGTGCATGGATTAGAGGATACTGAATACATGGACCTAAAAAGACCACTTCCCTATGTCCTTTATAGACCAGATGCTTGACCAACTTGTGGAAAAAGGGTGGTATTATTTTTTTGATGGTTATTTTGGGTACAACCAAATAACTATTGTGCTCAAAGACCTAGAGAATATGACCTTCACTTGTCCTTATTGGACCATTTTATTCAGGTGAATGCAATTAAGGATGTGTAATGATCCTTCCATATTTTAGGGATGTATGGTGTCAATCTTCTAAGATATGGTTCAACGGTCAAAGGCTATTCGTAGGTGTAAGGAATGCAACTTGGTACTTAATTAGAAAAAATGACATTTCATGGGTAAAGAAGGTATTTTTCTTGGAAAAATATTTCAAAAAAGTTAATAAAGGCAGGCAGAGTTAAAATTGAAGTGATCAAGAAATTACCTCCACTAATTTTTGTGAAGGGTATTTGGAGTTTTTAGGACATATGGGTTTTTACAAATAATTCATCAAAGATTTTTCGAAGATTGCAAACCCTCTTTGCAAGTTTCTGGAGAAAGATGTCAAATTGGATTTTAATGATTTATGCTTGAATTCTTTTTAGTGTATAAAACAGAAGTTGATGACAGTTTCTATCATTATGTCCCCAGATTGGTCCTTTCAATTTTAAATCATGTGTGATGCAAATGGAGTGGCCTTAGGTGTTGTCCTAGTTTAAAGAAGAGAAAAGATCCTTCATCCTATCTACTATACCAGCAAGGAATTGATCACTGCTCAAAATAACTACTCAGTTACTAAATAGGAGTTATTAGTAGTGGCTTTTTCCTTTGAGAAATTTTGATCTTATCTGATTGGGATGAAGGTAATAGTGCACACCAATCATATAGCATTGAGGTGCATGATATCAAAAAAGGATACAAAGCCTAGATTGGTTAGGTGGGTTCTTTTGCTGTAAGAGTTTGATTTTATGGTTAAGCATAGGAAAGGCACTGAGAGTCAAATTGCAGATCACTTGTCTAGACTTGAGGAGGAAGTGATACAGAAATTCGAAGATGGGCTCAAAATTGATGATAGTTTTCTAGACGAGCGGGTATTGGATAATTCTCATGATCTAATTCCATAGTTTGTTGACTATGGAAATTATCTGGAAAGTGATCTTGTCATGCCTCAAACCCTATTGGGGCGGATTGGCAACCAGAACCAGAATCGAGGTGCATGATATCAAAAAAGGATACAAAGCCTAGCTTGGTTAGGTGGGTTCTTTTGCTGTATGAGTTTGATTTTATGGTCAAGTATAGGAAAGGCACTGAGAGTCAAGTTGCAGATCACTTGTCTAGACTTGAGGAGGAAGTGATACAGAAATTTGAAGATGGGCTCAAAATTGATGATAGTTTTCCAGACGAACGGGTATTGGATAATTCTCATGATCTAATTCCATAGTTTGTTGACTATGGAAATTATCTGGAAAGTGATCTTGTCATGCCTCAAACCCTATTGGGGCGGATAGGCAACCAGAACCGAGGAGGACTGGGAGAACCAGCTCATAACCTTATACTTCCCATGCATACCTCTATGACAACCCGAAATTCAGACACATCATGTCGTATATAAAAGGAAATAATCACCTGTATAAGCTCGAGCACACATATATATGTATATACAATACTTGGCCATTGGAGACATCACGTCTATTAACAAAATGCCACCTTGACTATACATTAGATCTATAAAGCCTCTAGATAATACACAGAGTTTAACTAAGGTCGGGACACACCCCGCGATATAACTAACTTCTATACATTACCAAAAGTGACTGGATATGACATGGAAAGACCTGAAGTAAACTATAGCTTACCAAAAGCAGCTGGATATCCTGGCTTTTACTTGTGCAGTGTATGAGCTGAGTTACCTGTGCCTACAACATGAAAAACAGGTCCCCCGTGGGGGACGTCAGTACAAAATATATACTGAGTATGTAAAGCTATAGATAATAACATATGATATTGGAGCACAATAGAAATTAGAAACAAGTGAATAAATCATAATAGGAGTGGACCACACTTACTAGAACTTGTGACAACCTGTACATTGTATTTATTTAATCACTTTACCTTCGTTCTTATCATCTTTGTAATCATTACTATACTGTAATGTGACCATTAGGCTGCCTCTAGTAGATATCAACTGGGATCGAGCCATGATAGGCTTATGCCCCTGGGATGCCACACATAAACACATAAATAGAGATCAACCCATGATAGGCTTATGCCCCTGGGATACCACCTGATAAGAGTGAACTTTCACCACTTAGTTCAATTAATCTTTGAGATTGTTTTTTCAGTTGCCACAGCATTTTTGATACTTTAAAACAATGATACATTAATAAGAGACATATAATTAGACCATCAATGCAATAACGATGAAGTAAGAACTCATTGGCACATCAATGAAGTGTTTTGGAGTCAACAATGTCATAACAATGAGGTTGGAACTTATTGGTATATCAATGAAATGTTTTGGAGTCATTACTAGCACATGGATCTTGTTTGAGTAACCGGATACCTTCTTACATTTATTAGTGCATTAAACAGGTAATATTTGGAAAACAAGTAAGTATTGGAATGTCTTGACATCTTGTACGGTGGAAACAAGTTCATTGGTAACATAGGACATCATACAAAACCATTATGGATCACATGTTATTGAAGAACTTTGTAAACTTTCTTAATAGAACAATTGTTCACTTTCACGCCAAAGATATGGTATAGAGTATACTTTACATACCTGACTGTCAACCTTCAATACTAGTCCCACATGGGCTTCCCGTCTTTTCGGATTACTTATCTACAATGAACATTTATCAGTCTAGTATTAGCAACCAAACGTCACAATTTAATTATTTGAGCTCACCAAACTAGTGGTTAAGTAGTAAGCCTTAATTACACTATAAAGGGTGTCACTTTAACCCTCTTATACTCCAATTACATTCACATGCCATGCCTATTCATACAACATCCTCCAATATCAAGTTTTGAATTATTTATCCTTCCAACCAATCCATTAAACCAAATTGAGCCATAAACATAAATAATCATCAATTCAATAGTATATCACCATATCCACCTTCCATATCTCAATTACCATATCCATCTTTCATAACTCAATTTTCATATCCACTATTCACAATTCAATACAACAAAATCATGCAAAATAGTCCATAACCCTATTTCCATTAATTTTCAATAACAACCAATACATATAATTCTCTATCACACATATACATATGGAAAAGAACAGAAAAAAAAAATATATTCATACCTTAGAATTAACCTTTTGATTATGAAATCCTATTTGCACAAATAATTGGTGTCGTTCTAAGCTTTCGAGATGACAAACACAGTTATCGGATTACTTTGGAATTTCTACGGTTGAATCATAAGTAATTTAATGGTCAAATTTGGCTAGGGTTTGTTCTTTCTGAATGATTGACGATGAAAATGATTTTTTGAAATCATATACATGTATATATACACATATTCCCATCCATAATATAATAGGTAATGACCAAAATGCCCTTAAAATTTAAATAATGTCAAATCTGTCCTTTGGTGGACTGTTTTGATAAGCTAAAGTAGATTGACCATAACGTTTTTCTCCGATATCGAATTTGGGTGAAATTTGTATTATTTAAAGGATAATTCAAAGGGATTTCATTTCATATAAAGTAGGCCACCTAGTTTGTCTTGTACAAGGAGTTATGGTTGTGTGAAGTTGACCCTAAAAGTCTGTTTTGATAGGCTGAAGTAAAACGAGTATGACTCTTTACTCAGATGTTGGATTTGGATGAAATAAATTGGAATGGAAAGAAGACTCAAAGATATTTCTTTATAGAGGTGGAAGCTCTCCCAGTTCATTATATTAAGGGGGTTATGATCATTCGAAGGTGACCCAAAAATTAGGCTAGCCTCAGTAGTTTGTGTGCTTGAAATTTTCCTGCACATTTACTATTCCCAAATATCTCGGCAATCATTTAATAGTTTCAAACGTGCTCAATTATATCCGAAACCTATCCTTTTTTGGAAATATTTATATCGTTGGAAATCATATTCAATAACCTTCACATGGAACCCTATACGGGCAAATTCTGGTATAAATAAAATAAAAAAATTATTTCCATATAAATAAGATCAATACACGTACTTGAATACGCCAATACACGTACTTGAATATGGGGTGTTACATCCTTCCCCCCTTTAGGACATTCATTCTAGAATGTTAGCATAGTTATTCAACCGAAACAAGTTCAATTTCATCATTAATAATCACATCATCACATAAATACTATGCATACATAAAAAAAATTACTTGTTAATGTTCTAACTCCGTTTCTTGAACTTCATCTTCATCTTTGAAAAAATAAGGGTACTTAGATTTCATTGCTTCCTCAGCGTCCCATGTAATTTCTTCCCTTTGATGATTTCTCCAACGTACTTTCACAGATGCTATCTATTTATTTCTCATCTTCTGAACTTGGCGATCTAGAATAGCAATAGGCACTTCCTCATAGGTAAGATCTTCTAAAACATGCACATCCTCAATAGAAGTGATATGTAATGGATCTCTGATACACTTTTGAGCATTGACACATGAAATACCGGTTGTACCGATGAGAGCTCTTGGGGTAGCTCTAATTTATATGCAACTTGTCCAAACCTTTGAGTGATCTTATACGAGCCTATATAACATGGACTCAACTTCCCTTTCTTGTCAAATCTAACTACCCCTTTCATTGGTGATACCTTCAAAAATACCCAATCAGCTATAAAAAACTCTAGCCCTCTCCTTTTACTATCCGCATATGACTTGTGTCAACTTTGGGCTATTTTCAGTCATTGCTGAATTACTTTAACCTTCTCTATGGCTTGATAAACAAGATCTGGTCCGAACAAAAGAGTTTCACCCACTTTAAACCATCCTATTGGTGATCTACACTTCATTCCATATAAAGCTTCATATGGTGCCATTTTGATACTTGAATGATAGCTATTATTGTAGGCAAACTCAATAAGAGGTAAATGATCATCTTAGTTGTCCTTAAAATCTATTACACAAGATCGTAGAATATCTTCAAGTGTTTGGATGGTACATTCTGCTTGTCCATCTGTTTGAGGGTGAAAAGTTGTACTCAACTTCACTTGTGTTCCTAAACACCTCTGAAAAGACTTCCAAAAGTTTGAGGTAAATTGGGTTCCCCGATCTGATATAATAGAGATTGGCACTGCATGTAATCGGACTAACTCTTTCATGTACATCTTTGCATACTCTTCAACTGTGTAAGTGGTCCTAACTGGTAGGAAATGTGTGGATTTTATAAGCCTATTAACACTCACCCATATAGAATCAAACTTCCAGAATGTACGAGGCAAACAGATAACAAAATCCATGTTGATCATTTCCCACTTCCAGCTTGGAAGATCAATGCATTGGATATAACCTCCGGGTTTTTGGTGCTCAACTTTATCTCTTTGATAATTTGGACATTTAGCTACAAATTCTGCAATGCTCTTCTTCATGTCATTCTACCAATACATATCTTTCACATCTTGATACATTTTGGCTGATCTTGGATGAATGGAATACCTTGAACAATATGCCTCTGTCATAATCTTCTTTCTTAGCCCGTCTATATTCGGCACACACAATCAGTTTTTGCACTGAAGTACTCCTTCTCTCGTCAGCTCAAATGCCTTGGTTGCACCACTCTGAACGTTCTCCTTAAGCTATAATAAAATAAGATCTGCATATTGTTTCTCTTTCTCTTCAGCTACTAATGAAGATTCCGCAACATTATGTACAATAAGCTCTTTATCCAGAGTTTTAAGAAGGAGAACTCTCAAACTAGCTAACTGGTGAAGATCTTTAATCATCCCTTGCCTTTCTATAGGTTCCATCATATCCTTACGAATTAACACATGAGCTACCACATTTGCTTTCCCTGTATGGTACAAGATATCAACATCGTAGTCCTTTAATAGTTCAAGCCATCTCCGCTTCATTAAATTTTTATCCTTCTGATTAAAAATATATTGCAAGCTCTTATGGTCAGTATATATATCACCATGAACCCCATATAAGTAGTGGCGTCATATCTTTAAAGTAAAAATAACTGCTGCTAGCTCAAGATCGTGTGTAGGATAATTTTTCTCATGTGGCCGCAATTGTCTAGAAGCCTATGGTATTACCTTACCATGCTGCATTAATACACATCCTAAACTAATTATGGAAGCATCACAATACACTGTATACCCTTCGGTGCCTTCTGGAAGTACCAACACGGGTGTAGAAATCAACTTGTTCTTTAAATCTTGAAAACTCTTCTCAAAGGCATCATTCCATTGGAATTTGGATGCTTTATTTGTTAGCTTGATTATGGGTGATGAAATTGAAGGAAAGCCTTCAAAAAACCTTCTATAATAACCGGCCAACCCAAGAAAACTATGAATATCCGTAGGCGTTGTGTGCCTTGGCTAGTTCTTCATAGCTTCTATATTTTAAGCATCAACCTTTATCCCTTCACTAGATACAATATGACCCAAAAATGCCACCGACTTTAACCAAAACTCACATTTAGACAACTTTACATAAAGCTTACAATCACGAAGTGTCTGCAATGCCCGTCGTAAGTGATTGGCATGGTCCTCTTCTGATCTAGAATAAACTAGAATATCATCTATAAAAACTATCACAAATACATCCAGGAATGGCTTAAACACCCTATTCATAAAATCCATAAAAGTTGCGGGTGCATTTGTTAGCCCAAATAACATAACTAGAAACTCATAATGACTATACTGTGTTCAGAAAGCTATCTTGGGTATATCCTTCTCTTTGACCCTCACTTGGTGGTAACCTAACCTCAAATTAATCTTAGAAAATCACATGGTACCCTGTAACTTATCAAATAAATCCTCAATTCTTGGGAGAGGATATTTATTCTTAATAGTCACCTTATTCAATTGTCGATATTCAATACACATCCTCAGCGAGCCATCCTTTTTGCGCATAAATAACACAGGTGCTCCCCAGGGGGACATACTAGGCCTTATGAATCCCTTCTCTAGCAAATCTTTCAATTGCTCTTTCAATTCTCGTAATTCTGCTAGGGATATTCTATACGGAGGAATGGAGATTGGTTGGGCGCCTGTTATTACATCAATACTAAACTCTACTTCTCGTTCAGGAGGAAAACCTAGAAGATCTTCAGGAAATACATCAGAAAATTCATTTACCACCGAAACAATATGAAGAGTTAGTGGCTCCACTTCTGTATCCCTTAATCTAACTAAATGATATATGTATCCCTTGGAAATCATTCTTCTTGCCTTAAAATAAGAAATAAATCTACCTCTTGGCATGCCAATTTTACCTTTCTATTCAAGGACCGATTCATTTGGAAGATGGAAATATACCTTTTTCGTGTAGCAATCAATTGTGGCATAACAAGACACCAACCAGTCCATAACCATTATAACATCAAAATGTACCATTTCTAACTCCACAAGATCATCCATCACATCACGACCATAAATAGTTACTATGCAGTTTTGGTAAACCCTTCTAGCTGTAATAGATTCCCCAACTGGTGTGGACACTTCAAATGTCTTAACTAACAGTTTGGGTATTCTTTCAAATATTCCAGCAACCAATGGAGTAACATAAGATAATGTAGAACTAGGATCAATTAAGGGATATATATCTAATGAAAAGCTAGACAACGTACCCGTAACCACATCTGGGGAAGCCTCTAAATTTTGTCGATCCGCTAGAGCATCATATGATTTTGAGATCCGCTAGAACTCGTGGCTCCTCTATCATCTCTAACACGACCCATTGGTTATGAACCCCTTCCTGAATAAGGCATCTATGATGATGATGCAACAAATGACCATGTAGGTCATGCCATACCCCCTATGCCCCTTCGTGGGCATTCTCTCATCATATGCCCCAACATACCACACTAAAAGCAAACATTGGTCCCCAGCCGACATGTGCCTAAACGATACCTTCCACATTTATTGCATGGCTCTCGAGGAGGTCTCGATTGGCTCATATTCCCTTGAGCTTGGTACCCCACTGTCCGCGAAATCTGACCCTCACTTCTTTGCCCAAACTGATTTCCTCTGGAACATTGGAACTATGGTGGGGCACTAGCTGCAGAATAAGAAGATAATGGCCTAGGTGGTCTAGCAGAAAACTATGGTCTGAACCCTACTTAGGATGCCATGAACTGCCCTATAGATCTATCCCTCTTGGAATATCCTCTTTCTAATTCCTTTGTTCTTCTACTCTGCCTCTGATCTTCCTTTTTTTGTGAAAAATCTTGGATCCTCGCTATGTCCATATCTTTGTTCATAGCGGCAATAATACAATCTCTAACTAGATATGGATCTAACCTTTCCATATATTGATGATCTCTGTCATCCATAGTACCTACAGCATTAGGAGCATATCTCAACAAAGAATTAAATCGTAGACTATACTCCCTCACGCTCATATTCCTCTGACAACAATTTAAAAACTAATCTGCACGGGTCTGACGAATATTGAATGTAAGATAATGATCAAGAAATGCCTCTTTGGACCCTTTCTAGGTAGCTACGGGTGCATCAATACCCATTGATCGTTTCCAGTCCTCATACCAATATATAGCCTCCCCTTTGAATCTATACGCTGATAACTCTACTGTCTCTCTACCCTTTACATGCATAACATCCAAGGCCTTTTGAATTTGTGAATAAAGTCCTGTGGGTCCTCTTTAAGATCTGATCTAGTAAAAGTGGGAGGGTCCATATTAAGAAAATCCTGTGTTCAAAGGCTAGCCACCCTATCTGTACCACTAGGACCCATGGTAGGAATAGCTTGCCCTTGAGCTTTCCTAGCAACTATACGATTCAAAAGTTGTACTACATTTATAAGATCTTGATCAATAACATTAATAAGTGGATTAGGGGATATAGTTCTCCTCCCCCTTATTTCTTCTAGAATGGAAGAAGTTTCTGATGCATGCTCAGCTGGAGCCTTACTTTGATTAGCCGGTATAATGGGTGACTTACTAGTCCTTCTCCAGCAGCCACATCTACTTGCTTACTGGTATTCTTGATTCTGGTAACCAGCATCATTACTATAATAAGAGAAACACACGGATTCAGTGGTAAACTATGACTTCACATACAATATAGGCTCTATTGCATGATCTGAGACATGAAGAAAAGAAAAAATTCTAAATGTCCATAGCCTTCTATTTATAGATGCGGTGCACAATACACCGATAAACAAGACTCTAAGTAGACACGGCTTTGTAGACTCACTAGGACGAACTTCTCTAATACCACTTTTGTCACACATCAAATCCTATTGGGGCAGACTGGCACTCGTAACCGAGGAGGCCCGGGCGAACCAGTTCAGAACCTTATATTTCCCATGCATACCTCTATGACAACCCAAAATTCCGACAACATCATGTCACATATAAATGAAAATAGTTACATGTATAAGCTCGAGCACACATATATATGTATACACAATACTTGGCCATTGGAGTCATCATGTCAATTAACAAAATGCCACCTTGACTGTATATTAGGTCTACAAAGCCTTTAGATAATACACAGAGTTTAACTAAGGTCGAGACACACCCCTCCATATAACTAACTTCAATACAATACCAAAAGTGACTGGATATGACACGGAAATCCCTAAAGCAAACTGGAGCTCACCAAAAGCAGCTGGATATCCTAGCTACTACTTGTGCGGTGTATGAGCTGAGGTACCTGTGCCTGGAACATGAATTACAGGTCCCCCATGGGGGACGTCAGTACAAAATATGTACTGAGTATGTAAAGTTGTAGATAATCACATATGATATAGGAGCATATTAGAAATCAGAAACAAGTGAGTAAATCGTAATAGGAGTGGATCATACTTACTAGAACTTGTGACAACCTGTACATTGTATTTATTTAATCACTTTACCTTCGTTCTTATCTTCTTTGTAATCATTACTGTACTGTACTGTGACCATTAGGCTACCTTCTGTACATATCAACTGTGATCGACCCATGATAGGCTTATCCCCCTGGGATACCACCCATAAACACATAAATAAGGATCGACCAACGATAGACTTATGCCCCTAGTATACCACCCGATAAGAGAGAACTTCCATCACTTAGTTAAATTAATATTTGAGATTGTTATTTAGGTCACCACCGTATTTTTGATACTTTGAAACAATGATACATCAATAAGAGACATATAAATAGACCATCAATACAATAACTATGAAGTAAGAACTCATTGGCACATCAATGAAGTGTTTTACAATCATCAATGACATAATGATAAAGTAGGAACTTATTGGTATGTCAATGAAATATTTTGGAGTCATTAATAGCACATGGATCTTGTTTGAGTAACTGGATACCTTCTAACATTCACTTAGTGCAATAAACAGGTAAGATTTAAAAAAACAAGTAAGTATTGGAATGTCTTGACCTCTTGTAGGGTGGAAATAAGTTCATTTGTAATGTAGGACATCATACAAAACCATTATGGATCACATGTTATTGAATAACTTTGGAAACTTTATTAATAGAAGAATTGTTCACTTTCATGCCAAAGATATGGTATAGAGTATGCTTTACATACCTGACTGTTAACCTTCAATACTAGTCCCAAATGGACTTCCCCGTCTTTTCAGATTACTTATCTACAATGAACATTTATAGCAATCTAGTATTAACAACCAAAAGTCACAACTAAATTATTTGAATTCACTAAAATAGTGGTTAAGTAGTAAGCCTTAATTACACCGTAAAGGGTGTCACTTTAAGCCTGTTATACTCCAATTACATTCACATGCCATGCATATTCATGCAACATCCTCGAATATCCAGTTTTGAGTTATTTATCCTTCCAACCAATCCATTAAACGAAATTAGCCATAAACATAAATAATCATCAATTCAATAGTATATCACCATATCCACCTTCCATAACTCAATTACCATATCCACCTTCCATAACTCAATTACCATACCCACCTTCCACAATTCAACAAAACCAAACAATGCAAAATAGTCCATATCGTTATTTCCATCACCTTTCAATAACAACCAATAAATATAATTCTCTATCACATATATACATATGGTAAAGAACAGAAGCAAACAATATTCATACCTTAGAATTCACCTCTTTATTATGCAACCCTGTTTACACAAATAATAGGTTCCGTTCGAAGCTCTCAAGATAACAAACGCAATTATCGGATTATGTTGGAATTTCTACAGTTGAATCAAATGTAATTTAAAGGTCAAATTTGGCTATGGTTTGTTCTTTCCCAATGATTGATGATGAAAATGAGTTTTTGAACTCATATACATGTATACATACACATATTCCCGTCCATAATATAATAGGAAATGACCGAAATGCCCTTAAAATTTAAATAATGTCAAATCTGTCCTTTGGTGGACTGTTTTAATAAGCAAAGTAGATCGACCATAACTCTTTGCTACGATTGGATTTGGGTAAAATTTGTATCATTGGAAGGATAATTCAAAGGGCTTTCATTTCATATAAAGTAGGCCACACAGTTCGTCCTATACAAGGAGTTATGGTCGTTTGAAATTGACCCTAAAAATTTGTTTTGATAGGTTGAAGTAAAACAAGTATAACTCGTTACTCAGACGTTGGATTTGGATAAAACCAATTGAATTGGAAATAAGACTCAAATATCTTTCTTTTAATAGGTCGCAGCTCTCCCATTTCATTATATTAAGGGATTTATGATCATTCGAAGTTGACCCAAAAATTCGGCTGGCCTCAGTAGTTTGTGTGCAGGAAATTTTCCTGCACATTTACTATTCCCAAATATCCTGGCCACCATTTTATAGTTTCAAACGTGCTCGATTATATCCAAAATCTATACTTTTTTTGAAATTTTTATATCGTTGGAAAGCTTATTCGATAACCTTCGCATGGAACCATCGACGGAAAAATTCTGGTATAAATAAAATAAAAAAATTAATTTCATATAAATATGCCCAATACACATACTTGAATACGCCAATACACGTACTTGAAACGGGGTGTTACAGATCTTGGCCCAGAAGATTTGAATTTCCAACAGGGGAAAAAGTTTATGCATAAGTTAAGGAAGTTTTTCCGGGATGAGTCTTACTTTTTTAGAATTTTTGCGGATGGTATAATTCATAGATGAATCCCTAAGGTGGAAATTATAAGTATACTTAAGGCTTCTTATGCTTCACCGGTTGGGGGTCACCATAGAGGAACCCGCATAACCTTAAAAATCTTGCAATATGGTACTATTGGCCTACAATATACAAGGCTGCTATGTCTTTACTTCAGCCACAGACCAATGCCAATGCCAATGCATTATCTTTAGGCACCATGAACTTCCTATGACCCCTATTTTAGAATAAGAGTTGTTTGATGTGTAGGGTGAGGACTTCATGGGAACCTTTGTGAGCTTCTTTGGTATAAATGACATTCTTGTAGTGGTGTATTATGTGTCAAAATGGGAGTTAGTGGTTGTTCTCCCTAACAGTAATAGAAGAAGGGTTCCCACCTTTTTGAAGAGGTTTATCTTTTCTCGGTTTCGCATACCATGTGCAATCATTATTGATGGTGGGTCATATTTCTATAATCTTCTATTAAAGAGTCTTCTTGAGAAGTATGGATTATAGCATAATGTGGCAATGCCATACCATCTATAGACTCGTGGAAAGGTTGAGGTGTCCAACAAAGCGATAAAGTGCATTTTTCCAACGATTGTGAATGCCAATAAGACTGATTGGTTGAAAAAGATGATTCATCATGGGCCAACCGAACAGTTTTCAAGACTCCCATAGGTGTTTCTCTTTATCTATTGGTATATGTAAAAGCATGTCACTTGCCTATTGAACTTGAACACAAATCACTTTGGTTACTGAAGAAGCTGAATTTGCAGTGGCAGAATGCAACAAAGGCACGAATTAGCAAGATGAAAGAGTTGGATGAATTCCAACTCCAATCTTATGAGAGTTCTACACATTACAAGGAGAAGAGGAAGTTTCATCATGATCGCAAAATCAATTAAAGAATATTTGAGCAAGGTGACCAGGATTTGCAATTAACTCAAGACTTTGCTTGTTTCTAGGTACATTAAAGTCTAGTTGGTATGGTCCATTTACTGTGATAATAGTGTTTGCATATGGTTCTTTGGAATTTAAGTGTGATGAAAAATCCTAGTTCAAAGTTAATGGTCAAAGGATAAAGCACTATATGGGTAACTCTGAGGAAATTAAGGTGACTTTAGAAACGGACCTTAGTGAAGACTGAGCAACCAAGGCAATTTCCTACCGCGACATTAAATCAAGCTTTACATGGGAGGTAACCCATGAGGATAGTTGATTAATGTTGAGTACCCAACCAAGTCATGTCGTTCTGCGATGTTAAATCAAGCGTTGTATGGGAGGTAACCAATGTTTTGTACTTAATAATATATAGGTTAATATGTGTGTTCAGTGTACAGGATTGAAGATTTCATAAGTTAGCCAAAATTGCAAAAATTGGGTCATACGGACTCTTCATAAGTCGTAACCAAACATGATGACTCATGACCAGTACTTGTAAGGACATGGAACTTAGATGACATTCAGGTAATTAGTTACTAGAGTCCTTAAGACTCGTCCCCTTAAATCGTGTTGACTCTAGAACCAAGTAAGGTTCCAAGTCTTTACGGAGAGAGTATGAGATTCGCAAGAATCGGTTATGAGTTGTATGCCTGACTCATAAACAAGCATGACATCTCAAGTGTCGCGGGTCAACCTGTCCCAGATCATCTCTTAAGCGAAAATGAGGCACCAAAAGCTGGCACCCAACATTTCTAAATGAATACTCTCTTCATTGTTGTTGATTTTCAAACTCTAAGAACTACACATTCACTACAAAATATCAATCAACCTAGTGAGTCCTCCTAAAATCAAAAGTGAAAACCGTCTTTACATTGGATGTTTTAGTGTTTCATCATGAAATTAGGGCCTAGAATGTGTTTGAACTCTAGATATACAAACCTCAAGAAATCAAGTAGGTTCTTCTTCTTAAAAAATTTACATAATAAGTTAAATATGAAAATAGGTTGAGGTTTTTTTATCTCTTAAGCCGAATATGTATATACATGAGTAACCAAACCCTATTTCTTGATATTTTGTCTTCATAATATGATAATGGGAGTGAACTCAGACATTATGCTTTAAAAGTATATTTTTGGATGAATGAAAGGGGGTAGTGAAGTTTGTAATGGTTAGATAATTTGGGATTGATCATTGGAATCAACATAGGCTAAACCCCCATATTACAGTGTATATGGATCTCCTAACGACTCATAATGAGTCATCACAAGACTCTTAACCACTGATAACATAGAGGGTTACAAAAGTGTGGGTTCTGGTACTATTACGACTCTAACATATGAGCCATTATCAATCTATGCGACTCGTGTGTAGAATTTGTAATGACTAGGGTTTATTATACATAGTAAAATATATTTTTGATTAGCTTACGAGTATTGGTAACGATTCATGAACTAAACTTATGACTCGTTAGGAAGACTTGTAACCCAACCAATAAATATTTATTTATCCACTATATACCTTATGAATCATGCACATGAGTCCTACCTTATGGTCACAACTCATATCCACTAGTCATAAGTAGTCTAGTATATGTACACGGACACCAAAGTTTCTTGTTTTGCTTTCCCTTGCATAAGAACTCACAAATTGGTTTGATTAAAGTAGGAACTCATGACTCCTAAAGGTGACTCATTATCCAACAAAACCCAAAAGAAGAAATCGGCACCAAACTCTAATTACCATCTAAAAAATGAGGAAACTAATACGTCAAGTAGTGACCTTGTAGAATAGCCACTGAATGGGAAGTCAGACCTAAGGAAGAAAAAACCTAGGGGAAATAAAATAGTAATAAAAGAGGGCACACCTCTAGAAAATTCAAGAATGAAACATCCAAGTACTTTCCGACTGCACGCACCACATCTTCTAAAGATGACAATAATGATAAAGAAGAAGAAGAATATATTGATTATACAGGTACAGAAGAATAAAACTTCTATGAGGTAGAGTTGGAGAATGGGAGTGAGGAAGAGGAGAATATTACTCCTATTGATGTTCAACCACCACCACCAACACTACCACCACCACCACAAGTACAATTATCTATTGAACCTACTCTAGTGCACATTGTCGAACAGTAGGGGTACCATAAAATGTAGGAAATATATCATATGGGGTTGGGGTGAACTCAGCTGTAGGAAATATAAGAAGGAGGATATACCTAGAAAGAATATTGAATATAGCAGGCATGTCTGAGATGCCTAGGTTAACAGCTAGATTTCAATAGTATGGGTTTCACTGGATGACTGCAGCACCTGGCAAATTTATTCCTGCATTTACGCAGTAGTTCTATGCTGCATATAAAGGTGAATTAAAGCGGAAATACCCTCAGGGAAACTTATGGAAGGTTAGTGATCCAATCACTTCATTGATTATTCGTAGAGTTTAGGTGAACATATACCAGAGAATTATTAATTAATTCATGCTTTGACATGATTTTTAGCCTCTACTTAACACAACTAAAATTGAATATTACATGGATGAGATGCGGAAGATTACAAAGAATCAACTAGGTTCAGCAGAAAAATGATGCACATTAGATGAATAGTTAATATTATTGCTACAACTAGGAAGAAGAAAGTTGGGTAGCTGGTGGATTGCAAAGCATAGACTAAATTTTGAGGCCAAGGTATGGTGGATATTGACTCAACATAGATTGTGACCCACTACCGAGGACAATGTGCTCAGTCCAGTCTATACAAAGTAATAGCAGGACTCAAGGTAGGTTATGAGTTTGATATTGCATAGTTCATCTCTAGAAAGATATGTGATCGAGCAGTGGGTGGTGAAAATGTAATTTTTGCATTTCCATGTTTGTTGATGCAGATTTGATGGGATGTGAGGGTGCTAGAACTACAAAATGTTGATAAATACGTTGAGAAAAAAACTACCATCGATCTGGGATGGATTAGAGATACAATGAACCCCATGATAAGGCAAGCAAAATAAGGATCTGTAATATTAGTAGAAATACTCAAAAATAGGGATGCAAACTCTGAGGTTGCTAGTTTAAATGAGACAATTAAAAATCCAATTGCCGGTAGGCAGTCTGAGCCTCAATCATTTGATGCAGTGGGTACATCCAGTGCCTCTACTTTCTTACAGTCTACATTGCCAGGCCCATCCTCATCCAAATCAGCTCTGTGGCCATCTCACAAACTATGTGGAATGAGGTTATAACAAATTTGTTGACTTTAGAGAAGTAGGTCCATTTATGGAGGAAAGTGTACAACCTTGGGTTGAGAACAAACTAGAAGAACAAAGCACGAAAATCCATAGAAAATTAGATTGTTTAGATCATACAGTCACACATCTGTTGAGAATATAACGGACTCCTAATAATTTTGAGGTAAAATATGAGGTAGCTGAGTTGCGAAAGCTTGTAAATGAATTGAGTAAAAGACCAATTTTCCTAATGCGTGTTATCACGAAAGTCAAGACATAGGTAGAAATTGAAAATATTTGGAGTGTTCGAGTTAGATAAGAAGGAGGAATGAAAAAGAAGAACAACAAAAGAAGAATAAAGAGCATCAAATATGAAAATATGGAGACAACAGTGCGTGACAACAGTATGAGTGAAAATGTCCGACAGGTGAGGGTCCAGGAGCAGGCTGTTGGTGCCAATAGTTGGAGACCAGCCACAGATGCTGAGAGGGGTAGTGACATTGACCCAACATAAGACATAATATTGAGTGCATTGACCACAATTGGTGCCATTACTGTAGATTTGGTCCTAACAGTTGATACAATCAATATTAAGGAGAGTGGGACCCAATTTAAGGGTCCTATGATAAAAGAGTATGAACTGGATCCTAGAGTACGTAGGTATGTCCTCGATCCCATTGACTCATTGCTAAATGCAATGGAGACAATTCATAGCTTTTAATTTAGGTGGGGTTGTACCATATTCGCCATGAGTTATGGTTGTCGTATCTCAAAACCTGTACGCCATATTTGAAAATTTTGTGAACCAACATGTGTATCATTTCTGTGTTTTTCTGTGGTATTTTGTGTGATGCTTAAGTAGGAGAAAAATTTACACTTGAGGCAGTAGATAGTTTTTGAATAATTGTGCTAAAATTGTGAAAACTTTGTTGAATTTTTTGTACCCCTCTAAAATGTTTGCTAATTATGTGATATGCGTATGTATAGGAGACGACTGTCAATCTGATAATGGCATTAGAATTAGGGACAAAACAACTATGATAAAAAATTACATATTTGGACAAGTAGTAACTAGCAATGTGACCCAGTACAATGTATGTGTAAGGCATTACCTAGTTACCAGTGTGTATGAAATCCAGAACTTGCTCGGTAGCTCTTGCCTAGGATCTAGGGTGGTGTGTTAGGAGATGATCATAGGCTATTTTTGTTATTAATCCACTTTAGCCTAAATTGTCCAATAAAATGATATATGAGTCCCTTGATTATGATTCTTTAGCCTTAATAGACCTATTTCCTTGTTTACACTAATTCACCTTCTCGTTTAAACTGCAATGAGTCCATTTTTACCTTGGTCCTCCTTGGAAACTTTGCACCCTTACTCAGGCAAATTGCCTAAGTTGAGGGTGGCTATGATAGGGGTGTGTAGTATATAGTAGGTAACAAGAAGGGTGTGAATAGAAAAAGAGGTTGGGTGTGGTAGAAAAAAAATAGAAAAGGATCAGAAAAAGGAAATTGTGAAAAATGAGCAAAAGAAAAAGAATACGAAACCATACCCATTTTGAACAAATAAAGGGGTGGGGGGAATAAGGGTGAAATAAAAGGAAAAAGTAGAAAAATAAATGGACGCCAAAGTAACCGTAGTGTCAAGGAGACTTAGTCACGACAATATTGCAATAATATACCATACCATCCCCAAACCAATGTTACAAGATTAACGAAGTCCTAAAGTGATCCTATTCCAACTGTCTGAAAACTCAGGAAAATAACATATAGTCAAGCCTATGGAATTTTGTGTACACCGGCTGAAACTTATTTACGTGTGAGAGTGTTTCTTAACTGTCCTTCAATAAATTAGTTAATCTATTTAAGTGAACGGTACCTCTTTGATGGTGAGAGTTTGTTAGATTGCTAAACTGTTCAGTTATGGTAATATATATTAATGCCTAGTTGTCCATTCCTAATGTTATGCCATCATCAAATTCCTATCTCTTACATTGTGTACCAAATCAATATACACAATTGAGTTCTTGAAAAGGTTAAAAATAGGAGGGAGAGTATTGGGATGTGAAGTAAAAGTTGAAAATTTACTTCCAAAGGTAGCAAAAGATCTTCCTGTTTAATCATTATGTTTTTGTGTCTTTCATTTTTGTTTTTCCTAAGGACACACAAACATTCTAAGTTGAGGGTGTTGACGCATCGTAGAAGCACGATACAATAAAGAATTTATATTTGGACTAAGGTTATTCTGAGGGATATGATTTGTTTATTACTTGAGTATGGGGAATTAAGAAAGAAGTGGCTTAGATTAAAAGATGGAAAAAAAGATCTGAATATGTCAAAGGTTTATCAGCTTACGAGTCTACCTACAAGTATTCAATTCGTCATACAACTCGTAGCCTTACTCATGAAGAAAAAGTAGCCAAAATCAACTTGAGGAAGCTAAGTAAAGAATGATCATTGCTCATAGAGAGTCACTACGAGTCATGAGTAGCAGTCGTAAAGAGAGAAGAATCCAAAGCTAACATTCAAAGGTTAAGTCATAAAATAATACGAGTTGAAAGCACTAATTAGAACTCCTAGAGAGAAGTCGAGAAGAGAATAAGGTTCAAAGTCCTGAAAGTTTAAGTCTAACGTGATGACGAGTGATGACCATGAGTCGTTAGGAATAATTACAACCCGTGGTGATGAATTGTAAGTAAAATAGAAGCTTGAAGCCATAAAAACCAGTCACTAGAATGCCTATAATTAGCATTGTATGACTCGTAAGAAAATCTTACGAGTAGACCGCACGAGTAGTAACGAATGCCGGCTTACTTTTCCTATTTCATTTGTATTTGGATTTCTTTATTTTTTTTAGATACTATAAATACCTTAGGGTTATTCTTCTATTAGGTTATGAACTTTTACTTTATTTCTTATAATTTTAGCATACTTTGATCATTGAGATTTTGGGATTTTGTTCAATAGAAGACTTTAGATTTTCTTTCTTTCATTATTATGCTACTAATTACATTTGTTCTTTATTGATTATAAAGGTTTGTTGCATGAAAATGAGTGGATAATTTCCTTGAATAGGGTTCTGGGAACCCTATCCAATTAGATACGTAAGGGAAGTAGGAATTCATCTAATCTACTATCATTGCATATTTTGCAATTTCCTTCGTAGTTATTAAACCCAAGTTCTTGCATAGGTCTGAGGATTTCCTGAATTCGAGAAAGTCTTCACAAGGGTGTTAAAGATTGGGAAAAGGAGATAAAATACTGATTCATGGCTACCAACCATCAAAATAGTGATTCATGGATACCAACCTTCGTTTAATCAACTTGACTCAAAAGGTGAGATTTGTACTGAAGTTAAAGACAAGGGACAGAAAGGAAACACCTTGAGACTCACAAGTTAAAGGGTGAAATCTATTAATATATTCACAAGATGATTGATACAACATAGCTTTTCAACTTTGCATGCAGAGCAGGAGGGTAGGAGGATTGAGTACGAGATCTTACATAGTTGAGAAGTCAGTAGGGACATAGTCCTAGTGTTCGTCTTCTATTTTTTACATACTCTAGCATTCGAGTTTGTTACTTGTTAATTTGGACTTCAAATTCCCACCATTTACATTTCTGCATTGCCATGAATTTTGTCAAGTTTGAGAGACTTTTCAGTGTTTTCCCTATGGGTTCAACCCCAACTTCATTTGGGTAACTATATTTGACATCGACCGTAGCATATTTCTTTGGATGTTAGTTTTTGGAAACATCGGTAGTCGATGAATAAAATCACATAGGAATCCAAATAAGTCCTGAACACTCGATTCATCAAATCCTTAAATAGGGCAGCGGCATTAGTCAACACAAAGGGCATTGCTAGGAACTCATAAAGACTATATCAGGTCCTAAAGGCTATATTTGGGTTATCCTCAACCCAAGTCATTTATTGATGGTAACCAAAACTCAAATAAATCATAGAAAATATCTTTGCTCCCTAAAGTTGGTCAAACAAATCATCAATGTGAGTCATAGGATACCAGTTCTTTACCAGCACCTTATTAAGATATGTATAATCAATACACATATACATGGAGCCATCATTCTTCTTCATGAATGAGATAGAAGCTCCCCAAGGTTACATACATGGTCTAATAAAAAGCTTACCTAAAAGATACTATAGCTGAGAATTCCACACCTTAAGGCATAAGCCATACTATAAGGTGCCATAGAAATAGGTCGGGTGCCTGAATCAAGAAAAAAAACAAACTTAATATCATGCTGGAGAGGGATCAAGTCCATGCACAGAATCACATCAAAATCTACCATGTCTAATATAATAAGATCAGGATGAGTATCAAACTATCAAATAGTCATAACACATGATCTAAAAACCTAATCCACTACTAAAAAATCACCCACATGTGTAGATACAAGAAATGGCAATCATGTATCCCAAGCCAACTCTAACTGCAAGGCATCATAATAAAAAATATAAGAATCAGTAGATCCTAAATCAAATCAAGAAAAAGTTGTCAAGTGATAACAGTATCCAAAGACTTACCCTCGAGGCTACAAGGCACTGCATATAAGTGATCATACTCATATCCTAGTTTGGATCTTGATAAATCTCCTTCCCTACTTTCCTAAGAGCCTCCACGAGTATCTTAGAGGCTACTTTTATGACAACGCATACCATTTCTAGCTGAGGGATAAACTATCGTAATAGGTGGAACACTCTAAGTAGAAGGAAAAATTATTCAATGACTAGGGCACTCTTTTGAGAAATAGCCAAAGGCTCCACCACCATAACATGCCTTAGGCGTTGTACCAAATCCAAAAGATTTAGAAGACCTAAAATAACAACCACAACTAGAATAACAAGAAGATGAATGTAATACCCCATACTTCTTCCTAGCTTGAAATCATCCTGAGTAAGTTAGAAACTTACTTTGAAAGATGAATCCACTTTTATATACATGGAATTTTTTTAGATTTTCACTTTTTTTCATGTGGAAAATTGAATTATCTATCCAATGATACCAATTTCATCCAAATCCAATATTGGGGTAGAAAGTTAGGGTTGTCTTACAGAAAGTAGCCAAAAATGCCTAGGTACAATAGTGAGGGTTGACGGACCGTTACCAAAGCCATCGCAGAAAAGAAAGCTAACGACGGACCATCGCCCAAGAAGTCCCAGCAGAGACAGTGAACCCCTAATCTACAAATGTACAACGGTCAGGACTGACGGACTGTTGAACCAGCAATGAACCGTCGCACCCACCATTGCATAGTTAGTATAGTTATTTTAAAGTCATTTGTTAAATGGTATTTGAGTCTTTTCTACCTGTTTTAACCCCTAATTGTATTAGACCAAGGCTCATAAGTTTATTATCCATCTACAACATCAAATTAGGATTTTCTCTCAAGGACAATCACTAATAATAAGATCCAAATCCTTCTTTAAGAAACTTAGAAATTCAAGTTCTTCAATTCTAAGAACTTCCAGAAACTCATAGCCTAGGTAAGCCATATGTTGATTCATGGGTCCCTTTCTCCCATGAAGCTCCAGAATCTCTTTTCAAAATACAAGATTTGTGTATTTATATATGCTTATGATTTAAATATAAATAAAATTTCATGTTCATGATGTTGTGGAGTTTTGATTCATGTTTGAAATTACATATTCTAATGATGGACCCGAGGATGTGGTGATTTGCATAATAATCATAATAAATCCTTAAATTTACACATTGATTGATGTATCTATAATTATTGGATATATTAATCATTGTATAACAAAAATATGCTCCCCATGTGTTTGATTAAATGCTTATGTGAAGGAAAAGTGCCATACTAGTATAATATTATGAAATCCCCATTTATGTACAAGTTTATGCATGCCTGGTGTTTGATGAAATGTCGTAATTAATACATTATGGATATATGTGTAGCCATTGTTATGCTTTAGAACTTGTACTTTATGAAATATCCAATTTATTATATTATGGATTGTTGATGTTGGTCATGTATTCAAGAAAGTCATGCTTTGTTAGTTTCTTTCAATCGAGTCTTGGGGGTACTTGTACCTAAAAATTTAGCTATGTGCCTAGAATCAGTGTCATGTTTTCAACATACCCTCTATGAAGCCATGATCCATAGAATTTAGTTAGTCTCATGACTCAGGAAAACTCAGTAATCTTAATAGTATTCCATCAGTCAATGGAACTCAGTTAATTTAGTTTAGTCTAGTTCAGTTAATTATTTTCAATGTCTATTCAGATAGGAGTAGAAATTATCACTGAGTGAACCCTAGGGTGGGAACCCACCTGTTATATTTGGGAGTGATTCTTAGAAGCAATCCTTGCATTCAAAAACGATGTAGCTAGTATAGGTTGAGACATCATAGTCTGTTATATGAGGGTAGATAAGGTGGATTAACCTATTATATGAGGGTTCCCACCATTCTCACTAGAGTTACATATTATATGAGGGTTACTCATAGATTATCCTTACCAGTGGTGCGGTAGTGACACCCTTACAATTGGGGTTATAAATAGACCCCAACTCAGCTATGTTGCATTATTTTGGGCATGTCTGTTGGATGACTACTTCCCATAGTTTCAGTTACAGATCAGGACTGTCAGATATAATTAGTCATTCTTAGTAATAGAACTCAGATAGTTCTTTAGAATTCTAGGACTGTCAGATACAGTCAACTCAGAACAGTACAAAACACAGGTAGTTTCATCAGAAACTAGACTGTCAGATCAGGTTGCTCAATAATAGTTATTTTAGTTGTACAGTTACTAGTATCTCATGTTATTAGTACTCAGGCTCAGTAATCATGTTATTATGAACTTAATTATATTTATTATGTATTCATGCATATATTTTCACGTTCTTATTATTCAGTCAGCTAGTATAGTTCATGCATGTGAACCCTTTGCATTTAGCATACATTACATGCATACCAGTAAATTCAAACATACTTACGTATTTGTGCTATGGTGTTTCATACCATACGCTTAGAAGAATGAGATCCATAGCATCAGTGGCATTCCAGTCTTAGCAGTCAGAGTTAGTAGTGAGTTCTTATTCTTTGGGTACATGACCATTACTTTATTATCTCATTAATTAATTTATTTGACTAGTTGGAGTTAGTTCAGGACATGTCCCATCAATTCCTTATTCAGACAGTTTAGTCAATTAGAGGCTTTTCAGACTAAAATATTTAGACAATTATTTCAGTTATTTTGGTATTGATATACCATATCTTCATATGTTATGTTTTATCACATCTTTGAATGTTATGGCCTTCAGCCTTTATTTCTGTATTTAAATGGTATGTTATATAGTGTATAGGTATAGATATTAGTCATGGGTTAGCTTATGGTCCTTTAGGGTCATGAGCACCGTGTGGTATTTCAGGTACCAGATTTGGAGCATTACAAACTTGGTATCAGATCCTAAGGTTTAATAGAATCCTAGGAATTCTACAAGTTGTATCTAGTAGAGTCTTGTACATGGGTGTGTTGCATGCCACATTAATGTACAGGAGGCTATAAGATGTTTTAGGAACAATTTCCCTTTTCTTAGTATTGATGTCGTGCTAGTGAGCATAATCTCTAGTAAATCTCTCTATTTGGTCTAATCCATTTCTCTCTTTCTTCTATAGAACATGCCTCCTAAAAGATGAAATAGGAATCAACCAGCCCCTCAGCCCGAAGATCCTTTGGGTGAACATGTCTCTCATGCAGTGTTTAGAGCTACATTCACTACTCTGCTCAGTCAGTTGTTGCTCAAAATAAATACCTGGCTGTTATTCCAGCCAATCCAGTGGCCTATTCAGCTGCAGCCAGAATTTGGGACTTTACCTGAATGAATCCACCATCCTTTTTTCGGTCTAATTCAGATGAGGACCCTTAGTAATTTCTTGATCAAGTTCAGAAGGATACAGATATCATGGGGGTTACTTCTAGTGATAGTGTGGAGCTAGAAGCATATCAGTTTTACGATATTGTTCATACTTGGTACAAATAGTGAAAGTTAGAGAGGGTTGTATATGAAGGGCCTATTCAGTGAGATGAGTTTTCTACTGCATTCTTTGATATATTCTTTCCCCTATAGATGAGAGAATCTAAAGTGTTTGAATTTATCAACCTCAAGCAAGGCAACTTAATGATGAAAGAGTATTCTCTTAAGTTTACTCAATTAGCCAGATATGCTCCTCATGTGGTTGCAGATAACAAGGCTAAGATGAGTAAGTTTGTTTCTGGTATGAATGATAGTATAGTCAATAAGTGTAGGTCCACGATTTTAAATAGTGACATAAACTTAGCAGGGCTTATGACCTATGCTCAACAGATAGAAGAGCAACAGATGAAGATAAGAAAGAAGAAGAATAATAGAGCTAGGATAGGTAGTATTAACCTTTCTCAGCCTAAGTCAGAGGGAGGAAACCATTCTCAATTTCATCCAAAATCATCAGTTCCAGGTCCCTCTTCAGCCAGTTCTCCTGCTCCTAAGTTTAGGGATGGTAACAGAGATAGAGCATCAGGCTCTAAGTCTTAGGAAAGTGTTAGCAGTGCCCGCACCTATCCTCTTTGTCATACTTGTGGCAAGAACCATCAGGGTATTTGTAGAGATGGCAGTGGTATTTGTTTTGGATGAGGCAAGCCAGGACACGGAGTTAAAGACTATCCTCAGCCAGGTCCTCAAAGGCAGTAGGGTGCCACCTCTAGTGCTACTAGTAGGCAATGACCAAATCGACTTTATGCTCTCCAGTTATGGAAAGACTAGGAAAATTCTACTTATGTGGTTACTGGTACGTTACATATCTTTCATATGCATGTTTGCTTTTTTCTTGATCTAGGAGCTTTTTTTTCTTTTGTTACTCCCTAAGTAGTAGTTGATTTTGGAGTCAGTCTCAAATTCTAGTAGAGCCCTTATAAGTCTCTACTCTAGTGGGTATATAGGAACTGTCTGATTATCGTATCTCAGAAAGTCACCTCAGCAGACTTTGTCGAATTAGAGATGACTGATTTTGATGTCATTCTCGAAATAGATTTGCTTTATTCTTGCTATGCCACAGTCGACTGCAGAAATAAAATAGTCCAATTTCAATTTTCGAATAAACCTATCCTAGAGTAGTGGGGTACAACATCGTTTTTCATAGGTCAGCTTGTTTCCTACCTTTGGGAAAGGAAAATGATATCTAAAGGATGTGTCTATCATCTTGTTCGAGTTAAGGACACTAGTTATAAAACTCCTACTCTTGTATCAATCCTAGTCATGAATTAATATTCAGATGCATTTCCCAAAGAACTTTCAGGAATTCTTCCCGAAAGGGAAATAGACTTTGGCATTGATCTTTCTCTAGATGCTTAGCCTATATCTATTTTGCCATACAGAATGGCACCAGCAGAACTCAGATAATTAAAAGAGCAGTTGAAGTATCTCTTAGATAAGGGATTCATCAGGCCTAGTGTGTCCCCGTTGGGCGTACCAGTCTTATTCGTATGCAAGAAAGATTGTTCTCTCAGAATATGATTAGACTAGTATTAGCTCAACAAAGTCACAATCAAGAATAAGTATCCACATCCTAGAATTGAAGAATTATTTGACCAACTTCAGCGTGCTAGTTATTTCTCTAATATAGACCTCAAATCAAGGTATCATAAGAGTTAGAGAATGTGACATTTCAAAAATAGCCTTTCATACTCGGTCTGGTCACTTGGAATTCTTAGTTGTATCCTTTGGTATTTCCAATGCCCCAGCCACTTTCATGGACTTGATGAACCACGTGTTCATGTAGTACTTAGACAAGTTCATCATAGTCTTCAAAGATGATATTCTTATTTATTCTCATAGTGAGCGTGATCATACACACAGACTATCTCAGAATTTTACTTCAGACCCTTATAGATCATTAGCTATTCTCCAAATTCAGTAAGTTAAAGTTTTTTGCTAGGGTAAGTAGCATTCCTTGGTCATATCATTTTTGTGATGGCATTAGGGTTGATCTTCAAAATACCAAAGCAGTAAGAAACTAGCCTAAACCTATCTGTCTATCAGGTATCAGGACTTTCTTGGGTTCGGCTAGCTATTCCAGATGGTTTATTGAGGGAGTTTCTTCTATCGCATCCCCTATGTCCAAATTGACTTAGAAGAAAGTCAAGTTTCAGTGGTCAGATCCTTCTGAGAAGAGTTTTCAAGAGTTGAAGACTCGACTTACCTCAGCTCCAGTCTTAGCTCTTCCAGATAGTCCAAATAGGTTTGTTGTGTATTGGGAAGCTTCTATAGTAGGTTTCAGTTGTGTCCTCATGCAGCATTTTAAGGTCATAGCCTACGCATCCAGGCAACTTAAACCCCATGAGAAGAATTATCCTACTCTTGATCTTGAGTTAGAAGCCATAGTTGTTTCCTTAAAGATTTGGAGACATTATCTATACGGGGTATATGTAGATGTGTTCACAAATCATCAGAACCTTCAGTATGTCTTTTCTCAAAAATATCTCAATCTTTATTGGAGAAGGTGGTTAGAGCTCTTGAAATATTATAACATAAGTGTCCTTTATCATCCAGGAAAGGCAAATGTTGTGGCCGCCACTCTCAGTAGACTATCTATGGGTAGTGTTGCTCATATTGAGGACAGTACGAAGAAGTTAGCTCAGCAAATACATAATCTTTCCAAACTAGGCATTCGCTTAGTCGATATAGAAGAGGGTGACATATGGGTTCTGAGTAGTTCAGAATCATCTTTAGTTTCGGAGGTAAAAGAAAAGAAAGATAGAGATCCCATTATAGTCAAGTTGAAAGAGTCAGTTAAGGATTATAAAGTAGAGGTTTTCTCCAAAAGAGTAGATAGTGTTCTATGTTGCCAGGGTCGTCTATATGTTTCAGGTGTCAAGGATTAAGAAAGCAAATTCTTGCAGAAGCAAATGGTGCGTGCTACTCTATTCATCCAGGGGCCACTAAGATGTACCATAAATTGCGAGAAATCTATTGGTAGAGTGGTATTAATATAGATGTAGTAGATGAGATGACCAAATCAGCTCATTGCCTTCCAGTCCATACCTCTAATTCAGCCGAGGATTACACCAAACTCTACATCAGAGATTTGGTTAGATTGCACGATGTTCCATTATCTACAATCTCAGATAGAGTACCCATTTCACCTATAATTTATGGAAAGCATTGCAAAAGGGTCTTTGTACCTAAGTTTATCTTAGTACAATCTTTCATCCTAAGATAGATGGTCAATCAGAAAGGGCTATTTAGACTTTAGAAGATATGATAAGGGTGTGTGAAATTAATTTCAATTGTATTGGGGATGATCTCTTGCCTTTGATTGAGTTTGCATACAACAACAACTATCATTCTAGTACTTGGATAGCTCTAGTCTAAGCTGTCTATAGTAGGAGGTGCAGATCTTCAATCGGTTGGTTCAAAGTTAGTGAGGCCTCAGTCATAGGGCCTGAGTTAGTATTCGATGCCTTACAGAAAGTCCAGTTGATCAGAGAAAGATTTTGGGATGCGTAGAGCTGACAGAAGTCTTATGTAGATATGCACAGAAAGGATCTCAAGTTTGAGATTGGTGATTATGATTATTTAAAGATTTCTCCCATGAAGAGAGTTAAGAGATTCAGTAAGAAGGGAAAGCTTAGCCCCAGATATGTCGGTCCATTCAAAATTATCAGTTGTTTTTGCAAGGTAGCCTATGAGCTCAAATTACCTTCAAATATAGACTCAGTTCATCTAGTCTTCCATACCTCTTTGCCCAAGAAATGCATAGGTGGCCCAACAGTCGTAGTCCCTATTCATATCATAGATGTTCAAAATAGACTCTCTTATAAAAAGATTCCAGTCAAAATCCAAGATTGTCAGACTCGTAGACAGAGGAATAAAGAAGTCCCTCTAGTCAAAGTTCTCTGGTGAGTCAGTTAGTTAAGGGAGCTACTTGGGATGTAGAAGCAGATATGCAAACCAAGTATCCTAACCTCTTCTCTGCCAACTCAGGTCTAGGTAAAGGTAACAATACTCTTAAAAATTGTTAGTTTCATGTTCAAATTTTAGTTACAAGCTTGGTATCCATTTCATGTTTAGAATTCCATTATAAACATGGTATTAAATACCATTGCATATTCAATCATGGATTCATGCACCAGTTCATTGATATAATAATGCATCAAATATCCATTCTCATTATGAGAAACTTATTTCCTCGGAACACTCAGTCATGCTTTCATGAATCAGTTACACCTGCATCAAATATGTGTGTTCAATATGACATATTTAGATATCAGTCATGTCAGTCATGAAATCAAGTTCCAATTATTCAGATCTGTAGGTATGCCAGTTTATCTTTTCCTCTCTCACTCAATCTCATTCGAGGATGAATGTTCTCGAGGGGGAGATATTCTAATACCCCATAATTCTACCCAGCTTAAAATTATCCCGTGTATGCTAGAAACTTACTTTGAAAGATGAATCCACTTATATATATGTGGAAATTTTTTAGATTTTTACTTTTTTCATGTGGGAAATTGAAATAGATTTCCAACGATACTCATTTCGTCCAAATCCGGTATTGGGGTAGAAAGTAATCAGAGGCAGTGAGACCACCTTCAGCCTAAAGGCGATGGCTCAGGCTAACAGAACAGCGAGCTAGCGATCGACTATCGCCCAATCAATCACAGCAGAGACAATGAACCCCTGTTCTACCCAGGTGCGATAGTTAGGACTGACTGACCATCGACCAGCCGATAGAACATTGTACCTACCATCGCATAGTTTGTTCAGTTATTTTAAAGTCATTTTTAAAGGGTATTTTGGTCTTTTCCAACCATTTTAACCCCTAATTATGTCAGATCAAGGCTTATAAGTTCATTATCAATCTACAACATCAAATTAGGTTTTTCTTTGAAAGATAATCCCCAAGAATAAGATCCAAATCCTTCTTCAAGAAACTAAGAAATTCAAGTTCTTCAAGTCCAAGAACTTTAACAAACTCACAACATAGGTATGTCATGTGTTGATTCATGGGTCCCTTTCACCCATGAATCTCAAGAATCTCTTTCCAAAAAACAAGATTTGTGTATTTATGAATGTTCATGATTTAAATAGAATTGAAATTCCATGTTCATGATGTTGCGGGGTTTTGATTCATGTTTGAAATTACATATTCTAATGATTGACCCTAGGATATGGTAATTTGCATAATAATCATTATAAACCCTTAAATTTATAGGTTGATTAATATATCTATGATTATTAGATGTGTTGATGATTGTATAACCAAAGCATTCTCCTCATGTGTTTGATTAAGTGCCTATATGAAGGAAATGTGCCATACAAGTATAATAGTATGAAATCCCCATTTATGTACAAGTTTATGCATGTCCAGTGTTTGATGAAATTTCTTAGTCAATGAATTATGATTATATGTGTAGCCATTGTGGTTCTTTAGAACTTGTATTTCATGAAATCTCCAACTTATTATATTATGGATTGTTGATGTTGGTTATGTATTCAAGAAAGTCATGCTTTGTCAGTTTCTTCCCATCGAGTCCTGGGGATATTTGTACCTGAAAATTTAGTTTTGTGCCTAGAATCAGTGTCATGTTTTCAAGATACCCTCATTCAAGCCATGATCCATAGAATTCAGTCAGCCTCATGACTCTGGAAAACTAAGTAATCTCAGTAGTATTTCTTCAGTCAATGAAACTCAGTTAATTAAGTTTAGTCTTGTTTAGTTAATCATGTTCAGTGTCTATTCTTATGGGAGTAGAAATTAGCACTGAATGAACCCAAGGATGGGAACCTACCTGTTATATAAGGTTGTGATTCTTAGAAGCAATCTTTGCGTTCCAGAACTACATAGCAAGCGTAGGTTGAGACATCATAGACTGTTATATGTTGGTAGATTAGATGGCTTAATCTATTATAAGATGGTTCCAACCATTCTCACTAGATTTACCTGTTATTGAGGGTTACTCAAAGATTATCCTTACTAGTGGTGCGGTATTGACACCCTTCCAATTAGGGTTATACATTGGACCCCAACTCAGCTATATTGCGTTATTTGGGACATGTCTCTTAGATGAATACTTCTCATAGTTTCAGTTATAGATTAGGACTGTCAGATACAGTCATTCAGTCTCTGTAATAGAACTCAGATAGTTCTATAGAATTTTAGGACTATCAGATATAGTCAACTCAGAATAGTACAGAACTCAACTAGTTCCATCAGAAACTAGAATGTCAGATAGAGTCACTCAGTATTAATTATTTTAGTTATACAGTTAGCAGTATCTCATGTTATCAGTTCTCAGGCTCAGTAATCATCTTATCGCGAACTTAGTTACAGTTATTATGTATTCATGCATGTATTCTCACGTTTATGTTATTCAGTCAGCTAGTATAGTTCATGCATGTGAACCCTTTACATTTAGCCTACCTCACATGCATACCAGTATATTTAACCGTGCTGACATAATTTCGCTATGGTGTTTTAATCCATAGGTTCAGAAGCATGACCTCCAGAGCATCAGTAGCATTCCAGTCTCAGCGGTCAGATTTAGCAGTGAGTCCTCTTTCTTTGAGGACATGACCATTACTTTATTAATTCATTCATTAATTTATTTCAGTAGTTGGAGTTAGTTGGGGACATTTCCCATCAACTCCTTATTTAAATAGTTCAGTCAATTAGAGGCTTTTCAGACTAGCATGTTCAAACAGTTATGTCAGTTATTTATGTATTGATATAATATATCTTCAGATGTTATCTTTTATAAGAGCTTTCAACCTTATGGCATTTTAGCTTTATTTCCGCATTTATATAGTATATTATGCAGTGTATCGGTATAGCTATCAGTCATGGGTTACCTTATTGTCCTTCGGGGTTATGAGCATCGTGTGGCATTCCGGGTACCATATTCAAGGCGTTACAATGAACCCTTCAAAAACTTACCACTACCCTAGTCAAGATGATCACTGAAACTAGATTGGCCTCCATTGGTAATCTAAAAAGCATCTTGAATAGTCCTACTATAATGACTCTAATGCGGATATGGCTTATGTGGAGGGTACCTAATCTAAGAACCACCATCACTGAACCATGAGCTACCACGGCTCTCACCTAAACTACCATAATAATGCCGCCTCTCATCTTTTCCCCCCTTAGGCCTTGCAATGCATCACCTTCATAACTAGAGCATGATAAAAAATATTAACAAATAACCTACCCATTGTAACCAAACTTTGTGTATACATGCAAAGTGGAAGTTTTAACCACAAAACAAAGCAATGAACTCTCTCGTTCTTAGTAGTTATAATAAGAGTATGATTCCTAGAAAGATTATGAAATCATGCATCATATTCTGTAACAATTATAAAGTGCTACTCCAATCTCGAGAACTGATCTCTTAAATGATCCCTAAGGATGTGAGGTATATAAATCATGAAGAATATCTCGAAGAATTGATTCCATGTCAATGCGGGAGATCCAGCTGGCCTAGAATCAAGATGACTTCTCCACCAATTTTGATCTACCAAAAACAACAAAAAAAGTAATGTAATACATACCACGAGTCTTAATTAGGACCAAATTATGGAGCCTATCCTCTCAAGCAATAAGGAAATCATAAGCATTATCTCTCGGTGTACCAGAAAACCTAGATGAAGCAGATCTTAAGAATCTACTCAATATGCTGGGAAACTATCGGCTAAGCAACTACCAGTGAAGGATGGATCTCAGCACTAGAAGTCGTAACTACAGGTTTCTCCTCTATCTCAATACCCAGTTGATAATTTGTCTATTCACCATCATATAGCTCACCACCAACCCATGCCAAAAGCTTAAACAAAATATCCTTGATGACTAAAGAGAAAATAAATCCTATAGAAGCCAAGGTTGGTCCCTAGCCCAGCATTATATGGGGTAGAAGAATATCTAGCTTGAGAGCAAAAATAAAATCTGGTAAAGCCCCCTATCGCATCCGCTAGGTAAAGTCACATCCTTAGTCTAACCACGATCTATAGGTCATCCATGAACAGCGATGTAATACCCCGTACTTCTACCTAACTTAAAATCATTTAATAAATGCTAAAGACTTGTTTTAAAGATGAATCCGCTTTTATACATGTGTTACTTTCAAGATTTTCACTTTTTATCATGAGTGAAATTGAATAAGCATTCAATTGATACCAAATTTGACCAAATCCGACATTCGGGCGAAGAGTTAGAGTTATTTTAGTAAGATAGTGTGCCACCTGAGCCATCAGTGCGTCGCGGAGCCAGAAAAATTGGCAGTCGTCGAAATCCAATGAGCATCCACTATTATGGCGCATCTCTCCAAGGGTAAAATTCAGATTTGTCAAATTCTAGTGACATGGCAAGATAGCGCAGCGTCGCGCCAGGGGTCCAAGTCATGAAATTTTCATAGAATTAAAATACGCATTCAAGGGTTAAAAGGGTAAATTTATTACCCCTATATATACCCAATAATACGTGATTTATCCATAATTCATCCAAAATATATTATTCCTCTCAAGTTTCTCTTAATAACAAGCTACATTGTTCAATTGGGGATACGAATCCAAGACTCAATTCAAGAATATCTCCGTCAATCTTCGTAGAATCAAGAACAAAGGTATGGACATTTTTCATTCATGGATTCCTTTCATCCACGAAGCCCAAGAATCAAGTTTTAAATCTTGAATTGTGAATATTTTATTGTGGGTTGATTATGTTCATGTGATTATGGTTGTATGATTCCCAAGTTGGAATCTCTATGTGTTGTTTATGAACCTATGCTAGTATGTGGTTTGAAACATGTGAAATTGAGTTAAAATATGGAGTTTTGTTGTATTAATTTGATGGTAATTCCTATGCTCTAAGTCATAAATCCTAGGTATTTGATAAAATGCCTAAGAGAATAGAAATTATACATTATAGCTTAATTGTGACCCAAGTGATAAGTGTATGCTTTACCCTATGACTAAGAATGACTTCCATGATATTGTGTGCAGTATTAATGGCTGAGGGAATGTCCATGAGATTAGGTTGATGAAAGTATGACATATTTATATGCAATTCCATTCATGTACAAGGATATCATTACCATGGACTTTATGAAATGCCCAACTTATTGTATTATGAATTGTTGATATTGTTCATGTGTTCAAGTAATGTCAAGTCTTGTCAGTTTCATGTTATCAAGTCCTGGGGCTATTTAATACTCGATAATTTAGTTGTGTGCCTAGAGCTAATGTTATGTTTTCATGATACTCTCAGTCAAGCCATGATCATAGAATTCATCCAGTCACATGACTCAAGAAAACTCAGCAAAGTATTAGTCCTGTCTTACTCAGTAATTTCAAGTAATCTCAGTAATCTCAGTCAGTTATCAAATTTTAGTAGTATTTCGTCAGTCAATGAAATTTAGTAAACTCAGTTCAAATCAGTTAAACAATACGATCAGTAATAGTTTAGTTCAGTTTAACTTAGGTTAGTGTCTCTTCAGCTGAGAGAAGGATTCAGCACCGAGTGAACCCAGGGATGAGGACACACACCGTCAGTCAGTAGAGGGTGTGATCCTTAGAATCAATTCTTGCATTCCAGAAATATGTAGCCATTGTAGGTTGAGATGTACCATATAAGTCTAGGGATTATACAACTCATTTGAGTTTTCCTACTATGAGGGGTTGATGGAAGAGCTCCCTGTCAGAGAAGGTTTACTCACAGCTTGTCCTTACCCATGGCACGGTACTAACACCCTTTTAGCTGGAGTTATATGTTGTACCCCACCAGTTTAATTTTAGGGCATGTCAGTTAGATGATTACCTCCCACAGTCTCTGTTTTAGATCCAGTTTCAGTAATAAAACTCAGTTCAATTCTACAGAAATCCAGGACTGTCTGGTACAGTCAAATCAGTATATTGCAAAACCTAGCTAGTTCCATCAGTATCAGGACTGACAAATATAGTCACTCATGTTATCAATATTTTGAATCAGTAATCATGTTATCACGAACTTAGTAAATAGCATATTAATTATACAAAACTCATGTTATCAGTATTAAATTTCAGGACTGTCAGATACAGTCAGTCAGACTAGTTCTTCATAATCCAAACTGTCAGAAACAATAATTCCTTTATTAGTAATATGACATTAGTTCCTACGTATTTAGTTGACTCATTCATTCAGTATCCTAGTATTAGTACTCAGATATCAGTAAATCCACGTTGTCAGAATTCATGAGTCAGCATTATCACGATCTCAATTACAGTTATGTATTTATGTATGTATTCTCATATTCATGTTATACAGTTGGTTATTATTGTTCATGAATATGAACCCTTGCATTTAGCCTACCTCACTTCCATTCCAGTTCATTCAATGTGCTGAGCATTTGCGCTATGGTGTTTTATAACATAAGTTTAGAAGCATAAGCTCCCTAGCATCCTTAGAAGATTAGATGTTTAGCAGCCAGACTAGCAGTGAGTCCTCATCATTCAAGGATAGCATGATTATTTTATTACTTTAATATTTTAGTAGTTCGGAGTTAGTTGGGGACATGTTCGATCAACTCCACAGTTTTCAGACATTTTAGAGGCTTTCAGACTACTAGATATTTTAGATAGTTTATTTCACTTTTGGTTATTGTCATACCCCATCACAGAAATTATTTTATATTCAGTATTAGTTCAGTTTAGAATCTTATGTGCTTATAGCTTATATTTTGTATATTTACAGTATATTATTCAGTGCTCAACTACAGATATTAGTCATGGGTTATCTTGTGGTCCTTCGGATCACCGTGTAACATTTTGGCTACTAGATTCGGGACGTTATAGGAGGCAAGATCCGTAGGCTTATTCTTAAGACCCTCATGTTATGTAGTGGAAGAACATGTTCTATCCATCTAGGAAAGAGTCAAACCACATCAATGCTTTAGAAAGCATTTCAGACTCTTAGCACGAAATGGGTGAAAGAGGTGAAGAACTCCCCAAAATGTCCTATAGGATTCCAAAGATAAGAAACAATCATCATCATTCCAATCCAAGGGACTACTAGACATTTTCTCTTTTACCAACAATACTAGTGAACGTAGGATCTTATACCAATTTGTCATAACATAATTTATAAGTCATGATGGCACATACTCTATCCCACCAGTAGGTAAGCCAAATCATATACGCAAGCTATAAAAATGGGCCAATTTGGTGAAAAATAGCCTAAAAGGTTGGAAGTTAATAATTATAGTCTAAAGGAATGGTAATGCATAAACAACCATCCCACAATCTAGCAGTGTCGATACAAAAGCTACTATAAATAGGTCATAAGTCTCAAATAGTCTAATATAATCTATCTCACAAAATGAAAGACTAGACATAGATAATAGAAGTAAATAGGGGCAACTCTTACTCTAAAAGCTCACCCTATCTTTTAAATCCAACTCAACATGATCGTCACATCAACAACAACTAATAGTGCATGGATCTACACCAATAAGTTATAAAAGTGTAGTATACATATAAAAACTGTAGGTACTCAATAGGTATTACCAGCGAACTGAGCTAAATCATGATATAAGTATAATAAAATGCAACATGAATAAGCTAAAACAAGGTAAAAGGGCAAACTTGGGAATAAGTTCCAACACTACTGTACATAATAAATAAACCACAATAGAAATGTAAAGAACACACAACTACATCTACTAAATTAACCCCCATAAATAATAAGTGTGGAAAATTAAATACCCCAATGCGGGGTCTAGTAAGTACGAAGGATGCAATCAAAGGAAAGTAAATAACTGAACTACCATAAATTACCAAATATCATGTCAGAACAAAGAATCTATCCATACCATATTTATCATAAGTAACTCTTAATTATGGACTCAAACTGGAACTCAATAGCATCAACATCATTTGTCATACTTAAATCAAAACTCATATGATCAACATCATAATCAATTGTCATACGTGAATTTGAGCTCAATATTAATAAACTACTGGGTTTTAATATTATTAGCATTAACTACCAGTATCAAAGATCTAAAATACAAAATTTCCTCAAGTCCTAGAGTAAGCATTTCAATGATTAAAACAAGCATATAGAGGTTTACAAGGATAACACAAGTCTTGGTCTAGGTTAGACAGGTGGGGTCCATTTTTAATCCGCAAAATCCATTTTTAAGGTAATTTTCTACCCCAATCTAGGATAAGGTATATAAAAAAACTTATAGATGTTAAATAAAATATAATTAGCTCTAAGAGAGAAATTCTACCTAATAAACGAGCAACTAAATCAATTACGCCTAAATTACGATTTCAACATTACCTAAACAATCAAACTAATTTGAATATTATCAATCATATTGTCAATACCTAAATCCCATCCCAAATCTTTCATAATATCATAATCATACTGTGAAATAACTCACTCTATGAAGAGAGTAAACCAAGCCTACCTATATCCTAAAGAAAAGCTCGAAGAATTTGCTAAACCAATGATTTCCTATTTAGAGAAGTTTCAATAAGACGTCATGCTATGAAAATTATAATCTACTCATCAAAAGAAGAACAATAATGCCTATATTTCACTCTAGTGCTTCAGGTTTAAGATTATGTAAAAATCCCATGTGGGTCATGTTTACGAAATCACAAATTTGAAATCCACATAACATCCCTCTATGCTCAAGGAATATTTACCATAAAAATGGGTGAATTTTGAGATCTAATTGTGATGCAATAAAGCCATACATTTAGTGATTTTAAAATAATATAACGAAGTCTATCAAGAAATTAGTGGAAGCTTACCGTGAATTCGAGGAAGAAATGTGTAAATTAACTTCACCCAAACTCCAAAATCACCCAGAAATAATTCTCTTAAGTTTTCCACACTCTTAGGGTCCTATATTCTTTAGAATAGATGAAAAATAGTGAAAATCATTCTTAGTAGGGTTTTTATACTCCCACCCGGTACTCGGGTACCACTTAAGCAAACATTGGGCCACTAAAGCGGTTACCTCTTCAGCAACCTAGTGTTTATTAAGAGACTCTTAGCACCTACATGAGTACTGCTGAAGTAACCCTTTATCACTTTAGAGGCTACCACTTAAGCGGTAGGGGTTCCACTTAACCAGTCCTTCACTAGGCTAACCTTGATGGTTAAGACTCAGGTCGACACCTTTAGTAGCACCTTTCATCAAGCAGCCCAAAAAGGTTCTTAAGCGTTGCAATAGCATCAGGTCTAGCTGAAACTTTAAATTTTTTGATGTCCTAGGCAAAACATCAGGGTTAATCCTGAATCTTATATATTAAAATGAACTATACTACCCTATAAAATTTGATATTCTAAACTTAATTGAATAGTCAAAATTTACATCTGAGATTGTTTTGATTAAAAGTTGGTCCCACACCTAGTGACATTTTTCTTAACTTACGGACGATAGTCCAAAATAAGTTTGGGAGCCTCAGAACCCAGACCAAGGGTGTTTCTTGCTAAAATCGATGTTTTAGAAGTATTGGAATAGTTATAATGGGTATATAATATGGTAGTAATATGATTTGGTGAAGGCTTCAAAATAAGGAAGTGTCCCAAAATACCATATGAACTATCCAATAATTGAAATTTCAATTCCAGAAAGTCATAAATGACTTGAGGCACCAATAGGAATTCTCTAAACAAAAAAAATGAGTAGAAATATAGTAAATAACCTAGAGGGTCATTACACTTTACAATGACCCTCTAGGTTATTTTTTACATTTCTTCACTAATCATGGTGTCTAGAGCTTTCCCATAGATTCTCCAAGTCCTTTATGACTTACTGGATTTGACAGTTTGAATATTGGGTAGTCTGTTTTGTTTTTAGAGTCAATTCCCTACCTTAATGTTTTTGGTTTTCAGATTTAGGTATCGACGCTAAACCTCAGGTAAAAGGCCTCGTACTCTAATTAAGACAGTTCCATTGTTTGGAGGGGGGTGCGGATAACTAAGCTGATAAATAGATTTATTATGAGATGTATTCATTAATATTTAGTTTATTATTTTATCCTGTAGTAACTGCTGAGTTACAAATTTCTGTGTAATAACTTATTCTTTCTGTACTGTAATGTATATCTAATTCTAGATTTTCTATGTCATTTATTATTTTGTGTTGTTCTTCTCGTAGTGAGTTTTTTATATTATATAAACTGTTACATGTACTTTTTTCTAAATTTTCTAAGGTTTTTTCTATCCATATTAACTTTTCTTTTAGATCTTCCATTATTCTTCTAATATGGTTTCTATAATTAACTTCGTTATTTAGATTATCTTGGTTTTCTCTAGTTTTTCTAATATATTCTAACATCCACAATCTTGGTCTGAATAATATCCTTCTGGGTAAATGTCTTCGTATATTTGTGCTGTAGCATTTATCATTTCTATTTCGTAGTTTATTACTTCTTCTAATATCATTTTCTTAATATCTATTATTTCTATATCTTTAAGTATATATAAGATTAAAACTCTAAGGTAGTCTAAATGGGCTATTTTTTAAAATTGATATTTTATAGCTATTTGTCTTAGACTTAGTAGTTTTTGCATATTCTTATTAAGAGATTTTATATATTTTTTATTTTTCATGTATTTGTCTATATTTATTTTTTTCTGTTTTTCCAGTAACTGTATTTTTTGCGTATCTTTAAAAATCCTATGTAATTTTAACATAATAAATATTTATAAGAGTAGTTAGGTATGTGTGGTATATAATTTATTCTATCCGTATAATTTTTTCCATATGCTTTTTCTAATATAATTTTTCTTATATCTGCAACATCTATATCTCTAAGTGCATACAAAACAAGTATCTTAAATTTATCTACCATGACATCAGATATATTATCATTCATTATCATAAAATTGCTTTTTTCAAAATATTCCCTGCAATCATATACATAATAAAATATAGTCATCTCAGATTACTATATACTAGATTATTCTTAAATAACATGTTCTTCGGTCACTACTAGCATGGTAATTCGGATACTTTTCCCTTAAACAGCGCCTCGACTTTGGTTACTCCCCGCCACGGCTTCTTGCCTCATTGGTTTCACCTTTAGGATGGCATAGTTCCTTGGGATTTTTCTCCGTTTCCACTTTGCTAATAAACTTCTTAACATATTATTTTTTGAATAATTCTACTATAAAGTAACTAATATGAATTTATTTTATCATATCATGATTGTCGGGAATTATGAATTTAGCTATTCATAATCGTAAATAGATATACCTGTTCCGGTAGCTTTGATATTTCTGAGGTTTTTTGTCCCATAGATTTTTCCATTGCGGTGTATATATTTAATTAACTGGGCTAAATATTTTTTTTTTTTGAATCGGAATGGAGAGAGTATTTTTGCTGAATGTTGGAAGGCTTGCCTTTGCAATGCCTTCTGAGCTTTTATTTATAGAGAATGATACATATTTGTGTACATTTGTGTACACGTTTTTCTTATTTCTACAAAAAGTTAAAAAAGCCTTAATGGCTAAAAACAAAGAAAAGTCTAAAAAGTCTTCTACCCTATATGCCTACCTAACCATATAAAGTCAATAATTCAAATTTTACATTAAATGCTACATTAAATGCTACCAATTCTAATAACTACTCATCTTATCTTTTACGTAAAAAGATTAAAGATTTATACAAATATGTCAAATATCTTGTCTTCCGTTTGTCGTATCTGTTGTATCTTCATTATTGTTCTGGTCTTATCTTTCCAGCTGTCGTTCTTATCTTCTTTTATTCTAGCTGCACTGCTGGGACGTCATTATCTCCTCCATTACATTTTGAACATCCGTGGTCTGGATATTTGTGTCCAATAGTTTTGCAATATCTGGTCAATAATTCTTCTGAAATAAATTTTTCTTTAATAGCTCTGGCGATAGGTTCTGTCTCTGGTTTAAGCAACGTCATAATCCATGGCCTAATAGTTTCCATATCTGTTTCCCGTAGCTCTTTTGAATTTGAATATATCAATACATGGTTTCTTGAATAATAACTCCATATAGGATTTTGATTACAATATGTATTTGCTAGTTCTTGTAAAATTGTAGATAGTCCGATAACTCTTTTATTCGCATAAAATTTTGGTATCTCGATTCTGGGTATCTCTGGCTGTGTACCGATATCTTGCGGTATAATCATATCTCTTGTCATCCCTATTTTTACAACTTGTATAGGTTTCTTTACTTCGTCAAATAATATCTCTGCTGGTGCCGTGTAGATTTTTACAAAAAATAAAGTACCTCTGGTTATTCTTTTAAATGTGGTAAATGCTTCATATATCTCGGGTATAGTGGATATCTCAGTTCCATCCGTGGTATATACGGTACTAAGTAATCCATATTCGTAGCAAGTTTTAACTAGGCTTGGTTTAGTTTTTGGTAAGGCAATTAGCTTGTTGTATCCGGTTAATTTCTGGGTTATATAGTTCGTATCTAGTTCTTGGATATTTGTAGCTCTGGGGTTGATATTTAAGAAAGTTTGTACGTTGTAGATATTTTCTATATATGTGCGGGTTATGTAATTATATGTCTTTTTGTCTTGGTTTAGGCTTTCTCGATATGTGGTAACTTGTGGGGGTGTAAACATAGGGTCTTTTGGTATATTTGGTGTATATGGCTTGTCAAATAGCTTATTTAAGTTCATATTTTTTCTAACTCCTTTGCTTGTACCTGCAGAAGTAGATTGATAAACGTTATGGGTTTTATGGAGTATCCCAACATCTCCTTCTAGCTCTGGAATTTTGTTGTCTTCCGATCGACATAGCTCTGCGCATTGCTGAGTTAGCTGATTCATAGCTATAGACTTCAGTTTATCTTCACTAGTCTTTAGCTTTAGTGTTTCTATCTCAGTCCCCATCTTTACTATCTCAGTACCCATACTGTCCACTTTCAATGAAAGAGTAGTCAGGGCGTTGAGTATCTTTTCATGTATATTTTCTTCTATCATTTCAGTTTGTGTAGCTTTGTCTTGATATGTAATCTGCAATAACATTTTTGTTAGTACTGATTACTTCTATTACAAATGTAAAATTTAATATATTTAAAACTAGTCTCCGGATCTCTTTTGTTGTAACTGAATTTTGTATTTTCTTTGTTAGCCACCAGCGTACCTGTGTATTATCTGTTCGCACAATAAATTTGTTATATATAATATATGGCTCAAATGCTGATAAACATTTATATAATGAACATAATTCTTTCCTATTTATTTCCCATTTTATTTCTGTCTCGTTGAACGTACCTGAGTAGTATCTACAATGGTGTTCTATTTTTTCTTCTTCATACCTATATTTAAGTACTCCTCCATAACTATATTCACTGGCATCTGCTTTTACTATGTATGTAAATTTTCTATTTTCATCCGGAAATTGTAATTTTGGTAAATCCTTGCAAAGTAATTTTATTTTTTGAACTTGTTTTTTATCTTCTTCATTATAATTATATTCTATATCCTTTTTTAATTTTTTCTGTAGTGGTTTTAGGTGTTCTGCTAATTTTGGAATATATTCTCTTACTTGGTTTACTAATCCTAAAAATGATTGTAATTTCTTTTTTGTATCTAATTCTTCTTTCGAATTTATTATTTTTTGTACTATATGTTGTTGCATTTTTACTCCACTTTTATCTATTTGTATTCCTAAAAATTCTATCTGGTTTTTCATAATTTCGGCTTTCTTTTCACTTAGACTTATTCCTGAATTTTCTATTATATCTGTAAATTGTTCTAATAATTTTATATGTTCTTCTTTAGTCTTTGTATATAATAATATATCATCTATGTATACTATGCAATTAGGTAATTGTTTAAAATAATTATCCATAAAATGTTGATATCTACCTGGTGCATTTTTATATCCAAATGGTAATACATTCCATTCGTAAAATCCTTGTGGTACCGTAAATGCGGTTAATTCTTTAGATTCTTCTTCTAACTTTAGGTGGTAAAATCCGGATTTACAATCAAATTTACTAAAATAATTATATACTTGGATTTGTCTTATTTTTAGTATCTTATTTGGTATCGGATAATTATATGTTATAGTTTTTACATTTAAATTTCTATAATCAATAACCATTCTACTTTTTCCTCTTTTTTGTTCACTATGCTTATTTACTATAAATGCTGGACTATTATGTTTACTATTACTTTTTTGTATATATTGTTTTTCTAATAATTCATCTATATGCATTTTAAATTCTTTTAAATCATCAAAATTGTATGTTAGTGGTTTTTGGGTTATTATACTATTTTTATCGATTAATTCAATTTTTATGGTAGTTTTATGTTTTTCCCATCCTTTTAATGGATCTTCGCTATATAATTGTTCTAGTTTTTTCTTGACTATTTCTATCTTATTTATTGAAAATATAGTTATTTCTGTTTTATTTATCGAGAATACTACTAATTCTATTGTATCTTCAGCGTTTTTTATATTTTCTAACTTTTGTGTAATTTTTTCACTTCCTTTTATCCAATCAATTTTCTTTCTTATTTTATTATTAACTCTTTTTGCTCTTACTTTTTGTTTACATGGTGTTGTGAACCACCAATCGTTTCTAGTTATTATATGTGGGTATAATTTATCTAAAAATGGCATCCCTAAAAGTATATCTTTTGATGTTAGTTCATAATTATAAATTTCTTCTATTGTCAATATCTTATCCCATATTTGTGCTTTTACATTCCTAGCTTTATAAGTAATTAAGCTTCCTTCATTATTAAATCCTTTAACTACTATTGGTATTTTTAATTTATCCCATTTACTTTCTGGTAAGCAATTATATCTACATAAATTAGCTTCTGCTCCTGTATCTATCATAGGCGTATAATATCTACTGTAATATCCTTCCACTACTATCTTCATTAATACATATATTTTCATTTTATGTTAAGGCTCTTCTTAGAAATAATATTTCCCTATTATATGTTATGGCTAATTGGGTATGTTCTATATTATATGGTTTTACTTGTTCTAACCATTTTATTCCTAATATTATATCTGCTTTTTGCATTTCTTCTTTTACCTCAAATTCTATTTTTATTTTTCTAATTCCTCCTATTATTATTTCTTTTTCTGCTATATCTTTATTATTTATTAAACTTCTCGGTAGATCTGGGCATATATCATTATCAGTTTTTATTTCTTCATTTTTTACTAGATATTTTGCTATATAATTTTCTTCTTGTCCTGTGTTTAATAGTATTAAATGTTCTTTTTCATTTATTTTTCCTGTTATGTAATATTGGTTTAAATTACTTATTGAATTTGTTTCATAACTCATTCTTTTTTATGAGCTCGATGACTCTGGTTTTTCATTAGCTATTCTTTTTGTTGTACTTATTCTATCATTTACTATTTCTAAATTTTCTTCTATATCTATGTCTCTATAGCTATAGTCATTATAATCTATTGTTTTTACAATTTTCTCAAATGGGCTATCTATTTGTATTTTATTAATCTTATTTTTCCCTGTTATTTTATGTTTTGTTGTTAATACATATAAATTTTTACATCTTGCTGTAAATATTTTACTTCCTGGGGTTAATTCTATTCCTGATATCTTCCAATATAATACTAATGATTTATCTATATTTCTATCTGTTACTGCTACTGAATAATTTGCACTTATTATAAATTTAAATTTTTGGTATATCAAATTTCCTTTCACGGCAGTTATTATGCTTTTTTCTATAGGTTTTATAATTCTATCATCTGCTAAATATAATTCTATCGGTGTATATATTCCTTCTCTAAAACATGCTTTTATTAATATTTCTGTACCTCCAAGGTGTACGTATTTTATTGGATCTCCTTTACTTTTTATATCATTTATTTCTTTATTAATTATTCTTTTTGTTACTAGTGGTATACTAGCTTTTCCTTTTGCATATCTACAGTCTATTACATGTTCTTTTTGGCATACTACATAATATTCATCTTTTTTCCTACTAAAAATATTTTTTATTGTTGGTATTTTAAATATTTTTTCTACACTTAAATCTAACTCTTTTCCTTTTATTTCATCAAATATATTACTGTCAAATATTATCTTTTGTTCTGTTCCTTCGTCATTTAAATATTCTTCCTTTGTTATTATTTTTATATCTTCTTCAGTCATTTGATTCCTCTATCTCACTATCTATTTCAGTATCTGTGTCGTTTTCTGAAATTTCATAGATACTATCTTCACTTTCTAGTTCATAATCTATATAATCTATTTGCATATATTCTGTATTTTCTATTTTTATTTTGGATATTTGTTTATTTTTTGGAGTTTTAGGTAATTTACAATCTCTAGCTAAATGTCCTAGCTTTCCACAATTATAACATGTACATTCTTTTATAGATTTTTTCTTTCTATATGGTCTTTTATTTTTGTAATTTTTTACATAATATCTTTTTCTTGGTTTCTTATATTTATATTTTGATTTTTTATATTTCTTATATTTCTTATGTCTTTTTCTTTTCTTATAATATCTTTCTTCGCATCCAAATTGAGGTGCTATTTTATTTTTGCAACATGCTAAATTTCTTATTAATGTTTTTTCCATTTTTAATTCTTCTCTATATTTTTCACATAGCTTTCTTTACCATTGTTGTAAAAATTTTATTCTAGCTCCTAATGTATCTACTATTTTTGCTTCTTCCCAACTTTTTATTACTTTTGAACTAAATGGTTCGGGTAATTTATTAAAATATAATTTTCTTATTTCCTTACTTTCTTCTATACTATATGCTCCTTTATAATAATATTCTTTAAATGCGCAAGTATATTCATCTATATAACACATATTACATATTGTTGATTTTATCATTAAATTCCTATTTGTATCTTTTTCTTCATCTTGTTCTTCTTCTAATGTTGTCATACTACCAAATTCATCTTTTATAGCTGTTTCATATTTTTTCAATAATTCTATAGGTGTTAATTTTGTTGTTGTTGATGCTGCTCCTTCCATAGGTTTATTAGCTCTTAATACTTTCTTACTATTTTCAGTTAAATTTGTAAACCATAATTTTACTGATCCTATTAGTGTTTTTTCTATGTATTCTGGTGCATCTGTTATGTTTATATTATTATCTAATAATTGTTTTGTCATATATCCTATCCATAATTGTATTGTTTTTTCTGTATCTATTACACAGTCTAGATCTAAAAAGTTATAATTTTTATTAACTATTTGTTTTGGTGTCCATTTGTCATATTCATTATATCTTTTAAATTTATTTTTGTAATATATAGGTTTCTTATTTCTGTTGTTTTGGGTATTAGATTTTCATCTTCTTTTTTGTCAAGAGTATTTATTTCTGTATTATTATTTCCCAAATTTTCTTCATTAATTATTTCTTGTTTTTCGTTAATTTCTAAGTCTTTTATATTTGTTAATATTTCCGTATATGTTTCACTATCTTCTGAATCATAATTATCTGTTTCTTCTACCTCTATATTATTTATTTCTAATTTTTCTTTAAATAGATTTATCTCGTTTATTAATTTTTGTTCTTTATCTTTTTCTTCTTTTTCTTTTTGTCTTTGTCCGTATAAATCTTTTAACATTTGTAGTTCTTTTTCTAATTCAGTAATTCTACTATTTTTAGTTTCTTCTTTTTTTCGTATTTCTTCCGTAGTTTGTTGTTTAATTTTTTCTATTTCCTTTTTTCTATCTATTTCTTCATTTTCTTTTTCTATTCTTACCATTGCTGTTAATTTATCTTCTAATTTTAATTCTTCTTTTTCTAACATTAAATATAAATGTTCTCCTATTTTCTTATATCTTCTTCCTAGATTAGAAAATACTATTTTTATTTTTGTACCTTCGTGATTTTCGTATATTTTTTCATCTATTATAAATTCTTCTTTATTCATTTTATTGTGAATAGTTCGTGTTGATATATATATTCTAAACTATCTATTTGAGATTCTAATTTTGATATTTCATCTTTTTGTATATTTATTGAATTTTTACTAACTCCGGCAAATATATTATAATGTAATCTTTCTTTTCTTATTTTTAATTCTTTACGTTTTTCAGAGATAAATTGTTTTAATTCTTTGTATTTTTTCTCTTTATTCATTTAAATTGTGTTTATAATATTTTGGTGGATATCTAAATCTAATTTTATCATAATTAGGTGGTATATGTCTCATTCTTCTAGATTTTAAATGGATTATTAATTTTGCTTCAATACTAGATATTAATGTAATTAAATAGGCTAATCTTTGTGGATTTTCTTTTGTTTTATTTAAACTTATATATTCTAAATAATTGCTAACTAACGATTCTTTAATTTTTCTAAAAGCTTCTCTATTTTTAAATGGTCTTCTCATAATTAATTTAATAACTAAATCTAATCTTAACTAAATTTAAGTCTAACAAAATTAACACCTATAGAATTATTGAAAAAATATGAAACAACTATAAAAGATGAATTTGGTAGTATGACAACATTAGAAGAAGAACAAGATGAAGAAAAAGATACAAATAGGAATTTAATGATAAAATTAACAATATGTAATATGTGTTATATAGATGAATATACTTGCGCATTTAAAGAATATTATTATAAAGGAGCATATAGTATAGAAGAAAGTAAGGAAATAAGAAAATTATATTTTAATAAATTACCCGAACCATTTAGTTCAAAAGTAATAAAAAGTTGGGAAGAAGCAAAAATAGTAGATACATTAGGAGCTAGAATAAAATTTTTACAACAATGGTATAGAAAGCTATGTGAAAAATATAGAGAAGAATTAAAAATGGAAAAAACATTAATAAGAAATTTAGCATGTTGCAAAAATAAAATAGCACCTCAATTTGGATGCGAAGAAAGATATTATAAGAAAAGAAAAAGACATAAGAAATATAAGAAATATAAAAAATCAAAATATAAATATAAGAAACCAAGAAAAAGATATTATGTAAAAAATTACAAAAATAAAAGACCATATAGAAAGAAAAAATCTATAAAAGAATGTACATGTTATAATTGTGGAAAGCTAGGACATTTAGCTAGAGATTGTAAATTACCTAAAAATCTAAAAAATAAACAAATATCCGAAATAAAAATAGAAAATACAGAATATATGCAAATAGATTATATAGATTATGAACTAGAAAGTGAAGATAGTATCTATGAAATTTCAGAAAACGACACAGATACTGAAATAGATAGTGAGATAGAGGAATCAAATGACTGAAGAAGATATAAAAATAATAACAAAGGAAGGATATTTAAATGACAAATGGACACCAAAATAAATAGTTAATAAAAATTATAACTTTTTAGATCTAGACTGTGTAATAGATACAAAAAAAACAATACAATTATGGATAGGATATATGACATAACAATTATTAGATAATAATATAAACATAACAGATGCACCAGAATACATAGAAAAAACACTAATAGGATCAGTAAAATTATGGTTTAGAAATTTAACTGAAAATAGTAAGAAAGTATTAAGAGCTAATAAATCTATGGAAGGAGCAGCATCAACAACAACAAAATTAACAGCAGTGGTAAGAATAGAAAAAGAAAATGAAGAAATAGATAGAAAAAAGGAAATAGAAAAAATTAAACAACAAACTACGGAAGAAATACGAAAAATAGAAGAAACTAAAAATAGTAGAATTGCTGAATTAGAAAAAGAACTACAAATGTTAAAAGATTTATACGAACAAAGACAAAAAGAAAAAGAAGAAAAAGATAAAGAACAAAAATTAATAAACGATATAAATCTATTTTAAAAAAAATTAGAAATAAATAATATAGAGGTAGAAGAAACAGATAATTATGATTCAGAAGATAGTGAAACATATACGGAAATATTAACAAATATAAAAGACTTAGAAATTAACGAAAAACAAGAAATAATTAATGAAGAAAATTTGGGAAATAATAATACAGAAATAAATACTCTTGACAAAAAAGAAGATGAAAAATTCAATAAATATACAAAAAGATGAAATATCAAAATTAGAATCTCAAATAAATAGTTTAGAATATATATATCCACACGAACTATTCACAATAAAATGAATAAAGAAGAATTTATAATAGATGAAAAAATATACGAAAATCACGAAGGTACAAAAATAAAAATAGTATTTTCTAATCTAGGAAGAAGATATAAGAAAATAGGAGAACATTTATATTTAATGTTAGAAAAAGAAGAATTAAAATTAGAAGATAAATTAACAGCAATGGTAAGAATAGAAAAAGAAAATGAAGAAATAGATAGAAAAAAGGAAATAGAAAAAATTAAACAACAAACTACGGAAGAAATACGAAAAATAGAAGAAACTAAAAATAGTAGAATTGCTGAATTAGAAAAAGAACTACAAATGTTAAAAGATTTATACGGACAAAGACAAAAAGAAAAAGAAGAAAAAGATAAAGAACAAAAATTAATAAACGAGATAAATCTATTTAAAGAAAAATTAGAAATAAATAATATAGAGGTAGAAGAAACAGATAATTATGATTCAGAAGATAGTGAAACATATACGGAAATATTAACAAATATAAAAGACTTAGAAATTAACGAAAAACAAGAAATAATTAATGAAGAAAATTTGGGAAATAATAATACAAAAATAAATACTCTTGACAAAAAAGAAGATGAAAATCTAATACCCAAAACAACAGAAATAAGAAAACCTATATATTACAAAAATAAATTTAAAAGATATAATGAATATGACAAATGGACACCAAAACAAATAGTTAATAAAAATTATAACTTTTTAGATCTAGACTGTGTAATAGATACAGAAAAAACAATACAATTATGGATAGGATATATGACAAAACAATTATTAGATAATAATATAAACATAACAGATGCACCAAAATACATAGAAAAAATACTAATAGGATCAGTAAAATTATGGTTTACAAATTTAACTGAAAATAGTAAGAAAGTATTAAGAGCTAATAAACCTATGGAAGGAGCAGCATCAACAACAACAAAATTAACACCTATAGAATTATTGAAAAAATATGAAACAGCTATAAAAGATGAATTTGGTAGTATGACAACATTAGAAGAAGAACAAGATGAAGAAAAAGATACAAATAGGAATTTAATGATAAAATCAACAATATGTAATATGTGTTATATAGATGAATATACTTGCGCATTTAAAGAATATTATTATAAAGGAGCATATAGTATAGAAGAAAGTAAGGAAATAAGAAAATTATATTTTAATAAATTACCCGAACCATTTAGTTCAAAAGTAATAAAAAGTTGGGAAGAAGCAAAAATAGTAGATACATTAGGAGCTAGAATAAAATTTTTACAACAATGGTAAAGAAAGCTATGTGAAAAATATAGAGAAGAATTAAAAATGGAAAAAACATTAATAAGAAATTTAGCATGTTGCAAAAATAAAATAGCACCTCAATTTGGATGCGAAGAAAGATATTATAAGAAAAGAAAAAGACATAAGAAATATAAGAAATATAAAAAATCAAAATATAAATATAAGAAACCAAGAAAAAGATATTATGTAAAAAATTACAAAAATAAAAGACCATATAGAAAGAAAAAATCTATAAAAGAATGTACATGTTATAATTGTGGAAAGCTAGGACATTTAGCTAGAGATTGTAAATTACCTAAAACTCCAAAAAATAAACAAATATCCAAAATAAAAATAGAAAATACAGAATATATGCAAATAGATTATATAGATTATGAACTAGAAAGTGAAGATAGTATCTATGAAATTTCAGAAAACGACACAGATACTGAAATAGATAGTGAGATAGAGGAATCAAATGACTGAAGAAGATATAAAAATAATAACAAAGGAAGAATATTTAAATGACGAAGGAACAGAACAAAAGATAATATTTGACAGTAATATATTTGATGAAATAAAAGGAAAAGAGTTAGATTTAAGTGTAGAAAAAATATTTAAAATACCAACAATAAAAAATATTTTTAGTAGGAAAAAAGATGAATATTATGTAGTATGCCAAAAAGAACATGTAATAGACTGTAGATATGCAAAAGGAAAAGCTAGTATACCACTAGTAACAAAAAGAATAATTAATAAAGAAATAAATGATATAAAAAGTAAAGGAGATCCAATAAAATACGTACACCTTGGAGGTACAGAAATATTAATAAAAGCATGTTTTAGAGAAGGAATATATACACCGATAGAATTATATTTAGCAGATGATAGAATTATAAAACCTATAGAAAAAAGCATAATAACTGCCGTGAAAGGAAATTTGATATACCAAAAATTTAAATTTATAATAAGTGCAAATTATTCAGTAGCAGTAACAGATAGAAATATAGATAAATCATTAGTATTATATTGGAAGATATCAGGAATAGAATTAACCCCAGGAAGTAAAATATTTACAGCAAGATGTAAAAATTTATATGTATTAACAACAAAACATAAAATAACAGGGAAAAATAAGATTAATAAAATACAAATAGATAGCCCATTTGAGCAAATTGTAAAAACAATAGATTATAATGACTATAGCTATAGAGACATAGATATAGAAGAAAATTTAGAAATAGTAAATGATAGAATAAGTACAACAAAAAGAATAGCTAATGAAAAACCAGAGTCATCGAGCTCATAAAAAAGAATGAGTTATGAAACAAATTCAATAAGTAATTTAAACCAATATTACATAACAGGAAAAATAAATGAAAAAGAACATTTAATACTATTAAACACAGGACAAGAAGAAAATTATATAGCAAAATATCTAGTAAAAAATGAAGAAATAAAAACTGATAATGATATATGCCCAGATCTACCGAGAAGTTTAATAAATAATAAAGATATAGCAGAAAAAGAAATAATAATAGGAGGAATTAGAAAAATAAAAATAGAATTTGAGGTAAAAGAAGAAATGCAAAAAGCAGATATAATATTAGGAATAAAATGGTTAGAACAAGTAAAACCATATAATATAGAACATACCCAATTAGCCATAACATATAATAGGGAAATATTATTTCTAAGAAGAGCCTTAACATAAAATGAAAATATATGTATTAATGAAGATAGTAGTGGAAGGATATTACAGTAGATATTATACGCCTATGATAGATACAGGAGCAGAAGCTAATTTATGTAGATATAATTGCTTACCAGAAAGTAAATGGGATAAATTAAAAATACCAATAGTAGTTAAAGGATTTAATAATGAAGGAAGCTTAATTACTTATAAAGCTAGGAATGTAAAAGCACAAATATGGGATAAGATATTGACAATAGAAGAAATTTATAATTATGAACTAACATCAAAAGATATACTTTTAGGGATGCCATTTTTAGATAAATTATACCCACATATAATAACTAGAAACGATTGGTGGTTCACAACACCATGTAAACAAAAAGTAAGAGCAAAAAGAGTTAATAATAAAATAAGAAAGAAAATTGATTGGATAAAAGGAAGTGAAAAAATTACACAAAAGTTAGAAAATATAAAAAACGCTGAAGATACAATAGAATTAGTAGTATTCTCGATAAATAAAACAGAAATAACTATATTTTCAATAAATAAGATAGAAATAGTCAAGAAAAAACTAGAACAATTATATAGCGAAGATCTATTAAAAGGATGGGAAAAACATAAAACTACCATAAAAATTGAATTAATCGATAAAAATAGTATAATAACCCAAAAACCACTAACATACAATTTTGATGATTTAAAAGAATTTAAAATGCATATAGATGAATTATTAGAAAAACAATATATACAAAAAAGTAATAGTAAACATAATAGTCCAGCATTTATAGTAAATAAGCATAGTGAACAAAAAAGAGGAAAAAGTAGAATGGTTATTGATTATAGAAATTTAAATGTAAAAACTATAACATATAATTATCCGATACCAAATAAGATACTAAAAATAAGACAAATCCAAGTATATAATTATTTTAGTAAATTTGATTGTAAATCCGGATTTTACCACCTAAAGTTAGAAGAAGAATCTAAAGAATTAACCGCATTTACGGTACCACAAGGATTTTACGAATGGAATGTATTACCATTTGGATATAAAAATGCACCAGGTAGATATCAACATTTTATGGATAATTATTTTAAACAATTACCTAATTGCATAGTATACATAGATGATATATTATTATATACAAAGACTAAAGAAGAACATATAAAATTATTAGAACAATTTACAGATATAATAGAAAATTCAGGAATAAGTCTAAGTGAAAAGAAAGCCGAAATTATGAAAAACCAGATAGAATTTTTAGGAATACAAATAGATAAAAGTGGAGTAAAAATGCAACAACATATAGTACAAAAAATAATAAATTCGAAAGAAGAATTAGATACAAAAAAGAAATTACAATCATTTTTAGGATTAGTAAACCAAGTAAGAGAATATATTCCAAAATTAGCAGAAAACCTAAAACCACTACAGAAAAAATTAAAAAAGGATATAGAATATAATTATAATGAAGAAGATAAAAAACAAGTTCAAAAAATAAAATTACTTTGCAAGGATTTACCAAAATTACAATTTCCGGATGAAAATAGAAAATTTACATACATAGTAAAAGCAGATGCCAGTGAATATAGTTATGGAGGAGTACTTAAATATAGGTATGAAGAAGAAAAAATAGAACACCATTGTAGATACTACTCAGGTACGTTCAACGAGACAGAAATAAAATGGGAAATAAATAGGGAAGAATTATGTTCATTATATAAATGTTTATTAGCATTTGAGCCATATATTGTATATAACAAATTTATTGTGCGAACAGATAATACACAGGTACGCTGGTGGCTAACAAAGAAAATACAAAATTCAGTTACAACAAAAGAGATCCGGAGACTAGTTTTAAATATATTAAATTTTACATTTGTAATAGAAGTAATCAGTACTAACAAAAATGTTATTGCAGATTACATATCAAGACAAAGCTACACAAACTGAAATGATAGAAGAAAATATACATGAAAAGATACTCAACGCCCTGACTACTCTTTCATTGAAAGTGGACAGTATGGGTACTGAGATAGTAAAGATGGGGACTGAGATAGAAACACTAAAGCTAAAGACTAGTGAAGATAAACTGAAGTCTATAGCTATGAATCAGCTAACTCAGCAATGCGCAGAGCTATGTCGATCGAAAGACAATAAAATTCCAGAGCTAGAAGGAGATGTTGGGATACTCCATAAAACCCATAACGTTTATCAATCTACTTCTGCAGGTACAAGCAAAGGAGTTAGAAAAAATATGAACTTAAATAAGCTATTTGACAAGCCATATACACCAAATATACCAAAAGACCCTATGTTTACACCCCCACAAGTTACCACATATCGAGAAAGCCTAAACCAAGACAAAAAGACATATAATTACATAACCCGCACATATATAGAAAATATCTACAACGTACAAACTTTCTTAAATATCAACCCCAGAGCTACAAATATCCAAGAACCAGATACGAACTATATAACCCAGAAATTAACCGGATACAACAAGCTAATTGCCTTACCAAAAACTAAACCAAGCCTAGTTAAAACTTGCTACGAATATGGATTACTTAGTACCGTATATACCACGGATGGAACTGAGATATCCACTATACCCGAGATATATGAAGCATTTACCACATTTAAAAGAATAACCAGAGGTACTTTATTTTTTATAAAAATCTACACGGCACCAGCAGAGATATTATTTGACGAAGTTAAGAAACCTATACAAGTTGTAAAAATAGGGATGACAAGAGATATGATTATACCGCAAGATATCGGTACACAGCCAGAGATACCCAGAATCGAGATACCAAAATTTTATGCGAATAAAAGAGTTATCGGACTATCTACGATTTTACAAAAACTAGAAAATACATATTGTAATCAAAATCCTATATGGAGTTATTATTCAAGAAACCATGTATTGATATATTCAAATTCAAAAGAGCTACGGGAAACAGATATGGAAACTATTAGGCAATGGATTATGACGTTGCTTAAACCAGAGACAGAACCTATCGCCAGAGCTATTAAAGAAAAATTTATTTCAGAAGAATTATTGACCAGATATTGCAAAACTATTGGACACAAATATCCAGACCACAGATGTTCAAAATGTAATGGAGGAGATAATGCCGTCCCAGCAGTGCAGCTAGAATAAAAGAAGATAAGAATGACAGCTGGAAAGATAAGACCAGAACAATAATGAAGATACAACAGATACGACAAACGGAAGACAAGATATTTGACATATTTGTATAAATCTTTAATCTTTTTACGTAAAAGATAAGATGAGTAGTTATTAGAATTGGTAGCATTTAATGTAGCATTTAATGTAAAATTTGAATTATTGACTTTATAGGGTTAGGTAGGCATATAGGATAGAAGACTTTTTAGACTTTTCTTTGTTTTTAGCCATTAAGGCTTTTTTAACTTCTTGGAGAAATAAGAAAAACGTGTACACAAATGTACACAAATATGTATCATTCTCTATAAATAAAAGCTCAGAAGGCATTGCAAAGGCAAGCCTTCCAACATTCAGCAAAAATACTCTCTCCATTCCGATTCAAAAAAAAAAATATTTAGCCCAGTTAATTAAATATATACACCGCAATGGAAAAATCTATGGAACAAAAAACCTCAGAAATATCAAAGCTACCGGAACAGGTATATCTATTTACGATTATGAATAGCTAAATTCATAATTCCCGACAATCATGATATGATAAAATAAATTCATATTAGTTACTTTATAGTAGAATTATTCGAAAAATAATATGTTAAGAAGTTTATTAGCAAAGTGGAAACGGAGAAAAATCCCAAGGAACTATGCCATCCTAAAGGTGAAACCAATGAGGCAAGAAGCCGTGGCGGGGAGTAACCAAAGTCGAGGCGCTGTTTAAGGGAAAAGTATCCGAATTACCATGCTAGTAGTGACCGAAGAACATGTTATTTAAGAATAATCTAGTATATAGTAATCTGAGATGACTATATTTTATTATGTATATGATTGCAGGGAATATTTTGAAAAAAGCAATTTTATGATAATGAATGATAATATATCTGATGTCATGGTAGATAAATTTAAGATACTTGTTTTGTATGCACTTAGAGATATAGATGTTGCAGATATAAGAAAAATTATATTAGAAAAAGCATATGGAAAAAATTATACGGATAGAATAAATTATATACCACACATACCTAACTACTCTTATAAATATTTATTATGTTAAAATTACATAGGATTTTTAAAGATACGCAAAAAATACAGTTACTGGAAAAACAGATAAAAATAAATATAGACAAATACATGGAAAATAAAAAATATATAAAATCTCTTAATAAAAATATGCAAAAACTACTAAGTCTAAGACAAATAGCTATAAAATATCAATTTTAAAAAATAGCCCATGTAGACTACCTTAGAGTTTTAATCTTATATATACTTAAAGATATAGAAATAATAGATATTAAGAAAATGATATTAGAAGAAGTAATAAACTACGAAATAGAAATGATAAATGCTACAGCACAAATATACGAAGACATTTACCCAGAAGGATATTATTCAGACCAAGATTGTGGATATTAGAATATATTAGAAAAACTAGAGAAAACCAAGATAATCTAAATAACGAAGTTAATTATAGAAACCATATTAGAAGAATAATGGAAGATCTAAAAGAAAAGTTAATATGGATAGAAAAAACCTTAGAAAATTTAGAAAAAAGTACATGTAACAGTTTATATAATATAAAAAACTCACTACGAGAAGAACAACACAAAATAATAAATGACATAGAAAATCTAGAATTAGATATACATTACAGTACAGAAAGAATAAGTTATTACACAGAAATTTGTAACTCAGCAGTTACTACAGGATAAAATAATAAACTAAAAATTAATGAATACATCTCATAATAAATCTATTTATCAGCTTAGTTATCCGCACCCCCCTCCAAATGGTATCAGAGCCCAGTAATTTAAAAGATACGGAAGTGATATACGTGTTAGATAAATTAGTTAAGTTAGACTTAAATTTTGTTAAGATTAGATTTAGTTATTAAATTAATTATGAGAAGACCATTTAAAAATAGAGAAGCTTTTAGAAAAATTAAAGAATCGTTAGTTAGCAATTATTCAGAATATATAAGTTTAAATAAAACAAAAGAAAATCTACAAAGATTAGCCTATTTAATTACATTAATATCTAGTATTGAAGCAAAATTAATAATCCATTTAAAATCTAGAAGAATGAGACATATACCACCTAATTATGATAAAATTAGATTTAGTTATCCACCAACATATTATAAACACAATCCAAACCGTAGAGAGATATTGGAGAGTGGAGTTTAACCATTGGGTTTTCGTGGTGAGTTGGATACATTAGTTTATCTATTGCTTATTTTTATGTGTGTAAGTTTTTATTAATTCCTTAATAAATCCCTAATTTAAATACAAATCTCTCCATTCTTTATGAAAAGATTTTGGATTTGTTTGTGGATTGAACTTTCAAATTCATAAAGATAAATGATCCGTGATCATAGAGGGACATTTTGAAGATTTCAAAATAATGATTATGCAAGGGGTCTTATAGAAATTTTTTTAGCTTAACTTTGGACCCGTGGTATTTATATGCAGCATCTATATTGTTATTCTCATAATAATTTCTATATTACTATTTTGATTGCATGGGATTGTGTAGAGGCTTCTCGAAAAGAAAAGACTCTGATTTTATGAACTTTGTCAAGCTTTCGGTGATGTCTAGGTAAGCTAGGATAACTCTTCTCTTAGATTAGCTATATCATAATATTGATATAACATTATTCTATCTATTTATAGGGTATTATGACTTAATGGTTATTTTTGTATTTTATGGGTCTAATTTAGTGATTTTATGGCCTTTTCTGTAGAATTTTACCTTGTCACCCCTCTTAGTGATCATAATAACTTCTTAGTACTAGTGTTTATTCCCTCCGTCTCAAATTATGTGTCTCTATTTCCTTTTTGGTCCGTCCCAAAAAGCATATCGCCTTTCCTTAGTTGGTAAGTTTTTAAAGACACAATTACAATTTTACCCTTAGAGGCCCCACTTGATTTTAAATACTATTAATCCTTTCTTTAAGAAGGGTAATTTTGTAACTTTAACAAAGTCAATACTTATTTCGTAAATATCGTATCCGGTCAAATGATGACACAGAATTTGGGACTGAGGGAGTACAAATTATGAACCTTGGGGTAAATTTGTAAATCCTTAGTCTAGGTTCGGGCAGGTTCATGATGTAGTACGGGTTTTTTAGAGTAGTAGTAGGTCCCACCAGCCCTCCTTATAGGTCAAATATTTTGATTAACCCCTTTTGGACCTAGGAGACCTCCTTGGGTTACTTTGGGAAATTCTTGATCCTTAGAGTGACTTAGACCTTTTATCAGATTCTGGTTAGTTGAATTACCCAAATTAGAATATAGTTGTCCCTTAAACTCACTTATTAGACTATTAAAGTGAATCTTTCTACCTTTTAATCTCTTCATTAGACTTGGTAAGGTGATATTTTTTGGACTCTGAGGAAATTATGGTTTCGGAGTATCATCTTCATTACTAGAGGTTTACTTACTAGTTCCAGTTTGAGTCCAGCAATTACGATATATTATGGCATTATTAAGATAGTATCATTCTTCTGTTCTAAATCAATTTCGGTATTATGATTTGATGGAGATTTTAGATAAGTTCCACTAGTTTTTATTATTTCATGTTATCATTATTAGAATTCTTTTCCATATTTGCATCCATGTGGCTTATGGGGTCTGACTAGGTTATTTCTTCATTTTCTTGCACTATCTAGGCTTACGGAGTTCCAGTTAGGTTATAGCTAAATTGTATTTTTCTTTATTCATTCATTCTTGCATACTTATCATTTTATTTGAATTGAGTATTCATTTTAAAGTTAGACTTATACCGGACTTAATTTACTTTCTCACGTTTTACTATTCTTTTATTATGATTTAGCTCAGTTGGTTGATGATTCGTACTGAGTACCCATTGTTGTGGTATTCATACTACACTCCTGTATCTTTTTTCTGATGGAGATCTGAGTACTAGCTTCCATCATTAACATTACTACAAGCTTATTTTTGGGACTCGGAGATAGGGTGGGCTTTTAGAGTCGGAGTTGATCTTCTCTCCTTATATTATTTTGGATAGTCTTTAATTTTAAGATTAATTGCCTATCGACACTATTTAGTACTTGCATTTTGTATTTAGCAGCTCTTGTACTGACCTTACCAGGTCCTGGAATACTCTTTTTACATTTTTGTCATACTTCTCTTTTATTTAGTACCTTTCTCATATATTTATCTATTTCTCTTTAGTTGTATTCTTTATTTCTGATATTTCTTATATCTTCCATCAATCAGCTCATTACTGGCATATTGGGATATGGTTTGGCTTAACTATTAGTAGGTTAAAGTAGGTTCCATCATGACATGAGAAATCGAGTGGTGATACCTTTATCATAGATATTTTTTGTATGACCACACCAATCGTTACATAAGTACTAAATTGCCATCCATTTGTTCCTAAATGAGTTTTAACACTCAAAAGGATAAAGTAGTCAATCTCAAAATATAGTCACCCAAATAGGTTGGGTCCGATCACATAAGGAATAGGCAAGATATATCTCTTGAACTTGGTAAAATCACCGGTCTATGCATAAAGGTAAATAGGTGGATTTACTGGAATAGTAAAACGTATCAAGAATTGCATGTTTTTGGTTGTAAACAATCTAAGACGAACAGTAGACTTGTGTTCCCCCTTGCTTCTAACTCCGTTGATTTTTCATGCACTATTGAACTATTCCAACATCATGTATTTAGAATCTGACAAGTTATGTATCACCAACTGTCTTGTGGACTCACTAAAAATTCTCACTCTTTACCTTGTGAGTCTCAGAAGTTGCGTTACTAACCCTTGCCCTGGATCTCAGATTACCTTTTAGGTCTAAAGTTAGTTAGATCAGAATATGGGAATTATTAGATGGAAGGGGATCTCAAATTACTATTGTGCTGTCTTTTCCTAATTTTTACCTTTCTTTTGAAGCAAGTAGTGAATACAGGTGGTTCTTAATGTTGGCCACCGGCAAGAAATTAATTGAACTAAAGATAATGACAATATATGCAAGAATCTTTATCAAGAATGATTTGATACTTTCTTTATTTCGTCAATCCTCCAAGGTTACCGAAACCCTAGATAAGGAAATTAGTCACTCATAGTTGCATGCAATTCATGGAATTCATTGAAAAAAATCATAGAATTAATGTCACAGTAATGAAGGAATAAAACCCAAAGTCTCAAACTGAATAAAAAACCAATAACAATAAGATCCCAAGATCAAAACTCAATCTTGAAATCAAAAGATGTTTGTCTAAATACATAGTTGCCCCCATGGGTCTATCTAGGCTTTTACTAACTAAACAACGTAAAAAGAGTATTTATAGATTACATGAAAACCCTAGAAATCAAATCATAAATAAAAGAGGAAAACTTGACCAAAAGTACATAATAGTGACTAAAACATCATAGGAGTGTATCTAGATTACATAAAAAACGCAAGAAATAAATCCAAAATAATTCGAGAAAAGTACATCGACAACTACCTACGGGTTGTAAGTGGCACCTATGCCTCTTAAGTGGGGAGTATAGGTTATTCTGAATTTTATGGTTATAAACTCCTGACTCATATGGACCAACCTACGCCCAGTAGGTGGTACCTAGGGGGCATCGGCCAAGGTAAGTGGTCATTTTTCAGCTTTTTATTTAATTTTCGTCCACTTAGATTCCAACCTTATTTTCAATAAAATCACTCCAAAAACATGTCAAATACAAAAAAATAGCCTTAGGTACATGCATATTATCTAAGTTTAAGAATGTACCAACCCAAAATCACCTCTCGGGACACACATGGTGCTTAGGTCTACAAGTAGCCCCAAGCTAACCCTTTGAGCCTATCACTTCTCATAATAACTCATTCATGAAGGAATACACAAAACACTGGCGCTATCATATCAAATGAAAGGGAGTACGAAGGTAATACTTAATCCAAAACGGCCACAATACTGGAAATCTCAACACAACCACAGTCTGATAACTAGTCTGACAAAGCCTCTACTACTCCATGAACTCGAGAGCCATTGGAACAGGTCCCCAACTAACTCTAACACTAAAATACCGAAATGTCTACAGATAGTTCCTCAAACCATGAGGACTCACCACTGTGGAGATGTAGATAAAGGTACTCGAAAATCATTGATGACGCTGGGACTAAGCACCTAAACCTATAATATAAGACAATAGAGCACATAGAAGTATATGTGGATCAGAACTTGGGAATGTACTTAGTATATGGGGGTGTATGCATTTATATAAAAACTGTATCAATACTCTTCAATCAAATCAAGCATGCAATTAGGAATGACTCACATGGCTTGAATAAGTCAAAATGTAAAGCTCATAGATAATGTATAATTAAGCATGTAACACAAATATCGTGAGTCATTATAATTTATCTTTAAAAATCTGAAATCTTTTGTTATTCTCATTATTTGAAGACTAAAGAAAGCTTTAAACAAAACTTTTAAACTCATGCATATATCTTATGGAGAGTAAAACTTCTTTAATACCTAAGAACTTATAACTCTTTTGAACTTAAACACTTGGAACTGGAAATCATATGAGTTTAGTTTAAAAACTGATGATCAACTCTTATTAATAGATAAAACTACTTCCTTCTTTGGAAAATACTCAAAACCAATTCATTCAGTTTAGAAAATATCTCATCTCAAAGCTTTAGGAAAAATATTCTATATCAATGGAAAATACATTAGTTTAGGGAGGTTCTCTTAATTGACATAAACAATCTGAGCTACATGGAGTCTAACGTCTTGTTCTCCTAAGGAAGAAGCCTCACGTTGGGTAGAGGTGTCCTACTCTTTCCAAGGAGTATAACCTCAACTCAGTGATCACTAATCTCGGTCTCGGGCCCAATCATCTCGGCCTCAAGCCCAAAATCTTAAACCTACGGTGGCAAGTAGTTCTGGGATAAGAAATCGTGGTAACTTACCTAATTCGGTGCTAAATACTACTCCCTTTAGTTTATCTCGCTCATCTCATGAAAATCCACTATAATCCTATGGTTCATAAGAACCCAACAATCAAATTCATAATCTTATGTAGTAGAGTGGATTTCAAAAGTCTATGACAATTAGGTCAAAACACTTCTCAGTAATCTCGAAATAATCAAATCATAGGTGCTTATAGCACAAAAGTTCGTAAAATTGCAAGTCTCAAGTAGGGCTTAATGACCCATAATTCAATCTCAAGTTAAAACTCATCAACATGCATATTAGATAGCATATAGATTCATAAATCATATAGAAATCTCGAATTTACAGCAATTTAGCTCATAATCTAAACATATGCATATACTTCAACATCTCAAACATTTTAACTATTAACTTCTCAAGGATTAAAAATCATGGGGTATAGAACCAGCTGCAATTTATCAAGAAACATTTATAAAATAGGCCATTAGACTCTCAATTCATGGAAAACAATCAAAAGCTTACAGCCAATAACAATGGGTGAAAAACCCCAATTCAATTCCATGTAAAATCTCATAGATTGCAGAAAATTGTAGTTTAAATAAGCCTTTGGACACAAAGGTAAAAGGACTACCCTTGTTCGAAACCCCACATACCTTAGGTTATGAATTTGGATGAGCAAGCTTGCTTCAACTCTTCTCCTTAATCTTTAGAAAGGTTTCTTGCAACCCTTGAACTTGGGGAACTTAAATCTCAACTCAATTTATGGAATCTATTGTGAGTTCTTGGATTTCTTGGAGAAGGGTTTTGAATTTAAACTTGATGGAGAAACCCTAGATCTCTTGTGTTTTGGATGATCAATGAAGAAATTTGCTACATTTAGAATATATCAGGTTATAAAAGAGTGCAAACACCAAAAATCCCTTTTAAAATGAGTTAAAAATACTAAACGGGGGTTGTGACGGTTGGAACGAGGTCCGTCGCTAGTCTTACAGTCCGACGCTAGTCTTACAGTCCATCGTACGCTGATCAGAAAAAAAACACACTGCCTTGATGTGATGGTTGAAGCAATGGTTCTTCATAGTCTTGATGGTCCATCGAAACGTCTGTCACACGTTGGCCAGGATGAGAACACACTGCCTTAGTGGCGACGGTCCCTCGCAGCCTTAACGGTTCGTCGTCCTGGCTGTCGCTCTTGGGCCAGAAAAGAGAGTTACTACCTTGGTTGCGATGGGGCAAGCGATGGTCATTCGCAAACATGATTGTTCATCGGTTCTTCCATTGCATCTGGGCGATTCTGACAACTCTCAATAAAATGGCCATAACTTCTCACCTCGATGCCGGATTTGGACGAAATTGGTATCATTGGAAAGCTAATTCAAATATCTACACGGTAAAATGTAAAATTTAAGAAAATTCTATATAGTTTAAATACCAATCACTTGGGAAGTTTCTTCTCAATATTTTAGGGCTGGAATTACACTTCACTTGACACGCTCTAAGGTTCGGACTATGAGGGAACTTTTTGGTGTCTTACAATATCTCCCCCTTGGAAACATCTGTTCTCGAATATCGCTTGTTAGACTAGGAACACAAGAAAAAAAAGTACACATAGCTGAGGCAATTTTATAAACGGGATCAAAATCTTTCTAAACTTTTGAATACCTCGAAAATTGCAAGAACTCATACAAGAATAGATATATAGGTAAACTTTAGATTAGAAGAGTTGAATTAAGGATGAATAATACCTTCAGATCGATCTAAACTCACAGAAAAGAGGTGCGGGTAGTTGGATCGCATATCTTCTTCTGCCCCCCAAGTAACGCCCTCAAATGACTTGTTCCACCACAACACTTTTACCAAGTGAACCTCTTTGTTACTCATTCTACGGATCTGAAAATCTAGGATCTCAATGGGAATCTCATCGAATGAAAGATTGTTCTGAATATCAGCAATCTCTGAAGGATCTACTACAACGGAATCGCCAATATGCTTCTAAATCATGGACACATGAAAAATAGGATGAACGACTGACAACTCCGTAGGCAACTCAACCTCATAGGCTACTTTCCCAACATAGTTCAAAACTCTATGCGGGCAAACATAACAGAGACTAAGCTTTCCCTTTTTACCAAATCCTTTCACCCCTTTCATGGGTAAAATATTCAAGTACACCAAATCACCCACTTCAAACTAAAGATCTCTTCTCCTCACATCGGTATATGAATTTTGATGACTCTAAATTGTCTTCAACCTTTCTCTAATCAACTTAACTTCTCCATAGCTTCAAATACTGCATCAGGCCCAATCACGGCATCTTCACCCATTTTGAATCAACCTATGGGTGATCTACATCTTATTCCATACAAGGTCTCAAATAGTACCATCCCGATGCTAGAATAGTAACTATTATTATTGGAAAACTCTTATCAATGGCAAATGCTCATCCCAACTACCTTTGAAATCAAGAGCGCACGCCCTCAACATGTCTTCTAGGGTCTGAATGGTCCTCTCAACCTGACTATCTGTCTGTGGATGAAAATAGAAACTCAAAAGTACATGGGTACCAAGACCCTGCTGAAATGCCCTCCAAAACTGAGAAGTAAATTGAGTACCCCTATCTGAAATGATAGATGAGGGAACTCCGTGCCACCTGATTAACTCCCAGCAATACAATCTAGCATAATCCTCTGTTGTATAAGATGTATGCATGGGCAAGTAGTGCGCGGACTTAGTTAACCAATCTACAACAACCCAAACAGAATTATGATGACGACGTGAAGGAGGTAACCCAGTCACGAAGTCCATATTTACCTCCTCCTATTTCCAAGTGGGTATACAAAATTATTGAATCACAAGAACAAGTCTTTGGTTCTTTAACATAACCTCTTGGCACGTTGCACACTTTGCTACAAACTCAGCTATATCCTTCTTCATACCATTCCAACAATAGATTTCCCATAAATCACGGTACAACTTCATAGTTTCGGGATGAATAAAATACCGCGAGCCATAAACTTCATATATAATCCTCTACCTCTGATCATCAATTCACGGAACGTACAATCTACCCTACAATCTTAACACACCATCTCCCCCTTAGGAGAAAACCTCTACCTTTTGGTCCTTAACTACCTCCTTTAGTCTGACAAAATTAGGATCTGTATCTTGTTTCTCCTTCACATCCAAAACTAAAGAGTATTCGGAACTACTTTGCACCAATGTACTTCCCTCAGCTGAATCAAGCAACCTAACACCCAATCTAGCCAGATAATGCATATCATGAGCTATCTTTTTCTTACCTTTCTCTACATAAGCAACACTACCCATAGACAATCTTCTAAGGGAATCCTCCACTACATTGGCCTTGCTCGGGTGATACACCGCACTCATATCATAGTCTTTCAACAACTCTAACCACCTTATCTACCTATGATTAAACTCTCTCTGAGTAAACACATACTTCAGGCTCTTATGATTAGTAAACACATCAATATGAACACCATAAAGATAGTATCTCCAGATTTTCTAAGCAAAGATTACAACAGCTAGCTCAATATCACGGGTTGGGTAATTCTTTTCATGCGGCTTCAACTGTCTAGTGGCATTGGCTATAACCTTACCTATTTGCATTAACCCACAATACAAACCAATTCTAGAGGCATCAAAATACACCACAAAACTATCTGTACTATCAGGCAAAGCCAACAAAGGGGCTGAAGTAAGTCAAGTCATCAACTTTTGAAAAATCTTCTCACAGAGATCTAACCACTAGAACTTAACTTTATTTTGGGTCAACCGGACAATGGGAAATACAATAAAAGAAAAACCTTCAATAAAATAGTAGTAGTAGCTCGCTAGACCCAAGAAACTTCTAATTTCAGATGGAGATATAGGTCTAGGCTAATTTGTTACAGCTTCTATCTTTTGGGGGTCAACTCTAATAGCTTCGATTAAAACAATATGACCCAGAAAGGCTACAGACCTTAGAAAAATTCACACTTACTGAATTTGGTGAAAACCTGGTGACCTCTAAGAGTTTGTAAGACAATTTTAAGGTGATTCGCATGATCATGCTCACCGCGTGAGTAGACAAGGATGTCATCAATGAACACTAGACAAATATATCAATATATTGCTTGAACACTCAATTCATGAGGTCCATAAAAGCTGTTGGGGCATTGGTTAGCCCAAAAGACATAACTAGAAACTCAAATTGACCATAATGAGTTTAGAAGGCTTTGTTTGGAATATCACATTCCTTCACTTTAAGCTGGTGATAGCCAGATCTAAGGTCTATCTTGGAGAAATAACTTGCACCTTGCAACTAATCAAACAGGCCACAATTCTCATTAGAGGATATTATTTTTTACTGTGACCTTGTTAAGCTAACGATAGTTAATGCACATACGCCTCACTCTCTCTCTCTCTCTCTCTCTAATATTATCTACCTCTATCTATTTTTCATACATCATCAACCTAGATAGATCATATCCCTATGCAGCATCGCAGTTCTACACTCTTTAAGCACCAAACCAGAAACACCTATCACAAACTTATTCATACTAGCTCGTGTGTTAGAAATCAAATAAGCAGCATACTTGGCCAACAAGTTGAATTTCAAGTAGCTCTCCTTAACAGTCATGGAGCCCTGCCTAAAGTTCATAAACTCCCCAATCTTTTCTTCATTCTTCTCAAGCAGAAAGAACTTGTCTAAGAATGTATCTTGGAACACCTGCCAAGTCATAGGAGAAACATCCTCACCTCTACCCTTCCTCAACGATACAACCCAGTCATAAGCTATGTCCTTCAACCGGTAAAATTCCAACTCAACACTTTCTTCCTCAAAAATATGCATCACCTACATGATCTTTCACACCTCCTCAAGGTACAACTGTGGGTCCTCACCTATATTGGACCCATAAAACTATGGCGGATTTATTCAACCCATAAAACTATGGTGGATTTATCCGTATAAAATCACTGATCCTAGAAGTAGCTACATCACCTCCTTACTGATTTGCAATTGCTGCCTAGTTATTAGCCTTAACATTAGCAGTGACTGTTTGGTCAAATGCTTGAAAGACAATCCAAAAATCAGTATGAGACACAGTCTCATTCAAAGGATCAACAAGTGGGGTTGCTCATCATTGTTTTCATGGGCATTCACTCTTTGAAAGAGGTATTTTCTGAAATAAGAGAGCATGAATTATTAGATGAGAGGGAAAACTACAGGCAGGATAGAATATGAAATAAAGAAATAACTTTCTCCTAAAATTTCATGTAGCCTCTTTCTCATAGATATGGTGTGCTACACACCGAAGATCAAGACTTTACTCAGCATGGCTTGTCAAACTCCCTAGTACTCCTTTTAAACCTTTGGATCTGATACCACGTTTTAACAACCCAAAATCACCTCCCGGGATGTCACATGGTGCTTAAGGATACATGTATCCCTAAGCTAACCATTGAACCTTTCACTTCTCATAATAACTTATTCAAGAAGAAATACACAAAATAAAGGCACTATACTATCAAATGAAAGGTAGTACGAAGGTAATACTCGGTCCAAAATGACCATAATACTAGAAATCTCAACACAAGCATAGTCTGACGGCTAGTCTGACAAAGCCTCTACTACTCCATGAACACGAGAGCCGTTGGGATAGGTCCCCAACTAACTCAAACTAAACTAAAAGAAATAACATAATCACTCAAATACTGAAATATCTAAAGATAGATCTTAAATCCATGAGGACTTACCACTGTGAAGATGTGGACAAAGGTACTCAGAAATCACAGATAAGGCTGGGACTGAGCACTTGAAAATACATTATAAGACAATGTAGCATATAGACATGTATGTGGATCAACAATTGGGAATGTACTGAGTATATAGGGGTGTATGCATTTATATAAAAATAGTATCAATACTCTTCAATCAAATCATGCATGCAATTAGGAATGACTCACCTAGCTTGAATAAGTCAAAATGTAAAGCTAAAAAATAATGTAGAATAAAGCATGTAACATAAATCTCGTGAGTCATTATACTTTAGCTTTTAAAAATCTGAACTCTTCTCTTATTCTCATGACTCAAAGACTAAACAATGGTTTAATCAAAACTTTCAAACTCATCCATACATCTCATGGAGAGTAAAACTTCTTTAATACTCAAGAACTTATAACTCTTTTGACCTCAAACACTTGGAACTCGAAATCATATGACTTTGGTTTATAAACTGATGGTCAACTCGTATTAGTAGAGAAAACTACTTCCTTCTTTGGAAAATAATTAAAAGCAATTTGTTCACTTTTGAAAATATCTCATCTCAAAGCTTTAGGGGAAATATTCTATCTCATTGGAAAATATATTTTTTAGAGAGGTTCTCTTAACCAACGTAAACCATGTGAGCTACATGGAGTCCAAAGTCTTGTCCTCCTAAGAAAGAAACCTCACTATGGGGAGAGGCATCATACTCTTGCCAAGGAGTATAACCTCAACTCGGTGATCACTTATCTCAGCCTCGAGCCCAATCATCTCAACCTCAGGCCCAAAATCTTAAACATATGTTGGCATATAGTTCTGAGGTAAAAAATCATGGTAACTTACCTAACTTGGTGCAAAATACTGCTCCCTTTTCTTTATCTCACTCATCTCATGGAAATCCACATTCAAAATAATCTCATGCTTCATAAGAACCCAACAATCAAATCTATAATCTCATATGGTAGAGCGGATTTCAAAACTCTATGACCATTAGGTCAAAACATATCTCAATAATCTCAAAATACTCAAATCACGAGTGCTCATAGCACAATATTTCATAAAATTACAAGTCTCAAGTAGGGGTTAATGACCCATAATTCAATCTCAAGTTAAAACTTATCATAATGTATAATAGAACCATATAGATTCATAATTAATGTAGAAATCAGGAATTTATAGCAATTTGTCTCAAAATATCAACATACTAATATACTTCAATTTCTAGGACATTGAAACTCTTAAATTCTTAAGGAGTAACAACATAGGGTATAAACCCAATTTTAATTTCTTAAGAAAACATGCAAAATCATTCTATTTAACTTTCAACTCATGGGAAACATCAAGATATTTCAATTAATAACAATGGGTGGAAAACCCTAATTCAATACCATGTAAAATCTCATAGATTGCAGAAAATTATAGTTAAAATAAGCATTTGGGCACAAAGGTGAAAGGATTACCCGTGTTCAAAATCCCACATACCTTAGACTATGAAATTAGATGAACAAGATTGCTTCAACTCTTCTTCTTGCTCTTGAGAGAGGGTTCTTGCAACCCTTAAACTTAGGGAAGTTAAATCTCAATTCAATCTATAGAATCTATGCTGAGTTCTTAGATTTCTTTAAGAAGGGTTTTAGATTTGATCTTGAGAGGAAAACCCTAGCTCTCTTGTGCTTTTGATGATAAATGAAGCTATTTGCTTCGTTTGGAATATATTAGGGTATTAAAGAGTGGAAATACTGAAAATCCCTTTTGAAAAAGTTAAAAATACTGAACGGGGGCTGCGACGGTTCGTTGCTAGCCAGACGGTCCATCGAATTGTCCTTCGCACGCTGTTTGGACAAATAACATACTGCCATAATGTGACGGTTGAAGCGACGTTCCATCAGACCATCCGTCGCACGTTTGCCAGGATGAGACCACAATGCCTTAGTGGCGACGATCTCAGCAATGGTCCATCTTAGCCTTGACGGTCCGTTATCCTAGCCGTTGCACTTAGGCCAGAAAAGGGAGTGACTTCCTTGGTTGCGATGGTCCAAGAAATGGTCCATGGAAGACTCGACTATCCGTCGGGTCATCCGTCGCACCTAGTCAGCTCCGACAACTCTCAGTAAAATGGCCATAACTTCTTACCACAATGCCGAATTTAGATGAAATTGTTATAGTTGGTAAGCTAATTCAATACTCTACGTGAAAAAAGTTAAATCTAACAAAAATTATATATGGTTTAAATACCAATCACTTGGGAAGTCTCTTCTCAATCTTTTAGGATCAAAATTATACTTCATTTGACACGCTCTAAGGCTTGGACTATGAGGGAACTTTGTGGGGTCTTACATGGAAGTGTATGCATTTTTATAAAAGCAGTATCAATACTCTTCAATCAGTCATGCATGCAATTAGGAATGACTCACATGGCTTGAATAAGTAAAAATGTAAAGCTCATAAATCATGTTGAAAGAAGCATGTAAGACAAATCTCTTGAGTCATTATACTTTATCTATAAAAATATGAACTCTACTCTTATTCTCAGTACTTGAGGACTAAAGAAAGCTTTTAACAATACTTTCAAACTCATGCATATATCTCATGGATAGTAAAACTTGTTTAATCCTCAAGAACTTATAACTCTTTTGAACTCAAAAACTTGGAACTTAGAATCATATGACTTTAGTTTAAAAACAAATGATCAACTCTTATTAGTAGAGAAGAATACTTTCTTCTTTGGAAAATAGTCAAAACCATTTTGTTAACTTTCGAAAATAACTCGTCTCAAAGCTTTAGGGGAAATATTCTATCTCAATGGAAAATACATTAGTTTAGGGAGGTTCTCTTAACCGACATAAACCCTGTGAACTACATGGAGTCCAACGTCTTGTCATCCTAAGGAAGAAACCTCACATTGGGAAGCGCCATCATACTCTTGCCAAGGAGTGTAACCTCAACTCAATGATCACTTATCTCTGCCTCGGGCCTAATTATCTCGGCCTCAATCCCAAAATCTAAAACCAACGGTAGCACATAGTTCTGGGATAACAAACCATGGTAACTTACCCAACTCGGTGCTAAATACTACTTCCTTTAGTATATCTCACTCATCTCATGGAAATCCACTGTTAAAATAATCTCATGGTTCATAAGAACCCAACAATAAAATCTATAATCTCATGTGGTAGAGTGGATTTCAAAACTCTTTGACCATTAGGTCAAAACATTTCTCAATAATCTCAGAATACTAACATCATGGGTGCTTATAGAAAAAGAGTTAATAAAATTTGAAGTCTCAAGTAGGGCTCGATGACCCATAATTCAATCTCAAGTTAAAATTCATCAAAATGCATATCAGATAGTATGTAGATTCATAAATCATATAGAAATCTAGAATTTAAAGCAATTTAGCTCATAATCTCAACATACTCATACACTTCAATATCTCAAAAATTTAAACTATTATATTCTCAAAGATTAAAAATCAATGGGGGTATAGACCCAGCTACAATTTCTCGAGAAAACATGTAAAACTCATGCCACTGGACTCTTAATTCACAGGGAAACATCAAAAGCTTGCAACCAATAACAATGGGAGAAAAACCCCAACTCAATTTCAAGTAAAATCTCATAAATTTCATAAAATTAATGTTTAAATAAGCCTTTGGTCACAAGGGTGAAATGATTAATCTTGGTCAAAACCCCAGATATCTTAGACTATGAAATTGGATGAACAATATTTCCTCAACTCTTTTTCTTACTCTTGAGAGAGGGTTCTTGCAACCATTGAACTTGGGGAACTTAAATGTCATCTCAATTTGTAGAATCGATGGCGAGTCTTGAATTTCTTGGTTTAGATTTGATCTTTAGGGAGAAACCCTAGCTCTCTTGTGCTTTTGCTGATAAATAAAGCTATTTGCTTCGTTTGGAATATATCACGGTATCCTAGAGTGGAGAGACCGAAATACCATTTTAAAATGAGGTAAAAATAATGAACCGAGGTTGCCACAATCGGTTCAACAATCCGTCGCTAGCCTGACAGTCCGTCGAATTATCCGTAGCATGCTTGTCGAATAAAGAACGCACTTCCTCGATGTGACAGTTGAAGCAACGGTCCGTCTGAACATCCATCGCACGTTAGCCAGGATGAGATCACACTACCTTAGTGGTGATGCTCTTAGCAATGATCCATCGCAGCCTTGATGGTCCGTCATTTTGGCCGTTGCACTTGATCCAGAAAAAGGAGTTACTCATTGGTTTCGATGGGCTGAGTGATGGTTCATCGCAGAATCGACTGTCCGTCGGGTCATCAATCGCACCTTGTCAATTCTGACAACTCTCAGTAAAACAGCCATAACTTCTCACCCCGATGTCGGATTTAGATAAAATTTTTATCGTTGGAAAGCTAATTCAATTCTTTACACGACAACAGGTCAAATTTAAATAAAATTCAATATGGTTTAAATACCCATCACTTGGGAAGTCCTTTCTGAATGTTTTAGGGTTGGAATTATACTTCATTTAACACGCTCTAAGACTCAGACCATAAGGGAACTTTACGGGGTCTTACATGGGAGTGTATGCATTTATATAAAAATAGTATCAATACTCTTCAATCAAATCATGTATTCAATTAGGAATGACTCACATGGCTTGAATAAGTTTAAATGTAAAGCTCATAAATCATGTAGAAAGAACCATGTAAGACAAATCTCGTGAGTCATTATACTTTATCTCTAAAAATCAAAACTCTTCACTTATTCTCATTACTCGAGGACTAAAGAAAGCTTTCAACAATACTTTCAAACTCATGAATATATCTCAAGGAGGGTAAAACTTCTTTAATGCTCAGGAACTTATAACTCTTTTGATCTCAAACACTTGGAACTCAGAATCACATGACTTTAGTTTAAAAATAGATGATCAACTCTTATCAGTAGAGAAAAGTACTTTCTTCTTGGGAAAATAGTCAAAATCAATTCGTTCACTTTAGAAAATACCTCATCTCAAATATTTAGGGGAAATATTCTATCTCGATGAAAAATACGTTAGTTTAGGGATGTTCTCTTAACCGACATAAACCATGCGAGCTACATCGATTCTAACGTCTTGTCCTCCTAAGGAAGCAACCTAACATTAGGGAGAGGCATCATATTCTTTCCAAGGTGTATAACCTTAACTCAATGATTACTTATCTCAGCCTCGGGCCCAATCATCTCGGACACAAGCCCAAAATATCAAACCTATGGTGACACTTAGTTCTGGGATAAGAAACCGTGCTAACTTACCCAACTCGGTGCTAAATACTACTACCCTTAATTTATCTCGCTCTTCTTATGGAAATCCACTTTCAAAATAATCTCATGGTTTATAAGAACCCAAAAATCAAATCCGTAATCTCATGGGGCAGAGTAGATTTCAAAACTCTTTGACCATTAGGTCAAAACATTTCTCAATTATCTCAAAATACTAAAATCATAGGTGCTTATAGCATAAAAGTTCATAAAATTTCAATTCTCAAGTAGGGATTAGTGACCCATAATTCAATCTCAAGTTAAAACTTGTCAAAATGCGTATTAGATAGCATATAGATTCATAAATGATATAGAAATATAAAATTTACAGCAATTTAGCTCATAAGCTCAACATATTCATAAACTTCAATATCTCAGACATTTCAACTATTAAATTCTCAAGGATTAAAAATCAAAGGGTGATAGACCCAACTGCAATTTCTCTAGAAAACATGTAAAAATTTTGCCATTAGACTTTCGATTCATAGGGAAACATCAAAAGCTTGCAACCAATAACAATGGGTGAAAAATCCCAATTCATTTTCACGTAAAATCTCATAAATTGCAGAAAATTGAAGTTGAAATAAGTCTTTGGGCACAAGGGTGAAAGGATTACCCGTGTTCAAAACCCCACATACCTTTGATTATGAAATTGGATGAACAAGATTACTTTAAATCTTCTTCATACTCTTGAGAGAGGGTTCTTGCAACCCTTGAACATGGGGAACTTAAATCTCAACTCTATTTATAGAATCTATGGTGAGTTCTTAGATTTCATGGAGAGTGCTTTTAGATTTGATCTTGAGGGTAAAACCCTTGCTCTCTTATGTTTTTTATTATAAATGAAGTTAATTTCTTCATTTAGAATATATCAAGGTATAAAAGAGTGGAAAGACCAAAAATCCCTTTTAAAAATAAGTTAAAAATACTGAACGAGGGTTGCGACAGTCAAAGCGAAGCTCCATCGCTAGCCTGATGGTCCGTTGGATTGTCTGTTACACGCTAGTTGGAAAAAGAACACACTACATCAAAGTGACGGTCAAGCAATGGTACGTCATATTCTTCACGGTCTGTTGTACTAGCTATCACATGTTGGATAGGATGAGACCACACTGCCTTAGTGGCGACAATCTCAGCGATGGTCCATCACAGCCTTGACGGTCCGTCGTCCTGGCCGTTGCACTTGGACCCGAAAAGAGAGTTATTTCCTTGGTTTTGATGGACCGAGCGATGGTCTATCACAGACTCTGAAATCCATTAGGTCATCATTTGCACCTGGGCGGTTCCGATAACTCTCAGTAAAATGGCAAAAACTTTTCACCATGATGCCGGATTTGAATAAAATTTGTATCGTTGAAAGGTAATTCAATTCTCTACACGACAAAAAGTCAAATTTAAGAAAATTCTATATGGTTTGAATACTAATTACTGGGGTAATATCATCTCAATCTTTTAGGGATGGAATTATACTTCACTTAACACGCTCTAAGGCTCGGACTACGGGGGAACTTTGTGGGGTCTTACTTTGGGGTGTATGCATTTATATAAAAATAGTATCAATACTCTTCAATCAAATCATGCATGCAATTTGGAATGACTCACATGTCTTGAATAAGCCAAAATGTAAAGCTAGTAAATCATGTAGAATGAAACATGTAACAAAAATCTCATGAGTCATTACACTTTGGCTTTAAAAATCTGAACTCTTCTCTTATTCTTATTACTCAATACTAGAGAAAGCTTTAAACAATATTTTCAAACTCATGCATATATCTAATGTAGAGTAAAACTTCTTTAATGCTCAAGAAGTTATAGCTCTTTTGAACTCAAACACTTGAAACTCGGAATCATATGACGTTAGTTTAAAAATTGATTATCAACTCTTAATAGTAGAGAAAACTAATTCCTTCTTTGGAAAATACTGAAAATCAATTCGTTCTCTTTAGAAAATATCTCATCTCAAAGCTTTAGGGGAAATATTCTATATCAATGGAAAAAACATTAGTTTAGGGAGGTTCTCTTAACTGATATAAACATGTGAGCTACATGGAGTCTAACATTTCGTCCTCCTAAGGAAGAAACCTCACTTTAGGGAGAGGCGCCATACTCTTGCCAAGGAGTATAACCTCAACTCAGTAATATCGGCCTTAGGCCCAATCATCTCGGCCTCAAGACCAAAATCTCAAACCTACGGTGGCACATAGTTCTCAAAAAAGAAATTGTGGTAACTTACCCAACTTTGTGCTAAATACTACTCTCTTTAGTTTATGTTGATTATCTCATGGAAATCCACTTTCAAAATAATCTCTTGGTTCATAAGAACCCAACAAACAAATTCGTAATCTCATGTGGTAGAGTGGATTTAAAAATTCTTTGACCAGTAGGTCAAAACATTTCTAAATAATATCAAAATACTCAAATCATGGGTGCATATAGCACAAAGATTCATGAAATTGGAAGTCTCAAGTAGGGCTTAATGGACCATAATTTAATCTCAAGTTAAAACTCATCAAATGCGTATTATATAGCATATAGATTCGTAAATCATATAGAAATCTAGAATTTATAGCAATTTAGCTGATAATCTCTACATACCCATACACTTCAATATCTCAAACATTTCAACTATTAACATCTCAAGGATTAAAAATCAAAGGGTATAGACCCAACTGCAATTTCTCAAGAAAACATGTAAATATCATGCTATTAGACTCTCAATTCATAGGGTAACATCAAAATCTTGCAACAAATAACCATGGGTGAGAAAGCCCAATTCAATTTCATGTAAAATCTCATAAATTGTAGAAAAATATAGTTTAAATAAGCCTTTGGGCACAAGGATAAAAGAATTACCCATGTTCAAAACCCCACATATATTAGATTATGAAGTTGGATGAACAAGCTTACTTTAACTCTTTTTCTTACTCTTGAGAGAGGGTTCCTGAAACCCTTGAACTTGGGGAACTTAAATCTCAACTCAATTTGTAGAATATTTGGTGAGTTCTTTGATTTCTTGGAGATATGTTTTAGATTTGATCTTGAGGGAGAAACCTTAGTTCTATTGTGTTTTTTTCTGATGAATGAAGTTATTTGCTTCGTTTGAAATATATCAAAGTATAAAAAGGTGGAAAGACCGAAAACCTATTTTTAAAATGAGTTAAAAATACTGAAAGGGGGCTGCGATAGTTGGAGCGACGGTCTGTCATAAGCCTGACAGTCCGTCGAATCATTCGCCCTATGCCAGTTGGAAAAAGAACACACAACCTTAAAGTAACGGTCAAAGCGACAGTCTATCACAGTCTTAATTGCCCATCGAAGTCTTGATGATCCGTTAGAATGTCCTTTGCATATTGCCTAGGATGATACCACATTGCCTTAGTGTTGACGGTATCAGTGACGGTCCATCGTAGCCTTGATAGTACATCGTCCTGGCCGTCGCACTTGGGTCAGAAAAAAGAGTAACTGCCTTGGTTGCGATGGGCGAAGCGAAGGTCCATCGCAGACTCGATGGTCCGTCAGGTCGTCCATCATACCTGGGCAGTTCCAACAACTCTCAGTAAAATGGCTATAACTTCTCACTACGATGACGCTTTAAGGATATGCTACGAGGAAACTTTGTAGGGTCTTACAAGGGGGTGTATTCATTTATATAAAAGTAGTATCTATACTCTTCAATCAAATTATGTATGAAATAAGGAATGAATCACATGTCTTGAATAAGTCAAAATATAAAGCTCATAAATCATAAAGAATGAAACATGTAAAATAAATCTTGTGAGTCATTATACTTTAGCTTTACAAATCTGAACTCTTCTCCTATTCTCATTACTCGAAGACTAAAGAAAGCTAGAAACAATACTTTTAAATTCATGTATATATCTCATGGAGAGTAAAATTTCTTTAATTCTAAAGAACTTATAACTCTTTTAAACTCAAACACTTAGAACTCGGAATCATATGACTTTTGTTTAAAAACTGATGATCAACTCTTATTAGTAGAGAAAACTACTTCCTTCTTTGGAAAATACTCAAAATCAATTCGTTCAATTTAGAAAATATCTCATCTCAAAGGTTTAGGGAAATATTCCATCTCAATGGAAAATACATTAGTTTAGGGAGATTCTCTTAAACGATATAAACCATGCGAGCTACATGGAGTCCAATGTCTTATCCTCCTAAGGAAGAAACCTCACATTGGGGAGAGGCATAATGATCTTGCCAAGGATTATAACCTTAACTCAGTAATCACTTATCTCAGCCTCGGGACTAATCATCTTGGCCTAAGGCCCAAAATCTCATACCTACGGTGGCACGTAGTTCTGGAATAAGAAACTGTGGTAACTTACCCAACTCGGTTCTAATTATAACTCCCTTTAGTTATCTCTCTTATCTCATAGAAATCCACTTTTAAAATAATCTCATGGTCCATAAGAACCCAATAATCAAATCTATAATCTTAAGTAGTAGAGTGGATTTCAAAACTCTTTGACCATTACGTCAAAACATTTCTCCATAATCTCAAAATACTCAAATCGTGGGTGCTTGTAGCACAAAAGTTCATTGAATTTCATATCTCAAGTAGGTCATAATGATCCATAATTCAATATCATGTTAAAACTCATCAAAATGCATATTAGATAGCATATATATTCATAAATCATATAGAAATCTGGAATTTACAGCAATTCAGCTCATAATCTCAACATACTCATATACTTCAATATCTCAAACATTTCAACTATTAACTTCTCAAGAATTAAAAATCATAGGGAAATATCAAAATCTTGTAACCAATAACAATGGGTTAAAAACCCTAATTCAATTTCATATAAAATCTCAAAAATTGTAGAAAATTGTAGTTTAAATAATCCTTTGGGCACAAGGGTGAAAGGATTATCCGTGTTCAAAATCCAACATACCTTAGATTATGAAATTGGATTAGCAAGCTTGCTTCAACTATTCTTATTACTCTTGAGAGAGGGTTATTGCAACACTTGAACTTGGAAATCTCAACTCAATTTGTAGAGTCTATGGTGAGTTCTTAGATTTCATGGAGAAGGGTTTTAGATTTGATATTGAGGGAGAAATCCTAGCTCTCTTGTGTTTTGGATGATGAATGAAGCTATTTGCTTCATTTATAATATATCAAGGTATAAATGAGTGGTAATACTTGAAAGCCTTTTTAAAATACAGTTAAAAATACTGAATAGGGGCTACGATAGTTGGATCAACAGTCCATCACTAGCTTGACAGTCCGTCGGATTGTTCGTCGTATGTCGGTCAGAAAAAGAACACATTGCCTTAATGTGACGGTCGAATCAATGGTCTTTCATATTCTTGGAGGTCTATAAGAACATCCGTCATATGTTGGCTAGGATGACACCAAACTGCCTTAGTGGCGACGGTCTCAGCGACGGTCCGTCCCAGCCTTGACGGTCCATCATCCTGGCCATCGCACTTAGGCCAAAAAAGGGAGTTACTGCTTTAGTTGAGATAGGATATCATAAACTTAATGGTCCATCAGGTCATCCGTCGCACCTAGGGGGTTCCGATAACTCTTGGTAAAACAGCCATAACTTCTCACCTTGATGACACATTTGGATGAGATTGGAATCATAGAAAGCTAATACAATTCTCTGCACGAAAAAAAGTCAAATCAAAGAAAATTCTATATGGTTTAAATAACAATCACTTGGGAAGTCTCTTCTCAATCTTGTAGGGCCAGAATTACACTTCACTTGACACGCTCTAAGGCTCGGACCATGTTGGAACTTTGCGTTGTCTTGCGTAGGGTTGTATCCATTTATATAAGAACAGTGTCAGTACTCTTTAATCAAATCATGCATACAATTAGTAATGACTCACATGGCTTGAATAAGTAAAAATGTAAATCTCATAAATCATGTAGAATGAAGCATGTAACACAAATCTCGTGAGTCATTATACTTTAGCTTTAAAAAATTGAAATCTTCTCTCATTATCATTACTCGAAGACTAAAGAAAGCTTTAAACAATACTTTCAAACTGATTCACATATCTTATGTAGAGTAAGACTTCTTTAATGCTCAAGAACTTATAACTCTTTTGAACTCAAACACTTAGAACAGGTAATCATTCGACTTTATTTTAAACACTGATGATCAACTCTTATTAGTAGAGAAAAATACTTCTTTGTTTGGAAAATACTCAAAAGCAATTCGTTGACTTTACAAAATATCTCATCTTAAAGATTTAGGGGAGATATTCTATCTAAATAGAAAATACGTTTTCTTAGGGAGGTTCTCTTAATCGACATAAACCATGCGAGCTACATGGATTCAACATCTTATCCTCTTAAGGAAGAAACCTCACGTTTGGGAGAGGTGTCATACTCTTGCCAAGGAGTATAACCTCAACTCAATGATCACTTTTCTCATCCTCGGGGCCAATTATCTTAGCCTCAGGCCCAAAATCACAAACCTACGGTGTCATATAGATGGGGCAAGAAACCATGGCAACTTAGCCAACTCGGTGCTAAATACTACTCCCTTTAGTTTATATCGCTCAGCTCATGGAAATCCACTTTGAAAATAATTTCATGGTTTATAAGAACCCAATAATCAAATCTGTAGTCTCATGTGGTAGAGTGGATTTCAAAAATCTATGACCGTAAGGTCAAAACCTTTCTCAATAATCTCATAATACTCAAATAATGGGTGTTTTTAGCGCAAAATTTTATAAAATTGCAAGTCTCAAGCAAGGCTTAATGACCCATAATTCAATCTAAAGTTAAAACTCATAAAAATGCGTATAAGATAGCATATAGATTCATAAGTAATATAGAAAATTGGAATTTACAGCAATTTAGCTCATAATCTCAACATACTCATATATTTCAATATCTCTAATATTTGAACTATTGACATCTCAAAGATTAAAAATCATGGAGTATAAACCCAAATGTAATTTCTCAAAAAAAAAACATGTAAAAATCATGCCATTAGACTCTCAATTCATGGAAAAACATCGAAAGCTTGCAACCAATAATAATGGGTAAAGAACCCCAATTCAATTTTCTATAAAATCTCATAAATTCTAAAAATTTATAGTTTAAATAAGACTTTGGGCAAAAGGGTGAAAGGATTACCCTTGTTCAAAAACCCACATACCTTAGATTATGAAATTGGATGAACAAGCTTGCTTCAACTCTTCTTCTAATTCTTGAGAGAGTATTCTTGCAACCCTTGAACTTGGGGAACTTAAATATTAACTCAATATGTAGAATCTATAGTGAGTTCTTGGATTTCTTGGACAAGGCTTTTAGATTTGATCTTGAGGGAGAAACCCCTGCTCTCTTGTATTTTGGATGATGAATGGAGCCATTTTCTTTAATTAAAATATATCAGGGTATTAAAGAGTGGAAAGACTAAAAAGCCTTTTTAAAAATGAGTTAAAAATACTGAACGGGGGCTGCGACTATCGGAGCGACTGTCCGTCGCTTGCTTGACAGTCCGTCAAATCATCCGATGCATGCTGGATGGAAAAAAACACACTTCTGCAATGTGACGGTCGAGGTGATGGTCCATGGCAGTATTGATGGTTCATCGGAACATCTATCACATGATGGCTAGGATGAGACCACATTGCCATAGTGGCGACGGTCTCAGCGACTGTCCGTCGCAGTATTGATGGTCCGTCGTCCAGGCCATCGCACTTGGGCTAGAAAAGTGAGTTACAGCCTTGGTTGCGATAGGCCGAGTGACGATCCATCACTGACTGGATGGTCAGTTGGTTTATCCATCGCACTTGGGCAATTCTAATAACACTCAGTAAAACGGTCATAACTTTTCACCACGATGCCGGATTTAGATTAAATTGGTATTATTGAAAGATAATTCATTTTGCTACGCAAAAAAAGTCAAATTTAAGAAAATACTATATGGTTTAAATACCAATCACTTGGTAAGTAGCTTTTCAATCTTTTAGGGCCAGAATTACTCTTCACTTGACAGCTCTAAGGCTCAGACTACAACGGAACTTCATGGGGTCTTACATGGCGGTGTATGCATTAATATAAAAAAAGTATCAATACTCTTCAGTCAAATCATTCATGCAATTAGTAATGACACATATGGCTTTAATAAGTCAAAATGTAAAGCTCATAAATCATGTAGAATGAAGCATGTAACACAAATCTCGTGAGTCATTATACTTTAGCTTTAAAAATTTGAACTCTTCTATTATTCTCATTACTCGAAGACTAACGAAACCTTTCAACAATACTTTCAAACTCTTGCATATATCTCATGGAGAGTAAACCTTATTTAATGCTCAACAACTTATAACTCTGTTGAACTCAAACACTTGGAACTCAAAATCATATGACTTTAGTTTAAAAACTGATGATCAACTCTTAATAGTAGAGAAAACTACTTCCTTCTTTGGAAAATACTCAAAAACAATTCGTTCACTTTAGAAAATGCCTCATCTCAAAGCTTTAGAGGAAATATTCTATCTCAATGTAAAATACAATAGTTTAGGGAGGTTCACTTAACCGACATAAATCATGTGAGTTACACAGAGTCCAACATCTTATCCTCCTAGGGAAGAAACCTTACATTTTGGAGAGGCGCCATACTCTTTCCAAGGAGTATAACCTTAACTCAGTGAACACTTATCTCAGCCTCGGGCCCAATCATCTTAGCCTCAGGCTAAAAATCTCAAACTTACGGTGGCACATTTTTCTGGAGTTAGAAACCATGGCAACTTACCCATTTTGATGCTAAATACAACTCTCTTTAGTTTATCTCACTCATCTCATGGAAATCCACTTTCAAAATAATCTCATGATTCATAAAAACCCAAAAATAAAATCGGTAATCTCATGTGGTAGAGTGGATTTCAAAACTCTTTGACGATTAGGTCAAAACATTTATCAATAATATCAGAATACTCAAATCATAAGTGCTTATAGCACAAAATTTCATAAATTTACAAGTCTCAAGTAGGGATTAAAGACCCATAATTCAATCTGATGTTAATACTTATCAAAATGCATATTAGATAGCATATAGATTAATAAATCATATAGAAATTAGGAATTTACATCAATTTAGCTCATAATCTCAACATACTCATATACTTCAATATCTCAAGCATTTAAACTATTAACTTCTCTAGTATTAAAAGTCATGTGATATATTCCCAGCTTTAATTTCTCAAGAAAATATGTAAAATTCATGCCATTAGACTCTCAATTCTTGGGGAAACTCCAAAAACTTGCAACCAATAACAATGGGTGAAAAAAATGCAATTTAATTTCATGTAAAATCTCATAAATTGTAGAAAATTGTAGTTTAAATAAGCCTTTGGGCACAAGGGTGAAAGAATTACCCTTGTTCAAAATCCCACATACTTTAGATTATAAAATTGTATGAACAAGCTTGCTTCAAATCTTCTTCTTAATCTTGAGAGAGGGTTCTCTCAACCCTTGAACTTGGGAAACTTAAATCTCAACTCAATTTGTAGAATCTATGGTGAGTTCTTGGATTTCTTGGAGAAAGGTCTTAGATTTGATCTTGAGGGATAAACCTTAGATCTCTTCTATTTTGGATTATCAATGAAGCCATTTGCTTCGTTTGGAATACATCAGGGTATAAAAGAGTGGATAGACTAAAAATCCCTTTTTAAAAACTAGTTAAAAATAAAAACGGTCCTTTGCTAGCCAGATGGTATGTCAGATCATCCGTCGCACGCCGGTCAAAAAAAAACACTGCCTTGATATGACAGTCGAAGCTATGGTCCATTTCAATTTTGATATTCTGTCGAAACGTCCATCGAACATTGGCTAGGATGAGACCACGCTGGCTTAGTAGCAACGGTCTCAGCGACAGTCTGTTCCAGCCTTGATGGTCCATTATTCTGGTCGTCGCACTTAGGCCAGAAAAGTAAGTTACTACCTTTTTTGTGATGGACTGAGCAATGGTCCATCGCAGACTCGACGGTCCGTCAGGTCGTCCATCGCATATGGGTGGTGCCGGCAACTCTCAGTAAAATGGCCATAACTTCTCACCTCGATGTCAGATTTAGACGAAATCGGTATCGTTGGAAAGATAATTCAATTCTCTAGACAACAAATAGTTAAATTTAGTAAAATTCTATATGGTTTAAATACCAATCACTTGGGATGTCTATTCTCAATCTTTTAGGAATGGAATTGCACTTTATTTGACACACTCTAAAGCTCAGACTATAAGGAAACTTTTTGGGATCTTACAAAGAATCATAAGTTCTTTGAAATAATGGAACATCAATGCCCTTAACTTAGAACATTCCATGTCCTCAGGAAATAAAAACTCAACAAAATGACACAACGATACTTAACCAAGTGAAAACTAAAATACCTATGGAAGTCAGTCACCAAATTTAGCTTGAAAACATTACCCTCTCCAGGTTTAACAATTAAAAACCAACTGTGTGTATCTATGAAGCATAATAATGTGGCACGAGGGAATCCAGTTATAGCCCTACATTAACAACAATCAACCATGCATATGTACAAGTTACATTACCCAAATAAGTAAGCAGCTAGCAACACAACCCATGCACCCTCACAACAAAGAATCACTCATTTGAAATCATGCATGTCAATGTAGGGACATATTAAGAGACACTTATTTCTTTACCTTAGATTTTAGATAGTCAGGTTCTAATCATTATAGGGATTCATTCGGCTTGTTATGTAGGCTTGGGGGATGGTATGATACATACGGTAATTTACTGACTACGTCTCCTAGTCACTACACTTATTTTTAGGGTCTACTTATCAATCAATTTCTTTTATTCCACCCTTATTTCTCCCTTTTTATTCTTTTATTGCACATTCAGGTTTGGTGTGGTTTCTTTTATTGTTATTTTTTCTTTTTGTTTCATTTTAAAATTTTTCTTTTCTTTGTTTTTTCTATCGCACCCAACCCTACTTTCTTTTCTCTTATATTTCCCTTCTTCATGCCCACTTCACATTATGCACCCTTATGATATCCACCCTCAACTTAGGTTATTTGCTTCAGTTGAAGCGCATAATATGTTAGAAGGACCAGGGCCAAAATTGGTTCATTGTAAAATAAATGGTAAGCTAAAGGGTAAAACAATGAAAATAGTCTATAAGGCTCAAAATAGGGTTCAAGGGATATTTATTCACATTTGTAAATTTTGTTTTGCTAAAATTGGGCTTATTTTAACGAACGACGTATCCTAATCGACTATCCTACAACCTATCAAGACTAACCAGGAAAATTATGGATTTATCACACAAAGGGAACAAAATAGAATCTCACATTTACATGCCACAGGGTTGCATCATAATCTACTACCTCTTCGGTTCATGCAATGATTATCTATAATTATTATGTCCCTAATCGTAATGCCATAACAGGATTCACAATAGTCACATATATACATATCACACAGTTAAAAAAAATTGTTTTTGGAGTGGTATCAATTTTCAACACATTATATCAACTACCTTAGATACTTATTTTTATCCTAGTTAAACATAAAACATCATGAAACAAAACAAAATACTACAAAAAATTTTGGCACTACTACGAATAGGACTCTGCGGAAAAGAGGCACGGCAACAAAAACTTAAGGAGGACATCAAGACTCACAAGAAGCCCCACCCTCAACTTATGACATATATTGTCCCCAATGCATTGGGCCACTATAAAACAAGAGAGTTAGAAACATATCTATGGCACCATATTGCACACATCCAATGTCAATCATACAAACATGAATGATTGTACAAACAACACAATATCTTGGGTTACTTCTCAAGTAGTACCTGATTTTATGTCGCGGCATGACATGGCTATGCTGGTTACTCAGACTTTACCAACAAGCCCATGGGTACCTTGATTACTCAGACTTCATCAAGGTAGCCCAAGAGTTGGCCTCCCATTTTCTCTTTCCACTTTCAACTTATGAATATTAACCCCTAATTATTTTTCTAATTTTCCATTATGCTCAAGGGGTGGGGGTATAAAAATAAAGAAATAAAGCAATAGATGTGGTATATTGTAATTCTTGGCCCTTAAGTGACGAATTTAGTTCTTTGAGTTGGGATTAACAAATTCAAGAATATAGACATCTTTCTCCTTATTCTTGCACTCTTCTATGGGATCGGATAGGTCGATTAACATCGTACTGTCCAAACGTAATATAGAAAAGTGATTCGAATAAGGTCCAATACGTCTCAACTCATTAATTACATTATTTTTACATCATAACAAAACTCAAATATACTATTCCCAATAGTGAAAACATTCATAAAAGTCTGCTTCATTATTTAATCCACTAATTTTATCTCTGCTATTTGTCTTACAAGAAGTTCTTCAACCTCACAACTCATAACTAAGTTGTTGGGTGTTACACATATCAACCTTTGCATTGAATTCTTCTTTTATGTTGTGAATATATAAATCAACCTTTTGATAGAATACCTTTTTTATTTTGCCAAGAGCATCAACGTGTCTAGAATGCACTCATTATGCCCCAGCATTATATCCATCACGTTCCTATAGTAATGCAATATATTAAAAGGATAAAGATCAGTAAATAAGGGTTCATCATCACTCCACAGTTTCTCTTATAATATTGAATTTTTTGAATGGTTTGAAATTATAGGAAAAAAATTTGATGATCAAAAGGAAACGTTAAACAAGATTGTTAATAAATGGTAAACTGCTAATAATAAAGTAGTAGAATCAACAATTCCTCTATTAGAAGAAATTAGCCGACTAGTAGAGTGTAGAATCGTTACTGCCTAACCTTTTAAATAATATATAGTAGATACTAAAGGTGATTCTACAAATAAGGATATAAATAAAATACTCCATAAAAATAATTATACAAATCAATTACTACATGTGGTTTCTAAATAGATTCTTGAAGCCGAGAATAAATCGACTTTTAAAGATAATCCAAGTTCTTCTCATTATGATAAAAAATTAGAAACACATCCAATATTTAGATTACTAGAATTTTCTAAAGATAAATTTCCTAAATTTGAATAAAAGTTTGAAGTAGCTGATTATATTTTAGGAAAGATTAATGAAAAATTAAAATCTGAATGAAAAGTCACAAATGACAAGGTTATAAGTACTTTATCAGAAAACAATGATTACAAAATTAACAAACTAATATCTAAATATTTAGTACAAAATAATTATTATAAACATCCCACATTTCCGAATATGTAGTATGAAGCGAATTGCTTTTTATCTCATTCTTCACATTCTGGAAAAGTGTTGCGGAATGGAATATAGATGGATTAGCTGAACATCAAATATATAATAAACTACATGAAATGGGAATGGCCATCACAAATCACTACCCCCCCCCCCCCCCTTGTATTTCCTTAATTTATTTACTTGATTGAATTTTGGTTGATTTGGTATACAAAATCGGCAAAATGATAGACAAACAAGCAGCGTTAGATTATATCAAGTTTTACAGGTACTATAAAATATTGGTTGGATGATTACTTCACAGATAATAATAGACAAAGAATATTAAATGCTACAAAAATTACTCATGTTATTAAGACTGAGTAAGTAAGGTAAATGATTAAAAATCAAGTTTTAGAAGATGTCACCACCACTTTGATTTATAGTATAGCTAAACATATTTTCGGAGGACCTCAACTTTTCCAAGATAGAAGTTTAGAAATATTATCAAATCTATCGTGTCCAAAGTTAGACGAGTTTAGATGGTATAAAGATGTTTTCCTTAACAAAGTCATGATTAGAGAAGATTGTAATCATGATTATTGGAAGGAAAAATTTATAAGTGGCTTACCAACATTATTTGTCCAAACGGTTAGAGCAAAATTAAAAATTAGGTTTGAGGGAAAAAATCCTTATAGATTTCATGTATGGTGATATTATAAGTTTTATAAATATCACTAGACTAAAATTATGTACAGATGTTAAGCTTAAACATCAAGTGAAAAGAGATAATAAAATAACGGAAGTTCTTGCGAAGACTTCAGTTATGTAAATTTATCAGCCCCTTCAAAGAAAGCTGCCAAAAAGAGTAAAAACAACGTAAAAATTATAAAGATAAATCATAGAAATATCATTATTATACAAGATGATTTAAAAAATCGAAAGGCTCCTAAGGGAGAAAATAAAATCAATAATGAAATATGCTGGAACTGTGGTAAAATTGGGCAAATGGCTAAAGATTGTCAGGTCCCAAATAAAAAGAAAGACAAGATAAATATATTAGAATTAGGAAATAATGTTAAAGAAAAATTATATTCAATACTTGATGAAAATGAAAATAGTTCTTCTTGTGATGAAAGTCTTAGTGATGATAATCAACTTAACGTTGAATACAGTTCAGATAGTAGTGAATTAACAAACCATTGTAATTGTAGCGGTGTAATTTGCACATGTGATAGTCATTCTATAAATGTTATCACCAAGAATAAAGGAAAAAAGGCCTTATTTGACATGATAGATTATCTAGAAGACCCAACTCTTAGGAGAAAATATTTAATAGCTTTAAAAGATATTGTTCTTGATCAACAGGTTGATAATAAAGAAACTATTCAACCTTTTTATATAAAAAAATACTAAATAAATTTAAAGAATATAAGTATAGAACAACCATCCAAGATATTCAACAACAACAACAAACCAGTGTATTCCCACAAAGTGTTGTCGGGGGAGGGTAAGATATACGTAGTTCATACCGCTACCTCTAAAGAAGTAGAGAGACTGTCTTCGATAGACCAGCGGATTAAGATAAAGAAAAGTAAACAAGGGGATGGATGATATAATAGAAATAAGGTATAAGAAATAATAAAATAGAAACATAAGAAATACAGAGTATGAGAAATAAGGGCAACACGAAATAAGAAAATAGGAACTAAGTAATAAGACAAAGGACCCATGCATGATCTTCAAACAGAATTATTATACCTAAAAGAAGAACTTAGGAAAGTTAAGCAGAGACTTAACAATATAGAAATAGAGATACTAATAAAATATTAAAGGATTTAATTCCAAACCAAGACCCCAAATCACACCAGTTTGATCTTGGTGAAACATCAGAAGTAAATATTAATAATGAAATAGAATCTCTCTAGAAGATTCCTATGAACAAATCAGGAATTAATGCAATTACTATAGTTAAACAACAAATTTACCATATACCAATTACTATAGTCGTCAATAAAAATTATAAAATTCATAAAATTGTATTATTTGATACACGTACTGATGAAAATTGCATTATAGAAGGATTAATTCCTATAGAGCATATAGAAAAAGGTACTGCCCGCTTATTTTCCCCAACAAGGGAAAATTAAAAATAAATTATAGACTTTCCAAAGACCGTATTTGCAATGATGGAGTTTGTTGTATTAATAATTTTATAATCACTAGAGATAATATTAGGTCTTCCTTTTATCACTGAAATAACACCTTATATTGCCAAGTTAGATGGCATCCATACCATTATTTTGGGAAAAAGGATTATTTTTCCCTATCTAAACAGTATATCAAAATAAGAAAGTAATTTTATAAAAAGTCAAACTATTTTTTAGAGAAAACTCAATAGAGAAAAACTAATCTGCTATTAAAGGAAAATTTTGATTTTATAAGTTAATCAATTTCAAAATTCTTTGTAAAACTGTTATATAAAAATGTTAAGAAATTCAATTTTATAAGGAGAGAAATTCTCTCCCAAAAGTTTTAACAAACGTTTTCTATAGTGAAATTCTGAGACCTGGAACACCAGGTTCATGGTTAAGGACTCCATTCCATCCTTTTTGACCAGAGAAAAAGATGAAAAGACCCTTCACATAAGAATATTAAAAGTAAGATAAAAAATTATAAAATAGGTTTTCAGTCTCGGAAGAATTTCCATCCCTACCAAAACCTACTGTTCCACTATCATCAAAAGAGTCTATTACTAGTGTACCCAGAATGCAACCACTTAAGCAGATATTTAAGGAAGACTATTCATCAATCAATAAAAATATTGCTATCAAAACTAAAGATAGTTATAAGATGAAACCATCGGAGACCTACTTACAAGCAGTCTCCCTAGCCACTCCGCAAAGAAAAGAAGAACAAAGTATTCCTGATAAAAAGTAATTTGAGATAGTAGATTTGTAGGTATTGTCGGTAATGGCACTTAATAGAAAGTATGAAAATTTTCGATTACTAGAATTGTTAAAGACATGTTATACAAATTGGAAATGTGTGGAGACGGACGATCCCCTCAAGACCCGAAGGTATTATGAGTTCATATTAACAGATATAGATTAATTACAAGTCGAGAATAAATTAGAAAATTAACAAATCCTAATTTTATTTACTATTAACAGTTTACAATCAAATGGATACTAAGCACATTTGAATGGTAGGTATATCATCTACATACACCCATTTCTCTATCGAGAAGTAACGGACCTCAAACCTAAAATTAGTATGATTATAAGGTAGCCTAGTACAACTTATGTATGTTAGGCCCAACACTCACTCTTGGCTTGTGAAATATTCAGAGTAGATGAAGACTTCTATAATTCCACAATTGTTCTATGACTGGTGGAGTTAGTTTGGAGGAAATAAACAGGTATTGTCTACACAGTTTCAAAAGTAATTTGAAAAGTTCCAGGTAGAGCAGAATATTTCTACACTGCCCAGAAAATGTTAAATAGTGTGAATTTTCTATCGCTAAAAGAATTTCATATATTATTTATTGGTCCTTCAATATCCATGAATTTGAAATGATCAAATACTTAAGCAAAACCATCAAGATTAAAGGATGGAGTCCAACGGAGAAGCCAACAACAAACTCATCCTCATGAAAGGAAGAAGCACACCTCTCCAAGGAGAAATTAAAAAGAAGGCTCAAAGAAGCCTTGTCAAATTTAGATAATGAGAGTAATTTAAAACAGATTATGAAGTTATTAAATACTGCATCCTCTCATGCCAGCGAACCCAGCAACGGGGATATGCTGGATCCACAAGGAATAACACAGGCATACCTTCTTAATTGAAAGAAAACTACTTAACGAACCCCACAACCAAGAGATGACTAGAAGACAAAGGCAAACATCTTCGAGGAAGAATATGCCAAAATTTTCTCAAAATCATCAAAAGCCGCAAGGTAAAGAGAACCAGAGACACGTGCACAAATAACAAATAGTAATTAGATAGATGTAGAATAAATAGCTTTCATTAGTGTATGGACAAATTTAAAATAGATAGTGTTTGTTAAAAATTAGTCATCACTTCAGAAGCCTATTTAAGGCTTTTAACTTGTAAGAGCGGAGAGCATTCTAACATTTCCCTAATTCAGAAAAACTGTCTACCATCTCCCATATTTCTCATCTCCCTCTGCAATCTCTTTCTCATTTCCCTAATCAATAAAAAGATTTTGAAAGTATAATTTTTTCTATTTCTCTACTATTTTTATTAATTTTACTTTACATATCCTTTTTCCTTATTTTGTTATTTTAATGTTTAATTTGAAAGTTTTAAATACTTTCAAATATTAAATTTTATAAATTGTTATTTTGCTCTCCGTTATTCTAATTCGTCCCCTAAATGGTATTAGAGTCAAGTTGCCCGGTAGGGAGTGTTAGTATTTGTAGGAGCGGCTAGAGCCTTACATTGTCCTAGAGCTGGACCCGGAGGGTGTTCCCGTCGCTAAGCCTATAGGAATAAAATTAAAAAAAATTAGGAGAAGAAAATTAGTAATTACTCCACATAAAAATGACTATTCTCGGAGTAACACTAATTTTGACCAGCTCTAGTGTAGCGTAACGGTCTAGCCACTCCTACTTATACTCACACTCCCTCCCGAGAAAATTGGATTTGATACCATTTAGGAGACAGATCAGGATAATAGAGAGTAAATTTAACAGTTTAAAATAATTACTACTTTAAAAGTAGTTTAAAGTATCAAATTAAACTTTAAAACAAATTTAACTTTAAAATAACAAAACAAGAACAAAATAATCTAAAGTAAAATTAATTAAAACATTAGAGAAATCGAGAAACTTATACTTACAAAAACTTTTTATTGATCTAGGAAAATAAAAGAACTTTACAAAGGGAGATGGGAAATAAGGGAGATGGTAGAAAGATTTCTGAGTTGGGAAATTTCATAATGCTCTCTTTTACAAGTTGAAAGCCTTAAATAGGCCTCAAAATTGACTAATATTTTTCCTACTCTATCTATTTTACATCTATTTATAAACGAATATATGTTATTTCTTTTACATTTGTCAGGTGTATATATCTATTCCACAAGTGTTTTGCAAAGTTATCTTGAACTTTCCTTTGATGCTTTTGAAGAGATGTTCCTTTTGAATCCTTTTAAAAGGATTTTTGTCCTTTTCTTCCTTTTGTCTTTTATGATATGAAGACTTGTGCCTTGCTAATTTTTTGAGTCCTTTGGTCTTTTATGTTATGAATTTGTGTATTTCTCGCTTGTCTTTTATGATATAAAGACTTGTGCCTTGCTGATTTTTTGACTCCTTTGATCTTTTATGGTATTAATTTGTGCATTTATAGCTTGTAGCTACATATTTTATTGGTAGATACTGTGAGGTCCACGTCATGGGGTCCACCTGCTATTTTATTTCCTTTGTAGTAGGTTTTCCTTCCTTTTGCTGTAGAGATATGTTGATGATTCTTCATGTCTCGATTGTTTGGGTCTTCTCTTTTGAATAGATATTGTAGTATTTATTTTAGCTCCGTTATCTAACTTTGAAGGTAGGATTTGGTCCGTGAAAAAGAACCAGATGTAGATTTATTTGATGGGGTTTACCATAAATATTTAACTTTTAAAAGACTAATAATATATGAAAATCTTTTAATATGTAGAGATATTTTACCTGATATGTTTATGCAAAATATTTATCAACTCGTTTTATTGCAAAATACAGTACAGGACCAAAAATGGTTGTAACCTTGTTATGAACCTTTATTGAGAGTCATAATGTGGCAAGGCTATTAAATTTGCAAAATATGATGCTTATTTAAAACATTTTTATTGATAAAAATAGTAACTAGTAAAGGGACTTAATAGTCTCTAATTGTGTAGAAATACTCTGTTAAAATTAACTCAATAACTTTTTTGGGTTTTAAGGGGATTATTTTCCTCACTTTGGACATCAAGTATTTAAACACTCTCTCACCTTTATTATTTTTATTAGATGCTCTAATTAGTAGTACCTGTAGATTTACTACCTCAAATTGCTTTTCATCAAAAATAATATGTTCTTTCTTTTTCCTTGGTGTGACTAGGGAGACTGTCTGTGCGTATGCCTTCGGCGATTTCGTGGATACTTTTGATGGTAAGGAAGTAGTAGGCTCTGGTAGAGACGGAACTTCTACCAGGACTGATATCTGGATTTTTATTTTCAATAAAAGGTCTTTTTAGTTTTTCCCTATATGGAGGCTTCGTCTTTATTTTGAATTTTCAAGGTCTTTATATTTTTACTTTGAAGAAATTCTTTAGTTAAAAAATCTAAGAGAGAATTCTTTTCTCCCATTATAAATTATATTTGAAAATCAAAACTTGATAACAAAGCTTGCCATCTGGCAAATATCTATTTATAAATTAAATTTTTAACATCCTTTTGTAAAGCGTTATTGGTTCCTTTGCAGTCTACACTTTGTAAATATTCTTTATTAATTAAATCATCTTGAAGTTTAGTTATACATATTACTATATACAAAATTTCCTATTTAATAGTGCTATAATTCTTTTGAGTATCATTTTATATTCCTGACGTGAATCTTACTAATTGTTCAATAGATCCTATGAAAATCATTTCTTTAAGGATGCCTCCATATCCTATATCTTAGGCATCAGTCTCCATAATTTTGAGAGCTTCTGGGTGTGGTATCCCTAGACATAGAATTTTTTGAACTATTGATTTAATATTTTAAACTATATTAGTGTACTCTATACTCCAAGGTATTGTATTTTTCTTAAAGGGGTTTACATACCTGTGTAATATTCAGGAAAAAAATTTGCAATGTCTTTGGGGCTTCCTAAGAATCTCCGAAGTTGATTTTTATCAGTTAATTCATCTAGAAATTTAGACGAGAATTCTATGGCTCTGTAAATGGATTTATAAGTTCCTCGAGATATATCATGTCCTAGAAATCTAACAGAGGTTAGAAATAATTTAATATTTTTAGCACAAACTATGAGTCCATTTTGTTTGATGATTTTTAAAAACGTTTGGAGATGTTTAAAGTGTTGGTCACTGTCTTCTGAAAATATTAAAACATCATCTATATATACTATAGATATATGACTATATTGATTGAATATATTATTCATAATATTCTGAAATTTAGATGGAGCATTTTTTAGTCCATAAGGCATTACATTCCATTCATATTGTCCAAAAAGATCATTGAAGGTTGTTTTATATTTATCTTTTTCTGCAATTTGAATTTGCCAAAATCATTTTCATATCGAACTTGCTACAAATATTAGCTTTATAAGTTCTCTGAAGAAGGTCGCGTTTATTAGGTATTGGGTACCTAATCTATTTTAATACTTTATTAAGAGGCTTGTAATTGATAACTATTCTAGGGGCACCTCTTTCTTTTTCATCATTATTATTGACATAAAAAGCTGAACAACTTCAAGGCAATTTAGAAGGTCGAATAATTTTTTAATCTAATAAATCATTAATTTCCTTTATATAGCATTCAATTAATTCATGGTTCATTTGAATGGATCCTGATTTTGTTGGAATAATCCTTTCATCAAATCCCTCAACTTAGGGTAATTCAACTATATGTCGTTTTCTTTCCCAAAAGGAATTAGGAAAATCCGAGCAGACCTCCTGTTCTACGACTTCTTGTAGATTTTTAATTTTGGTTTCTACTTCTGGGGTTTTTAAAGAGGATTCAATTCTTTTGATTTTTATTTCATCCTTCAAATAATTTATCTGTTGTAAAATTATGTTTATTTTAAAGACCATTTTATTTTTTATAAGGCCAATTTCTAATTTTTATAAACTGTTTAGATAAGGGAAAATAAACTTTTTCCCCAAAATAGTGGTGTGGATGTCGTCTAATTCGACAGTATACGATTTTATTTGATTTGTAAAATGTATACCTAAAATTATCTATTCATTTATATCCTTGGTTATTGCAAAGTATTTTATGAAATAAATTCCATCATTATAGATGTGTGCATTGTTTAGTTTATAATTTATTTTTAATCTTTCGCCTATTGCAAAAAATAATTTTGCAGTACCTTTTTCAAGATACTTAATAGGGGTCATTCCTTCAATGATGCAATTTCGATCTACTCATGTATCTAATAATGCAAATTTTTGAATTATGTAGTTTTTATTTTGTAATATCCCATGTTAAATAAAATAAATTAAAGAAACGGAAATGGGCCTTCCCCATCCACCAAGTAGAAAAGGAAAAGGAACTGACAATGCCCTTTTACTTGACCCAAGACCAATTAAGAAAAGGATTTCAATCTTTTCTTTACTTAATAAGCAAATTAAAATATGAATGGGAAAAGACTATAATTATATATTACAGAGGGCTTTGCCCATTTACTGTAAGTGTGCCCTTTTTAGCAAAAGCAACAATAGTTGCATTTATAGCATCCAAAATTAAAAAAAAAAAAAGAATTAGCTTGTTTATTTGAAGAAAATTAAATCAGGGGAGAAGAGGAAAAAGTTGTATTTTTCGAAGATATCTATCGCGATTAAGGTAAATCCTTTCCTACATTCTTAACGTGATTTTTTTAGATCTGGGTAAATTATTTTGGGTATTGAAATTTAGATACTAAAGACAAGAATTTTGGGTAATAAGGTGTTGTTTTGGGATACCAAGTTTGATGAACTGGAATTACCATGAAACCTTGAAGGTTGGGTAGTCTAATTTTACCATGAATTAGCCTAAAATAAGAGATTTAATACGAGAATAGATATGGTGTGATTATAGGTTTGATCCAAGAAACTGGTATGAATCGTTCGGGGTGACAAATTTGGTATTTCGACATGTGTATTGTGAGTAGTAATCTTACCATAATTTGTGCTTATTAACTTGAATATTTTATACTTGATTTTGATGAAATAATGAGTTATGAAATGCTTTGAAATTGCATGTTGGGCAAGTCCTTTAAATGATATGATATTGAAATGGTTATTTAAGATATGATATTATTACCGTGAATATTCTTCACTTACATGAGAAATATGTTTTTGCATTGTGTTTTTATGCATGTTTACATATAACATGATTTGATGAACTTTGAATGATATGGTATTATTCTGAAAAAATGCTTTCATACGAATATCCTATTGTTTACGAAGAATTTATAAATGGGAGTAGCCCTTGATTTGAATCTCATAGCTGACGGCGGAATGGCTAGACCTAGTCCACCTTGTATTTACTAATGAATGTTACAGCCCTTTCTAGTGGGAAGGTAGAACTAGTATTCTATTAGTGATGTGATATTTGACTCATTTATGAGGGGTCCACTATTATGGGCTATTCTTGATGAAGAAGAATACCACACTGATTACATAATTGATTCTTGGAAATCTCCCAAATATGTATTATTTGATATGATATGATCCTTTTTGAGATTATTACTGAACTATTGGTTCACTTGACTTACATGAAACGATGATACTATTTATCGATACTATTTCTAAAAGAGCATTATTTCATGATATTTGATTCACTAAATGATTGATAATATCAAACAGTACTTCTTTATCCTGGTTATTATTGGTGATAACATTAATATAACAATAATTGCAATGCAGTGTGAACCGGTGTATTTACCATAATTAGCTAATTTATTACTGCAAACCGTATTAATATTTTCTTTTGGAGAGAAATTATCTTTATTTTCTTCAAATATACAACATAAACTATTACTTATGTATTTCCTTTTATTAAGGATTCTGCAACCTTTAGTTTTATGATTCATTTTGTCATAGTCCCAACTTGATCTATTATTATCTATACTATTAGTGGATTTTGATGAAAATTCTAGGTTTTCTTTAATAACATCATTTTTGACTTTTAATTCAGATTTTAATCTTTCATTATTTTTTTCTAAAATATCATCAGTTATTTCCAACTTTTCTTCAAATTTAGGAAATTTATCTTTTGAAAATTCTGGTAATTAAAATATTGGATGAGTTTCTACTTTTTTATCATAGTGAGAAGAACTCGATTTATCTTTACAAACTGATTTGTTCTCGGCTTCAAGAATTTTTTTAGATACTACATGTAATAATTGATTTGTATAATTATTTTGTTGAAGTATTTTATTTATATTCTTATTTGTAGGGTGACCTTTAGTATCTACTATATCTAATTTAAAGGGTGAGGCAGTAACAACTCTGTCTTCTATTGGTAGACTAATTTTTTCTAATGAAGGAATTGTTGATTCTATAATTTTATTACAAGTAGTATATCATTTATTATTAATTTTCCTGTAATTTCGAACCATTTAAAAAATTTAATATTACATCTAAATCTTTTCATATCATTGAACCATTTTTCTCTAAAACAATATTTTTGTTTTAATGAATAATTTTGTTTATACCATACTTTTTTAATGGAATTTTCTGACTGTTCCATAATTTATCTAAATATTCAAAGTTAGGTTCAAGTATTATGTCTGACCTAATCATGCATAGGGAATTTCTTACTCCTAACATTTCACTAGAAGTGGGACTTTTTTTTTTTTATCTTTTAAATTAGTAGATTCACATTCTACTTTTGGAATTGTTTTTGAGAAATCAACTCCTTTTAATTTTCTTTCAATATCTTCTAATGTTACTTCCCTTTCTTTTACAGACTTGGAGACTGAAGGTCTAGAAAAGGACATTCTTCTACTGGAAGATGCTTGATTAAAAGATTGTGATCTTAAAAATTTTAAATGTATAGATCCATCTGGATATTGTACTACTTGTTCAATATTTGAATTTTCTTCTTCTATTTCTGGCTCCATTATGGAGTCGAAATGCCAATTATCTTTTATTAATACGTCATTCCATTTTATCATTTTTGGGACAAGGGTATTATTATGATTAAGGTTAGCTTCCATAAGCATAGTAGTTCCTTTGTTACTAATTAATTTAGCCTTAGGTGCTAAGATTGTTTTCCTTAATCTATAATATACTCTATATATCATTGCTATTTCTCTTATATTTACCTTACTATTCATGTTTTTTGTTTTAGCATTTAATGTTAATGTATCATAAAATTTTGATCATTAATATCTATAGAAAAATTAGTAAAGCAATTTAATTATGACGGGCCCTTAGCGAGGTTACTTTATAATACTGCTAATAATGAATCTTCAAAATTTAATAACCATTTTTCTCTTAAAAGTAGACATATAGGTACATCTATACCTATTTTATTTAATGGTTTGACTGCTACTTGAACAAGACCTATGTGAATCAACTTGTAATTTTTTCTATATCTATTAATATCTTCAACTGCTAATAATTTAATAGTCTCAACATTTCTATTAATTGCAACAATAGATTTTAAAGTTTTACTATTATAATTTTAAAAAAATCAAAATGTCTAGTTTTATAGACTCTATTAAAACTTTCTTTTGGAATATTTCAATTCTGTAAATCACTTTCTATTTTAGCAATTTTACTTGAGATAGCAGAAACATTGAGACTATTTATTACATTTTTATTGGTTGGAGTATTCATTAGGATTTTTTTGCAGATGAGAGAAAAAACACTATCCAAGAACCAAAATCTATTTTTGGTGTTACTACCTTTTTGTGTCCAGTAAATACTAATTTGCCTCTCCTAAAATTCTTTTATTTTATTCCTATAGGCTTGGCGACGGGAAGACCCTCCGGGTCCGGCTCTATTTTTTCACAAACCTAGAGCTAATCCTACAAAGAATTCCTGGTTCCCCAACGTCTAAACCGCTATTAAACGGCTACCCAACTTAAGGAATAAAACTAAGAATATAGAGGAAGAACAACAATAATAATTAATCATAAAAATAATTATTCCAAGAGTAACACTAGTTTCGAATGGCTCTAAGACAGCGTAATGCTCTAGCCGCTCCTGCTCATACTCACACTCTCTGCCGAGCAACTTGGCTCTGATACCATTTAGGGAACGAATCGGGATAATAGAAAGCAAAATAACAGTTTAAAATACTTTCTGTAGATGAGAGAAAAAACATTATCCTAGAACCAAAATCTATTTTAGATGTTACTACCAAAATAATTATTTTTGTGCGCAGTAATTACTAATTTTTTAGACAAAGGTATTATTATGATTAAATAGTCAAGTCTACCTTAAATCTCTTCTTAAGTGGCTAGAATTGATATCTGAAAAACAATTTCAAAAGTACAATATGAATCTACTAATTTAAAAGCTAACAAATCAATAAGTTCCACTGCTAGTGAAATGCTAGGAGTAAGAAATTTCTTATGTATGATTAGGTGAGACGTAGTATTTGAACCTGACTTTGAATATTTAGATAAATTATGGAATAGTCTAGAAAATTCTATTAAAAAAGAATGGTATAAACAAAAATATTTATTAAAAATAAGATATTCGTTTAGAGAAAAATGGTTCAATGATATGAAAAGATTAAGATATAATATTAAATTTTTTAAATGGTTTAAAATTATAGGAAACTTAGATGATCTAAAGGAGAATTTAAACATGATTATTAATAAATGGTATACTACTAATAATAAAGTAGAAGAATCAACAATTCCTCTATTAGAAGAAATTAGCCTACCAGTGGAGGGTAGAATTGTCGCTGCCTCACCTTATAAATTAGATATAGTAGATACTAAAGGTAATCCAATAAATATGGATATAAATAAAATACTCCAACAAAATAATTATACAAATCAATTATTACATGTCATTTCTGAATAGATTCTTGAAGCCGAGAATAAATTGACTTTTAAAGATAAACAAAGTTCTTCTCATTATGATAAAAAATTAGAACCTCATCCAATATTTAGATTACCAGAATTTTCTGAAGATAAATTTCCTAAATTTGAAGAAAAGTTTGAAGTAACTGATGATATTTTAGAAAAAATTAATGAAAGATTAAAATCTGAATTAAAAGTCACAAATGACAAGATTATAAGAACTTTATCAGAATATAATGATAACGAAATTAACAAACTAAGCTCTAAATATTCAGTACAAAAGAACTATTATAAAAAACCCACATTTTCGGATATGCAGTATGAAGAAAATGAATTTTTTATCTCATATTTCACATTGTGGAAAAAAGTCGCGGAATGGAATATAGATGGATTAGCAGAACAACAAATATATAATAAACTACATGAAATGGGAATCACCATTACGGCATAAAAAATCGCCAAAACGATAGACAAACAAGCACCGTTAATGATTCTAATAGGTTTTACAGGTAATATAAAATATTGGTGGGATAATTACCTCGCAGATACTTATAGACAAAGTATTATAAATACTACAATAATTACTAAACTTATTAACACTGAGTCTGCAGAGAAAACAATTGAAAATCAATTTTCAGAAGATGCCGCCGCCAATTTGATTTATAGTATAACAAAACATTTTATCGCAGAACCTAAACTTTTCCAAGTTAGACGATTTTAGATGGTATAAAGATGTTTTCCTCAAAAAGTACATGATTAGAGAAGATTTTAATCATGATTATTGAAAGGAAAAATTTATAAGTGGCTTACCAACATTATTTGTCGAAAAGATTAGAACAAAATTAAAAGATAGGTATGAGGAAACAATTCCTCATAGAAATTTAACTTATGGTGATATTATAACGTATATAAATGTCACGGGACAAGACTTATGTAAATATGTTAAACTTAAACATAAACTAAAAAGAGATAATAAAATAACTCGCAAGGTTCTAGGAAGTTTTTGTGAAGACTTCGGTTATGTAAATTTATTAGTCCCTTCAAAGGGAGCTACAAAAAAGAGTAAAAAAACAACAAAACAATTATAAAAATTAATTACAGAAATCTCATTAATATAAAAGACGATTTAAAAAAAGAAAAAAAACTCCCAAGGGAAAAATTAAAACAAATAATGAAACATGTTGGAACTGCGGTAAAACTGGGTATAAGGCTAAAGATTGTCGGGTCCTAAATAAAAAGAAAGACATGTTAAATATGTTAGAATTATTAAATGATGTTAAATAAAAATTATATTCAATACTTGATGAAAATGAAAATATTTCTTCTTGTGAGGAAAGTCTTAGTGATGATAATCAACTTAACGTTGCATACAGTTCAGATAGTAGTGAATTAATAGACAATTGTAATTATAGTGGTGTAATTTGCACTTGTGATAGTCATTCTATAAATGTTATCACCAATAATAAAGGAAAAGAGCCCTTATTTGACATGATAGATAATCTAGAAAACCCAACTCTTAGGAGAAAATATTTAATAGCTTTAAAAGATATTGTTCTTGATCAACGGGTTAATAATAAAGAAATTATTGAACCCTTTAATACGAAAAATGTACTAAATAAATTTAAAGAACATAAGTATTGAACAACCATGCAAGATCTTCAGACAGAATTATTTTACCAAAAAGAAGAACTTAGGTAGGTTAGAGACTTAACAATCTAGAAACAGAGTCACTTACCAATAACATATTACAGGATTTAACTCCAAACCAAGACCCTAAATCAAATCTGTTTGAGGTTGGTGAAACATCAGACTTAAATAATAATAATGAAATATAATCTCTCAAGAATCTTTCTATGAACAAATCAAGAATTAATGCAATTACTATAGTTAAACCCCAAAGTTACCATATACCAATTACTATAGTCATCAATAAAGATTATAAAATTCATAAGATTGCATTATTTGATATAGGTGTTAATGAAAATTGCATTATAGAAGGATTAATTCCTATAGAGTATCTAGAAAAAGGTACTACCCACCTATTCTCCGCGATAGGGGAAAAACTAAAAATAAATTATAGACATTCCAAAGCCCGTATTTGCAATGACAGAGTTTATTTTATTAATAATTTTGTAATCACTAGAGATATCAATGAAGAGATAATATTAGGTCTTCGTTTTATCACTCAAATAAAACCTAATATTGCCGAGCTAGACGGCATCCATACAACAATTTTGGGGAAAAGGATTATTTTCCCCTATCTAAACATTATATCAAAAGAAGAATGTGATTTTCTAAAAAATCAAACTGTTTTTTTGACAAAACTCAATAGAGAATAAGTAATCCTCTATTAAAGGAAAATTTTAATTTTATAAGTTACCAAATTTCAAAATTCTTTTTAAAACTGTTTTACAAAAATGTTAACAAATTTAATTTTATAAGGGGAGAAATTCTCTCCAAAAGAGTTTAAAATTTTTTTTCTATAGGGAAATTATAAGAGCTGGAACATCAGGATTAAGGTTAAAGCCTCCATTCCAGCATTTTCAACCACAGAAAAAAATGAAAAAACCTTTCAAACAAGAAGATAAAACCTCAGATATTTTGTACGACATAACCTTAAGATCCTCTCTGGGCCCAGGATCGTACGGCTTTAAAATACATCACTACAGAGTAAGGCTTGCTTACTCATATACCCAACATCCCTTCTATATTTTTCCAACGTGGGACTCTTTATCTTAAGTTGGGGTGTTATATACACCCTCTTATAGACTCAGTGTGCTCGCTGATGTTTTCCCTATAGAATGGGATTTGACTACACTCAGGACTAAAGTTTGCTCCGCCATACTGGAATTCACCTACACTTAGTTTGAACTCTGGCCCAAACCAGCAAGGCTGACACAGAAGCGGCTCTGATACCATTCTGTCACGACCCAAGTAGAGGCCCTCATTGCGAGGGGCTTCTCTAACCATGAAGGATCGAGAGACCCCCTATAACTCCCCAACCCACTAGTGATATTGTCCACTCTAAGACTAGGCCCGACAGCTTTAAAATACGTCACTAGGAAGTAAGGATTGCTTACTCATATACCCAGCATCTCTTTTGTGTTTTGCCAATGTGGGACTCCTTATCCTAAGTTTGGGTGTTACATATAGATTATAACACCACGAGTCTGTACCACGAATGCTACGAGGTGCTAGCAATCCAAAATGACCACCAGCTAACCTATAACTAGTACCTTCTGTGAGCACTGAATAATAACAACACTCTAAGATAATATATATGAAATAAATGCAGAAAATAGGTTGAAAATCACCATAAGGTTCATAACAGAAACAAATACTAAATACTGATAACTGAAAACTAAAAATTTGTCTAAAATACTCTAGTCTGAAAGCCTCTAACTATCTAAATATGGAGTTGATGGGACAAGTCCCCAACTAACTCTGACTACTAAACTACACTAAATATTGAAATAATGAAATGATATAATAACTTTATCCTTAAACTATGAGGAATCACCACTAAGAATGTTGTTGATAGATGGGCTGCTAAGTGTGGTTAGGAGCCTATACATCTGATCCGATGATGTAAAACATTATAGTGCAAAAGAAAGGTATGCATCAGTACTTTGAATGTACTGGTATACTATGTAAGGTAGGATAATATGCATGGGTTCATATTCATGAACAAATAACTGAGTGGCTAAACAAATTGAACTGAATAAGGATACATATATAACTAAAAACTGATAAAAATATTGATTATTCCGCATAGTGCACATATCTACATCTACGGTAGCTGAGATTATGATAACACTGGATACTGAGTTTTGAAAACTGAAAGACTGATATTTTAGTTTACTAATACTGTATTAATGATAATTGAGTGACTATTCTGATAGTTCTGATTCTGTGGACCTGTGTTGAGTTTCATACTGAGTTAAGTGACATTGTCTAATAGTCCTGATTCTGTAGAACTAAACTAAGATCTATACTGACACTGAATGAAACCAAAACTGTGGAAACTAATTATCTAACAAACATGCCTCTTCTCTAAACTAATTTAGGGTCCAACCTGTAACCCAGTGGGAAGGTTTTCAGTACCATGACATGGGTAAAGACAAATGTTAATTCACCTTCATCTAGCAAGTGCTCTAAATCAGAGAGGTGGTACCCTCAACTGGTAGGTAATATACCTCATCAACCCTTAACTAGCAGGTTGATGTATCAACCTACTCTTGCTACATAGTTCTAGAACACAAGGACTGCTTCTAAGGACCATACCCTCTACTGGCAGGTGAGTTCCAATCCTTGGGTTCACTCGGTGCTGAATCCTACTCCCAAATGAATGGACACTGAATGGATTTCTAACTATACTAGGCTGGACTAAACTATTTTTGGTTATACTGTATAATTGAACTAAACTAAGTTCACTAGGTTCCATTAACTGATGGAGTACTACTGAGTTCTATTATCTGACTGAGTTTACAGAATTCTTAACTGATTACTGAACTAAGACTGACACTGGTTTCTGAGTACTACTATTCGTGACACTACTAAGAATGTTCTATAACTATTGTAGCTCTAGGAAAATAGCTTGATTTTTTGGTGTTGAATACGCTAGGACTCGATAGCATAAATTTAAAACACAACATGAACTTGAAATACACAATGATGCACACTTGTTCATAATACATTCATAAAGATATTTCACCAAATACTTGTGAGATATAAGTTTTTACATATGCTAGCATGTCATGATTTTCACCTTCAATCCACATGACAAATTTATCAAACACTTGGGGAACATAATCTATGCACATACTACTAATAAACATGTAGGCATCATAATTTCCAATCCAAACTTAAAAATTCATGGGCTTTAACATGAATTCAAATAATTCTACATACTTGTCAAATAAAGTTACATGAATCTTGTAATAAATCATGAATTAGAAACCCAATTAACATCATTATTATGAATACATTCAAACCCAACATAAAATTCGTGAAATCAATAAAATTAAAGTTTTAAAAGAGGTTCTTGAATTCCAATGGTTGAAGAAAACCTTTGGATGAACACCTAACATACCTTGGTTCTTGCGTTCGTGAAGATTGATAGTGCATTATTGAATCGTAAATTTGAGATTAGATCTCCTAGGGTTTGTTCTTGAGAGGATTTTACAGAGAATGAGTGAAATTTGACGTTAGAAAGGCTTGAATATGTGTTTTGGAGCTGAATAGGAGTGGGAAAATTGACTTAAGTACACCTCTGGATGAGGAATTAAAAGAGCAAAAAATGCACCCAGTGATGCACAGACCAACACACTGCATCAATGGCATCAACTTGATGACCAACATACCATTTTGATTTAACGTTGGTTCACTAAAATTGCATTGAAAGTCGGGGGGGAATTATTTGTCCATGCAATGGGAGGTTCAACGTATTGAGATCATGTCAACCCACTATTTTGGTCACCTAAACATGGTTCAAACGAGGTCCAAAAAATCAAAAACTCACCTGAAGTGGCCTACTAACATTCCTAATCACGAATCAACCTAAAAATTGATATTTTACGGTCATAAGGGTCATGAAATAGGATCGCCAACTTACGAAGGCTAAAATACTTCTAAGTATAAACACTTGACTAAAATCTAAGTCTGGGACCTCTTTTTAAGATTTAAAAGACTATGTTGAGCTTAGAATTTTTGTGGATTCTTATGATATCTCCCCTTGGGAGCATTCACACTCGAATGAAAATGATTATGCTGAGAAATACTAATGAACTGAGTTTATACACTGAACATGCATATCTGATGCATGGAATACATGACTGAAAGTACTGATAAACTGAGTTTTCATACTAAATTTGCATATCTGATACATTATTACATGACTGAACTAATTCGTGAATGCATACTAAATTTGCAATGGTAATTGATACCAAGTTTATAGTTATAATTATACATGGAACTAAGTCCATCTAAAAAAGACTTTTTCCTTAAGCTGAGAATACCGATGAACCTAAAATTATTTACAGAACATGCATGAACGTGAACATGAGAACATAACTAAGTCTAAAACTTGATAGATGAACTAAATATCGTGAACTGAGCTAATTTCCTTGGATACATGACATGACATGGGAATTGACATACGACTGAGATTGGAATGAGAGATTCAACTTATGAGTATGCATTACTCTAAATAAATCTTTTTATGTAATAAGAAACTGGAAGGTTTAGGGCATGAAAGATCGAGGGTTATAGTGCATCTCTTTCTTGGGACATTATGTCCCTTTGAAGAATGCTGACTTAGCTGAGATACTAAGGAAAAATTGAGATGATGCACGGGGTATTTACGAACTGAATCATAAGTAAGTATCTGGGTTTTGAAACTGAGGCTTGATACATGAACTACTCTAAACTTGTAACTACCAGAATGCTTTATTCTAGAACATTCATATTCATATGACTTCGGATAAAATGACTGGGTGGAAAGATGGGAAACCATATAAACTTATCCACCTGATTGCTAAACTGAATTACAGGCTTTAGGGACTAACTCATACTAAAAACTTATACTTAACTGGAACATTTCTTGACACCCTTTCTATAAAATTCTACTAACTTTAGGGAGAAAGGAAATCTTGGCATGGTCTAAATAAGACATCTGAATAAGAAATAACAACGTGGATACAATTTTTTAATTTGGAGCAAGGCCTACAAAATATCATCTAAGATAGAGTTACTAATCCATATGCACTGCAACTTATAACTTACAATCTTAGCCACATTTCTTAACTATTCCCTCAAATGGAATTTCTTCTTCAACACTGCATTTCACTTGAGGATACTGAAAATATTTACAAGGTCACTGAGAACGAATGCATAAACATACTTACTTATCTAATTAACTGAATGACTGAGAGCTGAATACTAGCCATGTAGGATTAAATAGTACTTAGTCTAGACTTAAGTTATAGAGTATTATGCATATAAGGTAAGAACTGACTGAGCATCATGAGATAACTGAGCATGAATTTATGAAAATTTTATTATTTGGGAATGCAAGACCAAGCATATAACAGGATTCTAAAATAGTCTATAAACTAAGGTACTAAAATATTGAGAACTGAACAACTGATAACTATATTCTATGATCAAACACACCTAAAATTAAATTGAGTGACCGGTGTGTCTGGGCTTGGAGTTAAAGAGTGTAAGACTACTACGCTCATTCGAGACATAGATCTTGCTAGATTGATAATGCATGCTTAATAGATTAAGGTAGAGAAGTTAAATGATAGAGAGAGTAGATAACAAGGATAGAATAGGGCAGTTGAAGTTTGGCCAAGCTATATCTTAAAGAGAAAATCATTCGTAGTTTTAGAATCATTCATCTATGCCTACACCTTCTTCAGCCAGTGCTTTTACACCCAGAAACAAGTAGGAATATTATGGTAAATCTTCTATTTCCTGATCTCAAAATAGTGTGAGTGTTAGGCCCTGTTATTCTTTATGTGCTAAGTATGGTAATACCCATCCGAGTGAGTATTTGTGGGGTCAGAAAGGTTGTTATGGTTGTGGCCAACCGGGTTACAAAATCAAAGTGTGTCTGTATGCTAGACAAGGAAATAGAGATGTTCATCCCCAGACTTAGGCTACTAGTACACCAACTACTCTAGGTCACCCAACTCCTCCTCATGGTGTATCATCTAGTACCAGTGGAGGTCATCGCCAGAACTGGTTTTATGTTTTACCATCCCACCAGGAGTAGGAAGATTTACTAGATGTAGTTACTGGTATGCTTCGTGTCTTTCATCTTGATGTTTATGTGTAGTTTGACCCTGGGTCAAGTTTCTCTTATGTGACCCCATTAGTTGAAGTAAATTTTGAGATAAGTTTTGAAAAGATCCCTGAGCCTTTCTTGGTTTCTAACCGGTAGGTGAGTTAGTTGTTGCTAAACAAATTTATAAAAAGTTTCATATCACTATCCTTCATAAAGTTTTGTTAGCGGACCTAATAGAGTTAGATATGGTTGAATTTGATCTTATTATTGGTATAGATTAGCTCTATTATTATTATACATCTATAGATTATGCACCCGAGTGGTGAAGTTTTAGTTCCCAGATGAGCCAGTCTTTCAGTGGTCAGGTAATTCAGTGTTTCCCAAAAGTCATTTTATATCTTATCTTAAGGATAGAAAGTTAATTTCCAAAGGGTGTATCTATCATCTAGTTCAAGTTAAAGACACCAAGTCTGAGACTCCAATAATTCAATCCATCCGAGTACTCAATGAGTTTCGTGAAGTTTTTCCAGAAGATCTCCCAAGGGTACCTCCTGATAGAGAATAGAATTTGGTACTGACCTTCTTCCTGATACTCAACCTATATCCATTCCTCCTTATCATATGACTTCAGCCAAACTTAAAGCATTAAAGGAGTAGCTTAAAGATCTTTTAAATAAAGTTTTCATAAAGCCCAGTATTTCTTATGGTGCAGTCCCATCCTATTCATGAGAAAGAAAGATGGTTCTTTGCGAATGTGCATTGACTGTCATCAGCTAAATAAGGTCACAGTTAAGAATAAATATCCTCTTCCCAGAATTGATGGCCCGTTTGATCATCTCCAAGGTGCAAGTTATTTTTTCAAGATAAACCTTAGATTTGGATATCATCAGCTTAAAGTGAGGGAATGTGATATTCCAAAGACAACTTTTAGTACCTGTTATAGTCATTTTGAGTTTTTAGTCATGTCTTTTATGCTAATCAATGCCCCAGTGGATTTTACAAACCTCATGAACCGAGTGTTGAAATAGTATCTAGACATGTTTGTCATAGTATTCATAGATAATATCCTTATGTACTCTCGGAGTGAGGCTGACCATGTTGATCATCTTAGATTTATCTTGCAAAATCTTAGAGATCATTAATTGTTCACCAAATTAAGAAAATGTGAATTTTGGATAAGATCAGTATCCTTTCTTAGTCATATTATTTCCGTCGATGGTATTAGAGTTGATCCCCAAAAGACAAAAATAGTAAGAAATTGGCCTAGACCTATTTCCCCATAGACATTAGGAATTTCTTAGGTCTAGCTAGTTCTTACAGATGTTTTGTTGAGGGATTCTCATCTATTGGATCCCTAATGTTTAGATTGACTAAAAAAAGTTAAGTTTTAGTGGTCAGATTCCTGCGAGAAGAGTTTCCAGGAGTTGAAGACTCGATTAACTTCAGCCTCAGTTTTAGCATTGCCTAATGGTACGGATGGATTCATTGTTTATTGTGATGCCTCAAGAGTTAGTTTAGGTTATGTGTTGATCCATAGAGGTAAGGTCATAGCCTATGCCTCTAGAAAACTTAAGCCTCATAAAAAGAATTACCCAACCCATGATTTTGAGTTAGCTACTGTTCTGTTAGCTCTAAAAATCTAGAGACACTATCTGTATGTGTGCATGTTGATGTGTTCATGGACCACAAAAGCTTGCAGTATGTGTTTACTCAGAGAGAGTTGAATCTCCAGTAGAGAAGGTAGTTAGAGTTGCTGAAGGATTATGATATGAGAGTATTGTATCATTCGGGTAAGGCCAATCTTATGGCAGACGCACTTAGTAGGTTATCGATGAGCAGTTTTACTCTTGTAGAGAATGATAAGAAAGAGTTAGCTTGGGAAATCACCGTTTGTCTAGATTGGCTGTTAGATTAGTCGATTTAGCTAAGGGGAATATTTGGGTTTAAATTAGTTTTGAATCTTCCCTAGTTTTGGAAGTGAAGAAAAAGCAAGATATGAATTCTAGTTTGGTTAAAATAAAGGAGTCAGTTAAACACCAAAAGGTAGAGGTTTACTTCCAAGGGGGAGATAGTGTGTTGAGATACCAAAGTAAATTATGTGTACCATGTGTCGATGAATTGATATAGAGAATTATGGCTGAAGCGCATAGCGTACATTATTCTATTCATCCAGGTGCTACTATTATGTACAATGAATTATGGCAAATATATTGATGGAGCGGTCTGAAGAGAGATAAAATGGAGTTCATAGCTAAGTATGTAATATATCAATAGATTAAGATAGATCAACAAAGACCTGGTGGTATGTTGCAATTGTTAGTATCCCTACTTGGAAGTAGGAAGAGGTAAATATGGATTTTGTGATTGGTTTACCCCATTCACGTCGGCAATATAATTTGGGTTATTATAGACAGATTGACTAAGTCAGAGCCTTTCTTTCCGGTTCATACATCCTAAACAACTAAATATTATGCTAAGCTTTACATTAGAGAGTTAGTCAAACTACATGAAGTTCCTTTGTCTATCATTTCAGATAGGGGTAATCAGTTAACTTCCTAGTTTTGAAGAGCTTTTCAGAAGAGTCTTGGTACCTAAGTCCATCTATGTTCCTCTTTCCACCCTCAGATAGATAGTCAAGTAGAGAGGACCATCCAAACTCTAGAAGATATGTTGAGGGCATATATGCTTGATTTCAAAGGTAGTTAGGATGAGCATTTTCCATTGATTGAGTTTTATTATAATAACAGTTACTATTCAAGCATACAGATGGCTCCATTTGAGGTTCTTTATGGGAGGAGATATAGATGTCTCATAGGTTGTTTGAAGTTGGTAAGGCCGCCTTTCTTGGGCCCGATGCAGTGTTTGAAGTTATGGAGAACATTAAGTTGATTAGAGAAAGATTGAAGATAGCCCAGAGTTGTCATAAATCATATGCAGATGTGACAAGAAAGGACCTTGAGTTTGAGGTTGGTGATTTTTGTATCTGAAGATTTTACCCATGAAAAGGGTGAAGAGATTTGGAATAAAAGGGAATCTTAGTCCCCAGTATGTTTGCCCTAATAGAATTGTGAGTCATGTTGGAAAAGTAGCTTATGAGCTTGAGTTGCTGGCAGACTTGTCAGCTATTCATCCTGTATTTCACGTTTATATGCTTAAGAGGTGCATCCGTGACTCTACTATCATAGTTCCTTTAGAAATCTTAGATATTCAGCATAACCTTTCATATAAGGAGATTACAATTGAGATTTGAGATTGTCAAATCCGTAGACTAAGGAACAAAGAAGTTCCCTTGGTTAAAGTTCTTTAGCAGAATCAATCTATTGAGGGCGCCACTTGGGAAGCAGAAGCAGATATGTGAGCCAAGTACCCTCACCTCTTGTTTGGAAACTCAGATTTAGCCAAAGGTAATACTTTTCCTTCTTTCAGTTCATTTCTAATCACAGATTCAGCTATATAGTTATCCTCATGTAAGTTCATCCACTCACAAAATTAGTTAGAAGCTCAAAATTATTTAGATTTAGTTTTGCAATTTATTTCAGTTGTGCATGCTATCATATGCCCTTAGATTCCCTAGTATTCCGAGTCTAACTAGACACATTTGAGGATGAATGTCTATAAGGAGAGGATATTGTAACACCCCATTGTTTTCTTAGTTATATTTTGCATTGAGAATGTCAAGTGTTAGCTTTAAGAAAGAATGACTTTCCATTCATGTGCAATTTTCTAGTTTTAGACCGTCCAATGCATAAAAAATTTAATTAGCTTTACAATGATATAAGATTCGCCTAAATTCGATAACCAAGTAAGAAGTTATGGTGATTTTAAGTTGCAGTCATACAACAATGTTATTTGGGCCCATAGCACATCGCGGATAAGTGAAAAATCACAATTGTTAAATTCCAATGAGACCCCGCGATCATGGCGCATTGCGGAGGAGTCCCATTTAACATTTGTCAATTTCTAGTGAGCCTAAACGATATTGGCGCACCGCGCCAGTGGCCAAAATGGCAATCCAAAGAGGGCACCACAATTATGGTGCATCTCGGTGAACGCCCTGTTCTCACTTGTCCTTTTCTAGTGATCCACCGTGATAGTGGCACGTCGCGATGGCCCAGTAAATCAGGATTTTTGGTTGTTTCCAGTTCCAATTTAAAGTTTAATAGGGGAATTTATGTCAATCCCCAAGGCCTCAATCCGTCTTAAACAAAGAATTAAAAATATACCAAAGAACTTTATTCTTTCTTCATCAATTCTCTCTCAAAACAAAACCCTAAAGCTCAAACTCTCTCTTAAAGTGAACCCAAATTCTCCATAAATTCTCCAAGGCAATTCAATATTAAGGATTCTCAATTCAAGAACTCTAAGAGTTCATCTTCAAAAGCATCAATAGAGATCCAAGATTCAAGTCTTGGTATCTAGTTCATCAATTGAGGTATGTGGGATTTTTCAACAAAGATAATTCTTTCATCCTTGTGCCCAAAACTTATTTTAATTAGAAATTTACTGAATTTTTATGTGATTTCCCATGAAATTGAAGTTACGATTTATACTCAATATTGCTATTTATAAGATTAAGAGATTTCAAGTGATTTAGAAGTTAAGATGTATGTTTATGTTAATATTTTCATGCATATTGCGGAAATTTTCAGATTTTGAGTTGATTTATCAATATTTACATTATCCAGCATGAATATTTTGATGTTTTGACAAGAGTTTAACGCCTGGGTCAGTAACCCTAATTATAGATAGTTATTTCAAATTATTTGTGCTACGTGCACCCTATGATAAGATTATTCTCAGATTTTTGATAAAGATTTGACCCTTTTGGTCCTAAGCTAAGATAAAGAATCCACATTGTTTATATGACTTGAGATTTAAAGAAAGAAAAGCATAATTGGTTTTCTTGTAAACCTTTGTGCTATTTTTGAAGTTGATTTCTTAAGATCCCGTGCATAAGAATGGGAGTAGTATTTAGCACTGAGAGAGGTATGTTACCAAAGTTTCATTCCCCGAAACTACCTGCCACAGTAGGATTAAGATTATTCCCATATTTACGTAGATGGCTAAAATTGTTATCACAAAAGTTAAGAAGTTCTATTCCTATGGAAAGGGTAGAACAACTCTCTCCAATGTGGGTAAAATGTTGGACTCCATGACTGCTCAAATGGTTTATGTAAGTTAGAAAAACCTTCGAAAAGACGTCCCCTACTGTTAAAACAGTCTATTGGTTTAAAGACTTACTATAAAATCATATATTTTGGAAGCTGTGGTTTTTATGATTCTTAAAGTTTTGAGATGGAGTAGTTTTCTTACAATTGATAAGATAATGTAGTGGTTTTTAGAAAGAACAGATTTTAGAACTGAATGTAATAGCTCACAAAATTTATATTATATTATTTAATGATCATGATTTAGGATCTTCAGTTTTAAGATTGCTCAAGCCTATGTGAGTCATTTACATTTAGCATGCATGATTTTATAAATTATGATGATATTGTTTAGTTATTGCATTCACCCCCATATGCTCAGTATATCCTCAAAGTATTGATCCATATATAAGTCTATGTGCTACATTGTCACATAATGTAGGTTCAGGTGCTCAGTCTCAGTAGCGTTGGTGAGTTTTGAGCATCTCATCTACATCTCTACAGTGGGTGAGTCCTCATAGTTTGGGAACTTAGCTATTTACATTTCCAGTTTATTAGTAGATGATTCAATATTCATTTCAGATAGTTGAGTTAGAAGGGGCCTGTCCTAGTGACTCTCTAGATTCAGTCAGTGGAGGCTTATCGGACTACTAGATTCAGTTTTACTTTTTAATTACACTATTCATATTTTTAGTATTTTCTTTATCAGACTAATGATATTAACATTTTCAAATATATTCAGATAATTTAGCCAGTTTTCTGCATTTATTATGATTTTACATTCATATTCCCTTATTTGAGATTTAGATTGAGTAGAAGAAAGACAAGGTTAGCTCAGGACTACTTGTAGTTCGGAGCACCATGTGGCACCCCGGAAACTCAGATTTCGGTGTGTTACAGAGATGATAAATTTACATAACTAAAGTCTTCACAAAAATATCCTAGCACCTTGCAAGCTATTTTATTAACTCTTTTCAGTTGATGTTTAATCTTATCTGTACATAATTCTAGTCTTGTCACATTTATAAAACTTATAATATCACCATAAGTAAAATTACTATAAGGATTTTTTCCCTCGAAAGTATCTTTTAATTTGTTCTAACCTTTTCGGCAAATAATATAGGTAAGTCACTTATAAATTTTTCCTTCCAATAATCTTGATTAGGATTTTCTCTAATCATGACTTTGTTAAGGAAAACATCTTTATACCATCTAAAATAATCTAAATTTGGGTATGATAGATTTGATAATATTTCTAAACTTCTATCATGTAAAAGTTGAGGTTCTTCGATAAAATGTTTAGCTATACTATAAATCAAAGTGGTGGTGGCATCTTTGGAAACTTCATTTTCAATCATTTGCCCTTCTGACTCACTCTTAATAACATGAGTAATTGTTGTAGCATTTAAAGTGCTTTGTCTATTATTATCTGTGAGGTAATTATCCCATCAATATTTTATAGTACCTGTAAAACCTGATATAATCATAAACGCTGCTTGTTTGTCTATCATTTTGGCAATTTTTTATGCCGTATATTCCATTCTGCGACTTCTTTTTCAGAATGTGAAGTATGAGATAAAAATTCATTTTCTTCATACTGCATATCCAAAAATGTAGGCTTTTTATAATAATTCTTTTGTATTGAATATTTAGATCTTAGTTTGTTAATTTTGTTATCATTGTTTTATGATAAATTTCTTATAACCTTGTCATTTGTGACTTTTAATTCAGATTTGAATCTTTCGTTAATTTTTTCTAAAATATCATCGGTTACTTCAAACTTTTCTTCAAATTTAGGAAATATATCTTTAGAAAATTCTGGTAATCTAAATATCAGATGAGTTTCTATTTTTTTATCATAAGAGAAGAACTTGATTTATATTTAAAAGTAAAGTTATTCTAGAATTCAAGAATCTGTTTAGAAACAACATGTAATAATTGATTTGTGTAATTATTTTGTTGGAGTATTTTATTTTATATCCTTATTTGTAGGATCACCTTTAGTATATACTATATCTATTTTAAAAGGTGAGGTAGTAACAATTCTACCCTCTACTGGTAGGTTAATTTCTTCTAACAGAGGAATTGTTGATTATACTACTTTATTATTAGTAGTATACCATTTATTAACAATCATGTTTAACATCTCCTTTTGATCGTCTAATTTTCCTATAGTTTCAAACCATTTAAAAAATTCAATATTACATCTTAATCTTTTCATATCATTGCACCATTTTTCTCTAAAAGAATATCATTCTTTTAATGAATATTTTTGTTTGTACCATTCTTTTTTAATAGAATTTTCTGGACTATTTCATAATTTATCTAAATATTCAAAGTGAGGTTCAAATATTACGTCAGACCTAATCATACATAAAGAATTTCTTACTCGTAGCATTTCACTAGCAGTGGGACTTATTGATTTTTTAGCTTTTAAATTAGTAGATTCGTATTCTATTTTTCGAATTGTTTTAGAGAAATCAATTCCTTTGAATTTTGTTTCAATATCTTCTAATGTTACTTCCCTTTCTTTTACAGAATTGGAGACTGAAAGGTCTAGAAAAGGACATTCTTCTACTGGAAGATGCTTGATTAAAAGATTATGATCTTAAAAATTTTAAATCTATAGATCCATTTGGATATTGTACTACTTGTTCAATATTTGAATTTTCTTCTTCTATTTCTGGCTCCGTTATGTAGTTGAAATGTCAATTATCTTTTATTAATACATCATCCCATTTTATCATTTTTGGGAAAAAGGTATTATTATGATTAAAGTTAGCTTTCATAAGCCTGGTAGCTCCTTTATTACTAATTATTTTAGCCTTAGGTGCTAAGATTGTTTTCATTAATCTGTAATATACTTTATATATTATTGTTATTTCTCTTGAAAATACCTTAATATTCATGTTTTTCGTTTTAACATTTAATGTTAATGTATTCATAGCATTTTGATGATTAATATCTATAGAAAAATTAGGATAGCATTTAATGTATACAGTGCCATTAGCGAGGTTACTTTGTAATACTGCTAATAATGAATTATCAAAATTTAATAATCTATTATCTCCTAAAAGTATACATATAGGCAAATCTAAACCAAATCTATATAATAGTTTAGTTGCTACTTGAACAAGACCTATGTGAAGGAACTTGTAATTTTTTCTATATCTATTAATATCTTCAGCTGCTAATAATTTAATAGTCTCAACATTTTTATTAATTACTATAGTAGAGTCCGATGTCCCATAATTTCCCTGTAGAAAAATTTTGTTAAACTTTTTGGGAGAGAATTTCTCCCCTTATAAAATTGAAATTTGTTAACATTTTTATAAAACAGTTTTAAAAAGAATTTTGAAATTGGATAACTTATAAAGATAAAATTTTCCTTTAATAGCGGATTATTTTTTCTTTATTGAGTTTTGTCTAAAAAAGGTTTGATTTTTTATAAAAATCACTTTCTTCTTTTGATATAATGTTTATATAGGGAAAAGTAATCCCTTTTCCCGAAATAGAGGTATGGATTCCATCAAGCTCGGCAATATAAGGTTTTATTTGAGTGATAAAAGGAAGACCTAATTTTTTCTCTTCATTGATATCTCTTGTGATTACAAAATTATTAATAAAAAAACTGCGTCATTGCAAATATGTGGTTTGAAAAGTCTATAATTTATTTTTAATTTTTCCACTATTGCAGAGAATAAGCGGGTAGTACCTTTTTCTAGATACTCTATAGGAATTAATCCTTTTATAATGCAATTTTCATCAGCACCTGTATTAAATAATGCAATCTTATGAATATTATGATCTTTATTGACGACTATAGTAATTGGTACGTGATAACTTTGTGGTTTTAACTATAGTAATTGCATTAATTCCTGATTTGTTCATAGAAAGCTTCTTGAGAGATTCTATTTCATTATTATTATTTACTTCTAATGTTTCACAAGCTCAAACTGATGTGATTTGGGGTCTTGGTTTAGAGTTAAATCCAGTTACCAGATACTCGTTACATTAGTTATAAATAAAAATTACACAATTCAAAAAGTGGTATTATTAGACATAGGAGCAGATCAAAACTAGTATATTTTCTTTCTTTCTCTATTGTTTATATTAATTTTACTTTACTTATTTTGTTCTTGTATTTTGTTGTTTTAAAGTTTAATTTGAAAGTTTAAAATACTTTCAAAGATTTAAATTATTATAAACTATTATTTTACTCTTCGTTATCCCGATCTATTTTTTTTATCTTTATTTTGTCCTATCAATAATTTATCTGTTGTGAAATTAAGTTGATTTTAAAGGCCATTTTATTTTTTAGAAGGTCACTTTCTGCTTTTGGTAAACTATTTAGAAAAGGGAAAATAATTTTTTCCCTAAAATAGTGGTGCTCTGTTTTCTAATTCGGCAATATACGGTTTTATTTGATTTGTAAAAGGTATACCTAAAATTATCTCTTCATTTATATTCTTGGTTATTGAAAAGTCATTTATGAAACAAATTCCATCATTATAGATGTGTGCATTGTGTAGTTATAATTTATTTTTAATCTTTCGCCTGTTGTAGAGAATAATTTTATAGTACCTTTTTCGAGATGCTTAGTGAGGCTCATTCCTTCAATGATACAGTTTTGATCTGCTCCTGTAACTAATAATTCCACTTTTTGAATTGTATAATTTTTATTTATAACTAATGAACGGGTATATGGTAACTTTGTGTTTTATCTTTTGTAATTTTATCTATATTTGTATGATTCTCTAGGAATTTAATATCTTTATTATTTCTTTTAATTTTTTTTGTTTCTCCAAGTTTTAATTGACATGGTTCAGATTTTTTATTAGAAGTTAAATTGTCAATAAGTGATTTATTGCTAAATTCCTTCTTAAATATTTTAGCTTCTAGTCTTCTTTTGTTTTTGGGGTCCATTTGGTAGCTTTTCAAATTTTGAAGGGGTGCGGGCACCTTTCTTTCAATTAAGAAAGTATGTCTAAGATATTTCTTGTGAGTCCAACATATCCCCATTGTAGGGTTCGCTGGCATGAGAGGATGCGGTATCTAAGAACTCCATAATTTGTTTTGAATTACTCTTATTATCTAGATTTTACAAGGCTTCTTTGAGCCTTCTTCTTAACTCTTCCTTGGAGAGGTGCACTTCTTCCATTCATGAGGATGAGCTTGTTGTTGGCTTCTCTATCGGACTCCATCCTTTAATCACACTTAAGTATTTGATTCTTTCAAATTCATGGATATCGAAGGACAAATAGATAATATATGAAATTCTTTTAGTAATAAAAAATCTACACCATTTAACATTTTCCATCAGTGCAGAAATATTCTGTTCTACCTGGAACTTTACAAATTGCTTTTGAAATTGTGTAGACAATACCTGTTTATTTCCTCCAAACTGACTCCACTAATCGTAGAAACATCGGGGAATTACAGTAGTCTTTATCTTCTCTGAATATTTCATGAACCAAGAGTGAGTGTTGGGCCTCTTATACATAAAGTTGTACCAGATTGCCTTATAATCATACCAATTATAGGTCTGAGGTCTGTGACTTCTCGACAAGGGAATGGGTGTATGTAGGTGATCTACATACCATTCAAATGGGCTTAATATCCATTTAATTGTTAACTTTGAATATTTAATACTATTAGGTTCAGTTATATTTTCTAATTTATGTTCGATTTGTAATGAATCCGTATCGGTTAATATGAACTCATAATACCGTCATGTCTTGAGAGGATCGTCTATCTCCACATAGTCCCAATTTGTATAACATGTCTTTAAAAATTCTGGTACTAAAAAATTTTCGTACTTTTTATCAAGTGTGATTATCAAAAATACCTACAAATCTACTGTCTTGAATTTCATTTCATCAGGAATACTTTGCTCTTCCTTCCTTTGCGGAGTGGCTGGGGAGACTGCCTGTAAGTAGGTCACCGGTGGTCTCATCTCATAACTATCTTAAGTTTGGATAGCAATATTTTTTTTGACTGATGAATAGTCTTTCTAAAATATTTGCTTAAGTGGTTGCTAATAGACTCTTTTGAGGATAGTGGAATAGTATGTTTTGGCAGGGATGGAAATTTTGCCAACACTGAAAGCCGATTTTCTAACCTTTTATCTAACTTTTTATCTTCTTTTGTGAAGGGTATTTTCATTTTTTTTCTTCAGTCGAAAAGGATGGAATGGAGGCCTTAACCTTGATCCTGGTGTTCCAGGACTCAGAATTTCCCTGTAGAAAATTTTTGTTAAAATTTTTGGGAGAGAATTTCTCCCCTTATAAAATTGAATTTGTTAACATTTTTATAAAATATTTTTAAAAAGAATTTTGAAATTGGATACTTATAAAATTAAAATTTACCTTAAATAGAGGATTAGTTTTTCTCTGTTGAGTTTTGTCTAAAAACAGTTTGATTTTTTATAAAATCACTTTCTTCTTTCGGTATACTGTTTATATAGGGGAAAATAATCCTTTTCCCAAAATAGTGGTATGGATGCCATCTAGCTCGGCAATGTAAGGTTTTATTTCAGTGATAAAAGGAAGACCAAATATTATCTCTTTATTGATAAATCTATGATTACAAAATTATTAATAAAACAAACTCCGTCATTGCAAATACGGGCTATGGAAAGTCTATAATTTATTTTTAATTTTCCCCTTATTGCGGAGAATAAGCGGGTATTATCTTTTTCTAGATACTCTATAAGAGTTAATCCTTTTATAATGTAATTTTCATCAGCACCTTTATCAAATAATGCAATATTATGAATTTTACAATCTTTATTAACGACTATGGTAATTAGCATATGGTAACTTTGTGGTTTAACTATAGTAATTGCATTAATTCCTGATTTGTTCATAAGAAGCTTCTCGAGAGATTCTATTTCATTATTATTATTATTTACTTTTGATGTTTCACAAAGCTCAAACTAATGTGATTTGGGGTCTTGGTTTGGAGTTAAA